>RJWJ010000679.1:0-189791 GCA_004363605.1 Indri indri | reverse complement strand
ATGTTTTGTAATGTGTTGATAATCCAGAGTGAAAACAACTGTTGGAGAAATGACGAAACAGGATAGTCTTAGAGAAGTATGATGGAGAATTGGGGAAGAGATACTCATTGTTGGCTCAACCCCTGATTTGGCTAAGTATCTTTGGTCTCCATTTTATCCTTCATATAAGGGTAAAATTCTCCATCAAAGGTCAACATATATGTTTAAATTAATGTTTTAGTATACTCTAAAGAGAATAAAATCACTAGAGTCAAGAAAGCGTCCCCTCTCCCCTCCCTTGCCAGTCCCCGTTGTGTGCAAGTCACTCAAGCCTGTTTCAGACACCATTTGTGTATCTCTGCATAAATGAGGGCTTCCCATTTAGGGTTTATTGTTCATTACATCACATTTCACAGTCACAGACGATGACGCCCCCTCCTCCCAGCCTCTCTGACTATTACAAATTCTCTGTCCAAACTGCCATGCTGCAGGATAAATAACACTTCGCATGTTTCTCACCTGGAGCTCTTTTAGAACAGGTCCCCACTTTTGTTTCCTTGGTACACTTAGGCAGGCAAACGATCTCTTAGCCTTCCTACCTCTATTCTTTCCAATGTAATTGTGGAGATAGTATCAGTGTTCAAAAGAAATTGATTGAGGGGTAGGGAAGAATTAGGTGTGTATCTGCGTTAGCATTATTAGCCTCTTAGCTGATTCATGTATAACCCATGATGCCTAACTGTCATAATTTCTGGTCCTTGGAAAATGGCCAAATACCTGTTATTGGTGCAGAAATGCATTAAAATATAATATGAAGTTGATCAGATAATTCACAATAACCTCCTGGTGCTGATGAGGTTACATTAATACAAGTTGATAATTTGAAACCAGGAATAAAAGCAACTGAAATTTAAAATCAGCTCATTGTAAAACGGACAATGAACCTATACCTCAAGTGTTTTCCAGAGCATGGCAGAAGTCTAACTCTGTTGACGTGGCATACCTCCTGGGGCAGTGCCTCATTTTCAACTCTATGCCATTTCTTAATTTTAGATGATGAATGCTTCGTTTTAGTATTAGGATTCTAAATACCAATTCTTGGCCCACTGAGGCTGTTGGGAATAAGTAGCCCATTTGTAGGTGAAAGTCTGTAGTATTGTGTGTCGGTTGCCAAGAGTGGGAGTGGGAGTCCATTCTTGACCAGGAGTGGGTTTGTGGGGCCTGGTGACCTGGAGAGTATGATGGAAATCACCCTTTGTCACAGGGACTTTTTCCATAGCTTTATTAACACAGTCCTTGGCAAAAATATGCTCTCAATAACTTCTTTGAATAAATATGTAACAGTATACACATATGTTAAAATGGTTATTGTATATCTCTAAATGGTATATATACAGTTGCAAAAACTATAATAAAATATCGCAAATGTAGTACATTTTTATAGAGCTATTCTGACCTAAATTTCCTAACAGATTTTCTGCCAGTAAACTTACCAGAGGCTCAGTTGTAACCCACACATTCCTGCAAACCCTATTCAAAGCTCTAAAAATAATAGCATCTTTTTTTAGAACAGGTAAATGTATGGATTTCCTTTCAGTAGGCCGGCCCTGACCTACATACTGCCATTATAGGAAGAGCCCTTGCAGACCAACAGTCACCGCCTGGCACAGCCCCCGGGGCTCTGTTCCGCTCTCTCGGCTTCCACTGCAGACACAACAGCACAGAGGAGGGGGTGCATCCTCTCATGCTCCCCACCTCTCCCAACAGCCCTGTATTCTGCCTCTCAAAGGCCCCATCCCACATGCACGTCGGTGCCTCTGTGAAAGAAGAGGTAAGAAATTGTGAGGAGGAGAAAGGAAATCCAAGCCTGCGGCCTGGTGGAGACCCCTGCAGGTTGCCTCCTGCCCACCATGCCGTTGCTCCCCATTGACCAGTGATGAAAATGCAGAGAAAACTATTCATTTTTTGACCACCCCTCACCTCTTCCACTAGAGTTCTTGTCACTTCTCCTAAGTCACAGCTGCCTTTCTGTTCTTGGCTTCAGAGTTCCCATCCCTGTGTCTCCCCTGTGCTTGGAAGCCTCGGGCCAGCCTGCTCCTCCTGCTTTTGGCTGGAGTCTCTGCCGCAGGCTGGAGCTTGGCAAGGCTTGGGGGAGAGAGAACGGGAGGCCTGTCCTGCTCCCTGGGCTGCCTCCATAGGAGGATGCGGTCACCTCCCTGATGGATGCATTTTATCAGCAATGCTGTTGGACCAGAGTGTTTTGGCTCTGTAGTGCTTTTGGGTTTATTATGAATTAAGCAGCCCTTTGTGCATCAGCCAGCAGACTAACCGCTATGTAGAGAATTGTTTCTTTGGGGAAATACATTGTGAGACCCAAAAAGCTCTCAAACTGTTGGAACACAACTCCATTTTAGGCGCCAATATTTTAGTTTTGCACTACGGAATTTTATAATGGTAAAGGGACAATAAGATTGCTGCTGAGCTTTCAACTTGTCATTTTTGGCGTGATGCAATGTTCCTTCCTGTATTATGGGCAGAAACCTATACACAACACAAACGCCCATCAGTAGGAGAGTGGATGAATAATAATCCACTCACGTAATAGTCACAGAAATTTGAATGAATCTTCCCAATGTTATGTTAACTGAAAAAAAAAATCCCAAAAGATTAGCTATAGCATTATATCCTGTATGTGAAATTTAAAATAATTTAAAATATTTTATAACCTTGATAAGAACAATGAAGTTGTATGAAAAGGAAAGGTAGAGAATAGTCGATGTGATTCAGGATGGAGCTCACTCCAGGTGGAAGAGGCCAGGAGATTGCATGGGGCCTGAGCCAGAGAATTAGATGTGGGTTGTTGTTAAGTGACCTAGTTCTTGTCCGGGATGGTGAGCTCATGGGTGCCTAGGAAGCTAATTAAAACCAAATTCTGTGTGCCAGGTCCGAAGAAAGAAAAAAACCTAATAAATACATTCTTTTCTCTTTGGTTAGAGGATAAACACTATTATATTTGCCAGGGTCAAGAAAGAATGAATCACAAACTAGGTTTTTTCATAGGCAATAACCATATGAGAATGCCACTCCTTGACTTTGAAGCCAAACGAAGTGTGTCCAGTATATCAGCGGCACAGCAGGACCTGCTGGGAGGAAAGGAGTCACTTAGCTAGTGAAGTTGCTTGGCTGACCACTCAGCTTCTGTCTGTGGGTCTTTGCTGGGCTTGCATACATAAGTGCACAAGGTCTTTGCAAGTCAACTGAGATGAATTAATGGTCCTGTTAATAATGTTTCACTGGATGCATCTGAGTATCGAGGTGGGAAGGGCATCAGATAAGGGGCCATAAATGCCAGTTGTGTCCTGGTTCTGTCACTCTCAGGGGACACATGCAGGGTCCCCCTCTTTGCAGGCACCATTATTGTCCTATTTCATTGGGTTCAGGCACAACTTATGAAATAGGTGTACGATCGCAAACAGTAAAGCAGCTTATATGAAGTTATCATTGCTGCAAGGAGACATATTTCCACTGCTTTTTCTGTCTGCTTCATATATTTTATGTGTATGAAGTATTCCTTTTGAGTATCATTTATAAATAATATCTTGCAAATGGTAATTTTACTCTGTGGTAGGCTAAATAATGGATGCCCCAAAATACTGGATCCTTATACCTGGAACACATAAGTTTACCTTATTTGGAAAATAGGTCTTTTCAGATAGGATTAAGTTAAGGGTCTTGAGATTAGAAGGCTATTGTTGAGTATCCAGGTAGGCCATCAATTGAGTCATCATTGTCCTTACGAAAAAGAGGCAGAAGGAGGTTGGACACTGAAGAGAAGGCAGTGTGAAGACAGAGGCAGAAATTGGAGTGATGCAGCCACAAGCCAAGGAATGCTGGTAACCAGCAGAAGCCACAAGGGGCAAGAAACGGCTTCTCTCCTAGAGCCTCCAGAGGGAGCAAGGCCCTGCTAGCATCTTGATTTCAGCTCATTGAAACCAGTTTTAGACTTGTGGCTTCAAAACTGTGGGATAATAAATTTCTCTCATTTTAAGCCACCAAGTTTGTGTTGTTACAGCAGTCACAGGAAACTAATATTTACATTGACATGTTTTTGAAGATAATATTATTTTCTAAAACACACTTGAGGATGTCAAAGTTTTATAGTGTTATGACTCAGTTCAATAGTTTTGCCATATTTAATCTTAATGCAGTCAAAATGAATATATTAAGTATTTACAATACTGCACTGTCGAGAACAAAAGTTATAGTTATGCTTTTTTGTGTCTCCTGACAATCAGCACAGAAAGATCAGTAAATAATAAAACTACTTTCATTCAAGCAAAAGAAGATAGTGATTAATTTGGGCATGTTTATATATCACACATGACATATATGTGTTAGAATTTTAAGTGGCCTCAAGTTTGCAAGTGAAGTAAAGAGCATCATTTGGGAGAACTGGGTATTTTTGTTAATGTCCTGCCAATTTCCAGAAATGATTGGAAATCTCTTGCCATAAGGGATATGTAGGCTTTGAGGTAGAAGAGCAGGTGTTGGTGGACGAGCTCTGACTTGCAGAATGCCCAGGCGGTTCTCCCTGTAGTCATCAGCATCTGTGGTAGCTCCTCATAGGAGGTGTCCACACCACTGAACTTGAGATTGCCCACAACCCCTCCTTCCCAAATGCTGTTTTAACAGATAATCTTACATAGGTACCCTGTGCCATAACTTCCTTTCCACTGTGTGTACATTTTAGGATGAAAAGTCCAATTAGAATGAATCTTTTAAAACAGGGCTTCTCGAACTTCAATGTGCTTATATATCCCCTGGGGTTCTTGATGAACTGCAGATTCTGATTCAGCAGGTCGGGGGGCAGGGTCCAAGCTTCTGTTGGTGGGTGGTGCTCATGCTGCTGGTTCATGGACCACACTTTGAGTTAGCAAGGGTCTAGCATCTAGTGCTTCTACCTCCGGGTCCTGCTCCCTGGGCTCATTTTTCCCTGTGTCAAGACGCTGCTTCAGGCAGCCAGGCTAGTTCTGCTGCATTTGCTTGGCAACATCACCTCCCGCCAGCCTCTGCAGTCTCCACCCTCAGGCTGCTGAACGTGCACGTACATTTCCATCGCTGTGGCTCCCACAGTGTACAGCTGGGGACTGAGTCTGAAGCCTGTCACAATAACATCACTCAGTCTGAAAAGAAGAGCAAGTCTTTGAGATGAGACTGAAATCAATGAGGGAGTCAGTTTAGGGAGACAGGGAATAGAAACAGTCGAGGAGAGGGGAGAGGGAAACGAACGAAAATTTAGTTGGGGAAGATTTTATTTTAAATGTGCTACTTTTCACTGTACAATTTTCCAGTCAAAGCAAGCTAAGAGCATTTTCTGGAATAAATTTATTTTTTAGTTATCTTTAATGTCTGTAACAGTCCAGTCAACTGCTTGTTTTGTTCATTCATCTACTACAAATCGTTTGTGGTCCTCTGGATTTAGGCTGAGAGCTTTTTTTGTTTAAATCTGTATACCATGTAAGTAAACCGAGCAGCTCCCGAGAGACTGCGTAGTTAGATGGGGCCAGTCAGTGGTCCCAACCGTGGCTGACATTAAAATCACCAGGGAAGTTTAGAGAATTCCACACATCTAAGCTACACCTGGGGCCACTTAAATCTGAATCTTTGGGATGGGTCCCACTCACTAGTATTTTTTTTTCTTTGTTTTTAAATCAGTATTTTTAAATGTTTCCTGGATGATTCCCATGTGTAGCCAAGCACCACTAAGCCAGACCTTTACCTTCTAGCAGGTGAAGTAAACTCATTTTAAACGAAACTCTGAGAGCTGTCCTCTACTAATTTAGGTTGCTTGCCATCTAAACCTTTGCTGGGTTGGAAACTGTGCATAATATTTTGGGAACACCCTCTCCTTCAATCCGGCACCTTCAACTGAGCAGCTGATTAAAATATTCAAGCAGCTTCCTGAAGCCCTGGCAGCTTTTCATTTTCTCAGTCCCGTGGCTCCCCCTGCTGGCCATTCCCAGGTAGCGCTCACTGCTCCACAGACCCTCCCTACAGGTTCTGCGGCTCTGCAAAACACAACCCAGAACCAAAGCATTTTAGAGAAGTTTTTCTAATCCCACATCCCACCTGTATGCCATCGCCGAAATGAGCAGTCAGAACGCTCTAATCCCATGTATACTGGTAGTTTAGGTAAGGCCCAGGGAATGACAGAAGAGAAGAACTAGATAGATAGACACGCATAAACTCATACACATGCACATGTATTGCTTATCCTACTGCTAGAAAATATTCTAATATTAGCCATATGCTTATGCTGGGTCCTTGTGAAATAATTAGCAGTGACATTACTCTGAGCAGAAAATGGGGAGTGGGAGCTTTCCTGCATCCCTTCTCTACCCTCCTTCATCTAAGCATACCCTTCTTATCAGCTCACTTCTTCCCGTCTACCCTGAGTTGGAATTGCGCCGCTCTTGTCACGGGTCCTTGTTATCGTCTGACTCAGTGCAGCATAAATCAGTCTGCCACTGATAATGCAGCACTTCATCTATTCGAAGTGATGTCCCAAACCATTTCTTTCTCAACAAGGGTAAATGTTTCTAGTCAACCTAATGGGACATGGGGCCTGACACCCCCCCGACCTCTCTGAGTACATCCGCTAGAAGACAACCTTATTTTTGTCCCTCGTGACATACATGCAGCACCTGGTACTGGCACAGCAATCTAGATCTGCTCTGACTAGTGTATGTTGTGATTCAGTGATTAAATCTGTATTCATTGTTTATTGCTGTATAGCAATATTACCAAAAATGTAGTGACCTAATGCACATTTATCATCTCACAATTTATGTGGGTCGAGATTCTGGCATGGCTTAGCCGGGCCCTCTGCTTCATGGTCTCACAGGGTTGCAGTCAAGGTGTCAGCTGGGGCTGCAGTCTTGTGTGAGGGCTGACTGGAGCTCATGTGGTTCTTGGCAGCATTCGGTTTCTTACAAGCTGTTGGCCTGAGGGACTCAGGTTCTTGCTGGCTGTTCTGAAACTACCCTCGGTCCCTTGTCTTGAGGTCTTCCCGGCATTGCTGCTCGCTTCCTCGAAGCCAGCAAGGGAGCAAGTCCTCTAGCACAATGGCAGCTGACATCTTAACACAACATACATTGGCCCTTGAACAACACTAGTTTGAACTGTGCAGATCCAGTTGTATATGGATTTTTTTCAATGAAAGTTACACTGAGTGTGCCTGCCTCTCCTGACTCCTCCTCCACCTCCTCCAGCACCTCTGCCACCCTGGAGACACGAGCCCAACCCCTCCTCTCCCTCCTCCTCCTCAGCCTACTCAGCGTGAAGATGATGAGGATGAAAACCTTTATGATGATCTACTTCCACTTAATGAATTGTAAATATATTTTCTCTTCCTTGTAATTTTCCTAATGACATTTTCTTTTCTCTAGCATACTTTTTTTTGTAAGAATACAGTATGTAATACATAAAACACACAATATATGTGTTAATTGACATTTTATGTTATCAGCAAGGCTTCTAGTCAAAAGTAGGCTATTAGTAGTTAAGTTCCAGGGGATTCAAAAGATGTATGAGGATTTTGAACTGCACGGAGGTGGTCGGAGCTCCTAACCCCCACGTTGTTCAGGAGCCAACTGTAATCACAGAAGTGATATCTTGTCACTTGTGCCTCACTCTGTTGGTTAGGAGCAAATTGCTGGTCCCACTCACACTTGAGGAGAAGGGTGTGAGTACCACAGGTGAGGTGAGGGTGTGAGGCTACCTTAGAATAACCTGCCCGATCACCTGTGATCGCCAGTGGGTGTTCTCATAGAGTTTGTGCTCAGCTAAGGGCAGTGAGTCTGACTTTATGCCGCTTACTGCCTACCAGGTCTTCCCATCTTGAACAATTAATTAACAGAACTTAAATATAGGACTTTATGTTTATTGCTATCAAATTTCCCTGTGTTACGTTCAGGCAGTTGTTGCTGCCTGATTAAATACTTTTGAATCCTGGCTCAGCCATCAGAATATGACACATCCCTTCTATTTTGTGTCATCTGAATAACATAAGACATTTCTTCTGTCATCCTTCAAGTCACTGATGAAAATGTTAAAGAGGATGGTACCTGACATATGCAGAGTATGTGTGTACATAAACACACATGTACTATATATACATATATACACAGATACACATACATGTGCATGTGTGTATTGGATGGGAGGGAGAGAGAGAATGAAAGAAGCTTTGTTCTTAATACTCAAAACCTCCTGCTAAAGTCTGGTCAGGTGGCTGTAAATTGTTTAACACCATCTGAGCCACATTTCTCTGTCTGATCTTCCTGGGAGCAAGACAGTGCAGCTCTTAAAAGCATAGTCTTTTCTAGTCAAACCAACCTGACTTTGAATTTCAGGTTCACCATTTTCTATCTATGGAGCCTTGAAGCTTCTCAGGGACAGTAAATGACAACAAATGATAGCTTATTTTGTCAGTGCCAGGCTGCAGTCAGCGTACTCCAGAGCAGAGATTACGGCCTGTCTTCTCCGAGTTCAGGATATGAACATGTTTTGTTTGACCCATTTCACTTGGTTTTTGTTTTAAATTTGGATTAGATAATTTCTCATAGAAACTTGGTTTAGGTCACTGGATTAAGGTAATTTTGTAGGAAATCTGGGTATCATCTGGTTCCCTTAGAAAATGAAAGCCATGGAAATACTGGGCCTCACTCTGCATGGCAGCCACGGGCAGTGGCTGAGGGTCGCTGGTCGCTGGGGACAGGGCCTGCTGCACACTCAGCCCTGCACCCAGCCCTTCCCCTCAGTCGCCTGCCTGACCGGATCCTGGGAGAGTTTGAATTTGCATTCCCACTCTTCTCCAAGAAGACAGAGTGAAGTAGGAGAGAAAGCAGAAACCTTGAAGTTAAAGACAGCTATCCTCTACTTTTTAAAAATGTTAGTTTAACCTGACTTTTATTTAATAAAGTCATGATAATTTGTCATTCACGAGGATCCTTCAGGTCTATATAGTTTATCCAATGAATATTTATTGAGTACCTACTTTGTGCCACTTTATGTACTTAGCTAGGCAAAGGGAATATAAATAAATAAAAAGAAAAAAGACATGATCTGTTCATTACACTTAGAGTCTAATGGAAGAAACAGACATTTATCAAATATTCACAGAAATAAATGTAAAGCTTCAACTGTGACTGTTACTATCAAGAAATTCCAGGTGCTATGATGATATATCGTGGGGATTCTGCTCTAATATGCAGGGTCACATAAGGCTTTCAACTCAGTGGAAAATGAATTAGGAACTAATTAGATGGAGTGGGCACAGATGTCCAGGCTTTGGAAATATGTGTGTAAAGGCCCTGGGGGTGAGGGAGGCAGACAGCAAACTCAAGGCACCAAAAGATCAATGTGAGCAAAGCGTGAGAGGCAAAGGAAGTGGTGGTAGTTCACATAAGGGGAGAGAGAGGGGCAGGTCCAAGCCAGGTAGCAACTTGAGGGCGATGTGTGTCACATCAGGATTATCCAAGAACAGGGGGAAACCACTGAACCATTGAGAGACTTCACTCAGGGAGTGGAACTTGATCAGATTTGACTTTGAAAAGATCACTCAGGAATATGAATACATTACTTGGAAGAGGGTAGGAAAGGAGGCAAGTAGACTGGTCGGGAGGCCCCTGGGCCAGCTCCTTAGGACATGGTGGCAGCCTGCTGTAGAGTGGGCGTGGCCAGAGAGGGAACAATAGATGGTCAGGAAAAAGAAATTGGTAATGGGACTAGGTTGATGTGATCAGACAGCGGAGGCATTTATGAAAGTATTAGTAACAAACCTGAAGAAGTTATTCAAGAGTATTTCAGGAAACCCCATGCAGTCTTTAGAGCCCCTGCCCTGGTCTGGCTTCCCGACTGGTTCTGCAGCTGTCGTGGGAAGTCCCCAGCCATCTGCTCTTTGCTGTGAATCCTGACGGTGGGTCCAACAGGCCCCGCACACCAGGCCAGAAGGGTAGAAGCCTCGAGTGCCCTTTCAGGTGTCTACTTGGTGGTCCCCAATATTCCTGCTTCCTCTCTTTTTATTCTAGGAGCGTGGGTCCTCCAAATTAACTCTCTTATTCCACTGAGATTTTTGCTGTAGCGTCATGGCATACTTTTAATGACAGTATTTTCTGTCAGTCAATGTATCTCATATAATTTTATTTATTTCTTCATATCGCTACAGAAAGTAGAAAACCTTTATGGATTGCCATAAATAGAAGGTAAATGTAAAAATACATTCAATGAAAAACAGTCAATATTATTAAATGCGATCTTCTTGCCTGCCCAGGCTTCTGAACCTGAGGCCTGTTTTCTCTTTACATGAAAGATGTTGGATAAATGATGTTAGCAAGTGTTTCAAAGGTCTTAAAAATGAGCACCAAGCTGATATTTTCTCCTTGATGTTCTCAAAAGAATTGAAAGAGAATTGAAATCTTTATGCAAGTAAATATAATTTAATGCCCTGTTCATGTTCTAGAATAATCTTCAATGTGGGAGTACATATCCCACACTTTGTGAAAGGCTGCTTTAACCTGTAATTCTACCACTAGATTTAGAATCACCTGTGGAGATTTTACAACGAGCTGATTTAGTTGTTCTGGGCTGGGACCTAGCCAGAGATACTTTTAAAACAATAATCTCAATGGAAACATTAACTGCGGACATCTTGGGAATGGAGACTATTCTTGGTTTTCTTACTGATTAAGGTGCTCTCAAGCACTGCGTTGATTAGTCCTGCCCAGTGAAGACCTCCTATGAGTGAAACAACACCTCATTATACTTATCCAAGCCTGGAATTACTTAATACTTCTGTTTTAACATACAAATACAACAGTATGCAAGTAGTATAATGAACAACGTATATACATATGGTTTCACTTATAAACACAAAACATTTTTGCTCAGTTTTAATACATGCTAAATATTAATACACTGAAAACAAGGATTCCTCTTGTAGGCCTCCAACTAATCAATGGTTTCAGAAAATCTTGTCACTAGCAGCAGTGCATCTCAGGATACAACGCAGCTGAATTGCCGTGGCCTTCAAGGTAATTTGACATATAGGTGCAAGCATCCAGCTACTTCATTTTACCCTTTAGTGGCATCCTGTTTGAGTTTTTTCCTTTTGAAATACGTATTTTTTTCATGAAACGCTTTTGTCTTCCTCATGCAGTGGTTATAGTATCATATTGATTTTTTGCAGGTGTGGGTATGAGTTCCATCTTACGATCTATGAGTGCCATTTCTGGACAGTAGAATGTTATAAACTGTGTCATAAAAGGGGCATCTGGCCTGTGAGGACTGAGCACCTCATTCCTTGCTTTAGAAGCTCCCAGGTGGTTCTCGTGCACCAGACAAGAACCCTTGCCTGGGCCCTTCTCTGTGGCCTCCTCGCTGACCTCTCAGCATCTGCTCCCCCTTCTCCACACCGGGCTTCGGGAGTTTTACGAAGCACAGTCTCGTGTGTCGTTCACGCCCTTTGTCCATGGCACTAAGACCTAAAGCCCTTGGCTCATGGCACGTGCCTTGATGAACGGCACCTGGCGCTGGCTCCTCCTCTTCACCTCTGCTTCCCCACCTCCTCGCCGGCCCACCTTGCGCTGGCTGGAAACACAGATCTTGATCTCAGAGAGGAATTTCAGATAGGGAAAAACACTTAGAACTCTTCAGTGTGTGTGTGGTAGTAAAAAGCAAAGGCTAAAATATGAGCTACAAAATATGAGCTATAAAAAAATGAGCTGCAATCCGTATAGCATCCCCAGAGGGGTGTTCCTGGAAGACAACACCAGATCACCCAGAGCTGACTCACGCGCACACGCACACGCACACACACTCCTCCGTGCCTGTGCACACGCTCTCTCTTCCGCCTGGAGTGTCCTCCTCCTCCTCCTCCACTTGACAAATCCCTGGTCATCTTTGAAGTCTCAGTTTTCATGCTTTATTTCCTTTCAGCTGTTCCTTCGCTCTCCTCTTGGGCTCCCATGGCATTCTTCATACCCCTCGTCTGCACAGCCTTCCTGTCTGACCTCCTGTTTCGTGCACTTGTCTCCCTCCGGACTCAGCAACTCCAAGGCAGACGCTTGCTTTTTTATCTTTTGTCTTCTGCACCTAGGAAAGGGCTGGCCCTGTTGTTGGTACGCAGTACATTTCTATTTTTCACATGGGTGGGAAAACACATTTGGCTAATGAGCGAATAGGTACCATGTATATGATAGAAAATTAAAAAGGTGCGCAAGAGCGGCCAGTGGAGACCATGGCCCTTCCACGCTGATCCCAGCCACCCATTCTGCTCTCCAGGGACCACTGCTATTACTTATTTCTTTTAAAGATACCGTGTGCCTATTCAAGAAGTTATCTACATATATAGTAGAGAAAAAAGGAATATTTGATTCAAGTACACAGTCGGCATTTTCAAGGATTTCCATGCTGAAATTTGCTCCCTTTGGTTGTTTCCTTCTGTCCCTGGCCACCCTTGATTTCCTGCTACTTGCGCCTTTCCGCCCCACCCACCCTTAACATGCTCCATCCTTTCAACCTCGGCCTTTTCTACCACTGTGTCCTCCTCTTAAGATTTCCACCATCTATGAGGCCATCGGACTCCCAAGCCTTTCCTCCTCACCGTCAGCCTGCCCCATTTGTGGCACACCCATTGTTCCATTGTGCCACTTGAGGTCAGTGCGAGCTCCAACTGGCTCTTCCACATTTCCGCCCAATCATTACTTCTCTAGCTGGAGAGCGTGCAATCAGGATAAGAATTAGGAGGTTCTGCTTTACGCTCTCTGGCTCTTCTAGGAACTTCATACCATCTGTGCCAGAGCGGGTGTATATCTCAGCCGAATTCTGCTGAGCCACTTTGTAAGTTGCTTTTAGGACTTCTCACTAAATATATTCTAAACCTAAAGTAGTACAGCTCTGAAGCAATTATTCTTTTAGAGATGTTATATGCGTGGACTTTCAGAGTTTCAATTTTAAAATCATCAGTTATTAGGATGTTCTCATTCCTTTTGAGTTCACAGCTAAGTCAGTTTAAAATCCTCATCGCCACTGCAGTAGCGCTCGTAAAACTTAACAGCCTGAAGTAAGAACCGAGCACTTTCCACATCGCTTCATTAGGATGCACTTGTGTGAGCCAGTTTTACTTGCATCCCATAAGCTAGAATTCCTCTGTGCTGTAGTCTCTGTTAGAGCCTTCTCGGTCCCTGGGATCCAGGAAGAACTGTTAGCATTCTTGTTCTACTTCACCTGCAGGCATTGTTCAGGGGAAGGCCATGGGCTCGTGTTTAGCAGCCCCAAGGCCTGTGCAAAATCAAAGACTATGAAATGAGAGAATGAGTGGAACTATTAATAGTTTAGAAGGATAAGTAAATATTTCTGACAAACACTAGTTCCTGAACTCTGAGCTCTTAAAGTTTAGAATTGACTTTTCTTCTGTTATTCAGGAAGTAGATGTTTCACAGAGAGGTCGTCTTTGTCTCCGTATCTTCTCTGCCCAACACGGAGGCTGACGTGATGGGCAGGGCCTCTGCCACACCAGCCAGGGCACAGGAAACCCAGAAGGGTAAGTTTGAGGTCATTACCTCATAGTTCAGGAGGGTCAGGGGTGCACACTGCCACCGCTAAGGTGAGCCTGTCCCTTGTTTTTCTTAGCAGATGCTAAATAGTCTAGGAGATCACTGAGGTGCACTTCTGGCAACTGTGTATGTCTGAACATAGGGGAGTGAGACCATTTCGTAGCTTGTATCTATTTTGGCATTTGCTGTCTATGACCATGTACATACTGAAGAGTTCCAAATGTTTTTCTTTGTCTGAAATTCCTCTCCCAACATCCAGCTCTAGATTCCCAGCTGCCCTATTTTGACCTCCAGGCATTTCTAGTATGTAATAGGTCCAGAACTAAACTCATCACCCTCAGACTCCAAATCTGCTTTATCTCTGACATTCTTGATTTCAGCCAATAACTTGTTTTTCCCTGTACAAGTGGCTTTGAAACAGCAAGATACACATTTCACATCATGACTCATTATGCACACACAGACATAACTTGAACAAAAGGTTCAGAAGACAATATGTATCTTTACCATGTTATGTTGCCCTCTGATATCTTCTCTTGTATTTCATCTTTTAAAAAATTCTGATGTCAGCTCTCTAGGTGAGTTTTATATACAATCCCCCAATGGGTCACGTGACCTACAGTTGGTGAAAACCTGAAACAGAGATAAAATGCAGACTCCTTGGATTTGGTATCTGGCCTCAGCTTCCCATCCCATAACCCAGCCTGCAGTCTGGTCACGCTGAACTTCGCATTCACTCAGTCAGTCAATGTTTGCTGGGTGTGTATCTGGTGCCAGGCACACGGTAAGCTCCAGAGATCCAGAGATGAACATCATATACTCTGAGGTCCACGGTTCAGAGGGGAGACAGACGAGTATTCTAGCAATTACCGGACAGTGGTTAGGTCCCATGGTAGAAGTCTGCACAAAGCAGTTGGACATCACAAAGAAGCAGCATATAACTTTTACCAGAGAGTCCAGAAAGTCTTTCAGGGTAAGGTGACCCTTGAGCTGAAGCTACAATAGAGGTAGGAGGTTCAGCTGGTCAAATCAGAGGTGGGGCATTCCGGGAGAGGCAGCCGCTGTGAGAAGCCATGGGGGCCGAGCAGCGTGTTAATTTGGAGAACTGAAAGTGTCGTGACATAAGCCTGTCCTTGACACTGGATACTCAGCTGTCATTCCCACTCCTTCTTTACTTGGCAAACATGACACAGTCGTCCCTCTCCCACCAACCATGTTCTCCCAGTGGCCTTTCTCCCTGCCCCCAGGAAGATTCAAGCATGTTCTCACCTTACTCTCCCACTCCTCCGAGAGAACGCTTGTTGTGTTGAAGGCAGTTATCACCGCACCATTTATCTGCCATCCGCCTCACTAGACCCGGAGCACCTAGGGCGGAGCCCGAGTGCCATCCTTATGCCTCCTGTGAGGAGTACAGTGAGTGTTAGCTGAGTAAAGAGCTGGACCAATAAAGGCACAGGGAGATGTACAAGCCACGTGCACAGGTTTACCGTGAGGCTGCTTAAATGACTATGTAGAAGACTTCTCAGTATGTCAGGTGGAAAGGGGCCTCGGGTGTCATAAACCTGCTTATTCACAGGTGTGAGGACCACACGTTAAACATTGATGGCACACCAGATGCAATTTTCTCTTCATTTCTGTTTGATTTGCAAAAGATTATTTTTAGCTTTTAGAGAATACTCTTTTCCCTTGTAATTTAAAAGTGTCTTGGTAATGGAATTTATTAGTCAATTAACGCAGATGAAAATCTGGCATCAGAGAAAGCAAACACCCTCTATCCCTAGTGCACAGGTAGCCAATCTTTCCCAATCAGACATTTAACTCAAACTCTCCTTTCTAAAATGGCTTTTACAGGAAGCAGAATCAATTTTTAATTCTTCTTTTCCTTTGCCCACTTTCTGCCCACTTTGCATTTCCTGTGCAAATGGTCCATGATTGTAGGCAGGGGAAGAATTTGCGGTTTGGAACCGCAATAGTCAAGTCTATAATTGAAAAAAAAGTGCTATGTATTTTCCCTTTCCTGGCAATTTTTATGGAATGGCCATAATATTTAATAATCATTTCAAAACAGCACTGGATATGGGTGAGGATAATGCCTGTTGTGGAAACAGGGACAGTCAGGGAAAGAATCATACTTTCATCAGGTGCAAGAGGTTAGGCTTAGGGTTAGATTTGGGGCTGGACTCTTCATTGTTCATGAGACTTGCAGAGGCTCTATTCCCTATGTGATGGATTGGCTGTGTTCAAGTCGTGATTTGGAGCTGACATTTCCTCTGTTCAGTTGCTAGAGTTTAGTACTATTGAACTCCTTTGTCCTTCATGCAAATTTCAGTGTGAGAACAGAGTGGAGCATTCCCAGACAAGCCGCGTGTGCTGTCGGCAGACCTGTCTCCTTCTCTTGAACTAATGATTGGAATTATTGAAAAGAAAGGGGAACATGCCTGTTGCAGAGACGCTGTTATCACAGTCGTTTCTGTCAGAGACAATGCCTTTGTCTCTTTTCCTTCTTAAGACTCTTCCAGCCCTCCTGCCTGCCTCCTCCCGCCTCCCTACCCAGCCCATCAGTAATGTGACCTTATTTGTGTAGAGCTACCTATTAATGTTAGTAGTAATTAGTGCTTGAAAAATCAACCAATTATGATTTAAAGGAAGAATTGTGCTATCTTATTTGATGGCGCCAGATTCATGTTTCAGTGAGGAAAGTAAATACATGTATTTTAGCCCTGATTCAGCAGAGTGGTAAGCAGCGAGTCAAGCACTCACGGAATGTATGCCACCCTTTGACACCACAGCCCTGTCCCCCCCAGTAGATAAATGCATAAATCCTTAGAGCCCTCTATTGCCTTATTGCCCAGCAGCGCCTGCTAATCCTCAGAGATAAAGGGAATAGGCTTCATTTCCTCCCATGGTAATCTCCCTTCGCCAGCCCTCAGCTTTATTGCTTGCCTTTTCTAACCTGTTTAACTATCTGTGTTTGTCCAACATAGTCTGAATGACAGCATCTGGCACTGACTCCCCTGAACAGGGAGTCACCGTGGAAAAAGTGGGCGGTCTAGATTCTCCTGCATGGCTGGAGCCTCCCTGACCTGACCTGGTTTTCTGTGGGTGCTTTGAATGGTCTCTAATTCTTACCTAGTGCTTACTGTGTGCCAGGTAGTGTTCTCACAGATGAGGTAGGTGGTGTTATTACCTTCCAGTTTACAAATGAGGAAACGGAAGCTCAGTGAGGTTATTTCTTGCCCAAGTTTATAAGGCTCATAAGTAGGGGAGCAAGGATTTGAACCCAAGTAGTCTGCTTTTAGGGTCTGAGCGCTTAACCCGTAAACTCTGATGTTCTTAATCGGTGATTTAATTTACCATGATGGTTGAGTATAAAAGCCCTGTGGAACTAATAATTCAGATGAATCCTGCCCAGTTATATGGGAGCTGAAATGTTGCCCTTTAATTCCTTTCACCATATCAAACATTGTAGTGATAGTAAAGTAGATGGGGAAAGAAGGTGAAAGTATGGATAGAAAAAGGAAAAAGTGTAGGAAGAACAGCATTTTGGCAAGAGGAAACTGTAAATCACATAATTAAAGATTTTACTGGTGCTAAGAGAATTTGAGCATCCCAAGCTGTCTATCTTCCTTCTTTGAAACGTGGTGATGCCCAGACGGAGGATGTGGAGAAGAAATGACAGAATTCTTAGAACTGTTAAATGATGAGACATGTGATGCTGGAGTGAAGGACAAGAGCTCATGAAAGAATCATGAGGACACACACCGACTTTGTGCAGTTTCATGAAAACGACAGCTCATTGTTTGAGTCCTTCGCCTACTTACTAAGTTTGCACTTGATAAAATATAGCAGATTTAACTTGTCTTACCACATTCAGCTGCATTTGTTAAAACACAGAGATTCATCTTGGGTGGCTCTTTAGCTGGGTTTATTTTTACTGCAATAAAATCCCTGGCACAAGATAATGGAAAAAAAATAGAAATGCAGAGTTTCATAATGTGCAGTGTACTGTTTTCTACACTTGAAAATTTTGAGTGCTTTGGAAATAATAAGTCTGTTTCCACAATTTCCTGCTCTCCACCAGGTTCTTGGAACGCCAAATGAGGACACGTGGCCTGGAGTTCATTCTCTACCACATTTTAAGCCAGGTATGTTTCGTTAATTATAAATGACGAGGTGCTTCCTATATGCAAAAGGCGACTATATGAATGCTCCCTCTCAAGTCACATACTGCCTTGGAAAATTCTGGTTACTCTTTCTCTTGTGTACTTTATCTATGAATGGAGTTCTTTTGTTTTCACAATTTGTCTGTAAAGACAGAGTTAATGACATCTCTCATGAGAGATTTTCACCATATGTACTTTGTTTGATTTGACCGACTGATCTTGCATTAATTTCATCATCAGTTAGACTAGTATCTATAAAACAAAGCAAAATTTAAATTGGGTTGTACAATCCATCTGTGTCACCTCTTGTAATAATACTAGGAAAAGTATTCAGTTGTAAAAGGGAAGCATCACAGTTTGATTTCTTTTTCAAAATTAGTGACATGTGGTCAGTTCATTTCAATTTTAACATATAAAATGTTCTGAATGTCCTGTTGTACAACATTTAATACGTTTCAATGTAAAATGTTTAAACTTTAACCTGAAAAATCTGAGAGAAAATGTGAACTTTTAAAGTAAGTTGTCCCTTTTCCCCTTACCAGTAGATGGCAGTCATGAAACTTTCAGTTTTAATACACTTAGCAGGAGAATCTCAAACGGGCTGTTTAATTTTTATGGGAAGGATGAAAGATTTGGAATTGGAAATTTAATATAATCAGTGAAATGAGTTATTTTAAAATGATTCTCTTGTTTGTTGTTTTTTTTTCTTTTTTCTGTTACAAAACGTTTTATAAAATGCAGACGCATCATAAAATTATACTGAAAAGGATTTTACGGAAGATGTAATAGTCCTTTATAATATGAGGGAAAAGAGCTATGAATAATTTCTGTTAGAAGAGCCAAGTATATTCTTTTTCTCCTCTTCCCCTCTTTTGGGGGACCATCAGGAATAAATTATCAATTCCAAAGAATGACTGAATTGGGAAACTATTTTTATTCTTAATATTCTTCTTCTGAAAGTGTACAATGTGCTGAAAATTCTTTTATCTTCTTTAGCTGCCCCAAAGACTCTTTGTACTTATACTGAAAATTCTAAATGACTTCTATGTCCTGAAAGACTATAGAAACTTAACAATTTAAAATGGATTTTTTTTTTTAAACGAAGCCAGAAGCATCCTCTAACTGATCCACTTGTTTCTCATAAAGTCTAGGTGAAGAACACAGCTCTTATAAATTCCTATTGTGGACTCTTAACTGCCCTGTGTTGGGATCGAAATTTTTAAGTCCTAGGGAAACATTAATAAAACAGGATAATTTGAAAAGATTTGAAATGAATAAAGCTAAATACAGAAAGGAAAAATTAAGATAGTCATTTGGTGTGCCAAGTTTCTGGGCTAGAAAACATGGAGTAATTTGTTTATTTTGGTGTAAATAAATTTGTCATCAACAACATACAAAAGCCTTTATTAAATGTATTTTGGAAAAAATTATGATTTAGTGCAAATTAACCTAACAGATTGTGAGTTTCATGAGACCAGGAACTGTTAATAGTACATACTTGGCAATCAATAAATGATTCTTGCTCTGAATTATATTGAATGTTGAAACAGACATTATCTATGTGACTCCTCTAGTGGGCGTATATAAACTAGAATGAGTATGTTATTGATGTTACATGTCAGCACTGCAACAGACGCATCATACTTAGGAGGTAATGGGGTCCAGGAGAATAACATGTTTAGATGGTGTAAGGTATGGTGCTGATGAGCAAGAAAGATATTCCAGAGAAGCTGCAGCTTGTGGATCAGAGAGGATAAAAGCTTCCTGAGTTTGCTTGAGAGGAGTCAAGGGGAGACAAAATAATAGACAGACACAGGAAGCCAATCTAGGAGTGTTTTCCTGCAGCACTTAACCAGACCATCCCGGGAGTCCTAGTCCTTGACCTTAGAGTTCTCGTACTCCAGGGGCAGAAAAACACAATCCCAAGGCAGGAAAATACCAGTGCCAGGGCCCACCTGTCCCACCCCAACTCTCCAACTCCTTATTCTACCCCGGAGGGTACTTTAGAAAGTCTGAGGGGGATAGAATCTGAGCCATGGGACACACTTTATTTAATTGTTTGATAGATAATAAATGTAAGCAATTCAAAGAGCCAACAATATGAGAAGGGAGCATAGTGCAAAGTGCAAAGCCTTCTCTCCGCCCCCAGCTTCCTCCCTGCCAGAACCACCGACCCCCTGCCATCGCAGGCCCCCAGTGTGTTAGTTTCTTATGTTTCTTTCTTTTATGTAAATGTAAGAAATTATGAATATGTATTTTTATTTTTCTCATAGTAAACACAATTCTGCATGGTGTTTTTCTCATTAATGTGTCTTATCAGTCTTCTCATGTCACTGGATAGAGGAGGCCAGTGTGGCTTCCCTCTGTCATCTTCTTTGTGTGATGAGGTTGAGCATCTTTTTACATGTTTCAGGATCCTTTGCATTTTTTTTCCTGTGAACTGTTTATATCTTTTGCCCAATTTACAGTTGAGTTGTGTGTCATTTTCTTATCAATTTCTAGGAGTTCTTTATATTTTAGAGAAATTATCTTAGACCTGCATTGTGTGGATTCAGCTTGTTCCCTAATTACGGACATTTGGTTGTTTCCGGTGTTTTGCTATTATAAATATTAATGCAGTAAATAACCTCGTACATACACATGCATATACACGTTGCATGTATGCAAGTGTATCTGAAGGATAGATTAGGAGAAATAGGGTTAAAGAGGCAACAGGTATAGACAATTATAATTTTGAACGCTTCTGTCAAACTGCTGTCCAAAGGCTCAGTACCCGTTGTCCCTGTTACCAGACATACATGAGAATGCTGCTTCTCCACTCTACAGCGTGTGGCCAAACCTGTGGATTTTGCCAGTCAGTTAGAAGACAAAAGCATTTTCAGTATAATTTTAATTTGCCATCTTCTTTGTGTGTTGAGGTTGAGCATCTTTTTACATGTTTCAGGATCCTTTGCATTTTTTTTTTCTGTGAACTGTTTATATCTTTTGCCCAATTTACAGTTGAGTTGTGTGTCATTTTCTTATCAATTTCTAGGAGTTCTTTATATTTTAGAGAAATTATCCCTTTGTCCATGAAAAGCCTTTGCTTCTCTGGGATTTTGAAAAATGATCCCTTCTACTTTTTAAGCAATTTTGAAACTAATCCTCAGTCTCCTGTCTTCCTTGACTTGCCTAGCTGAATAAATTTTGCCTCAAGGAAAAAAAGCCTATGGTGCTTTAAAAATTGTGCAGTCATGGTTTTTTATAAAGATCAATTTTTGTTCTAGATATATGTATAAATTCATATATATGTATCTGTGTAAGAGAAACCAGTTTGGGCTTTAAATTAAAATGGACTGCTTTGTGGTTACGATCTACGTCATGCATAAATCTAGAAAGCTGTGTCTCTGGTTTTAATATAGTCTAACCTAATTACCTAGTAGTTATTTTTTTAAATTAACTTATTTTTACAGTTAATTTTTATGAACGAGTTAAATTCATACATTATCCAGCAATATTTATTGAGTACCACTTGTATGTCTAGGCGCTGGAAGATGTTGCATTGAACAAAACACAAAGGTCCCTGTTAGGAGAGACATATAGTAAGTAAAATATTAATATATAACTGTTAGGTGGTGATGAGCCCCATGGAGGAAAATAGAGCAAAAAAACGGGTTCAGAAAGTGCCAGAGAAGGGGGTGATTTACAGTTTTAAAAAGGGTTATCAAGGAAGGCCTCCCTGGAAAGATACATTTGACTGAGGAGCATGAGGGGGAGAGAGCCATGAAGATATTTGGGGAAAGAACTCTCCAGACAGACAACGGGAAGCACAAACGCCCGGAAGTGGGAGGGAGAGGAGGGTTGAAAATGAAGTCACGGGCAGCGGGGGCTGGACCAGGTCGTGTAGGGACTCGAGGGGTACTGTGTCCTTCGTCATTTATCTGAGTGAGATAGAAAGCTCTGGAAGATTTTGAACAAGGCAGCCCAGGAGCCGGTATATGTCTTAGTGAGACTCCCCTGGCTGTTGTGCTGAGAACTGGGAGCCCGGGCAGAGGCAGGGAGGGCAGTTAGGAGGCTGCGACAAGGTCTAGGGGAGAGGGGAGGAAGTGTACCGAGAATAAAATGACCTTACCTTTTCAGCTCCTCCGTTTTATCTCAGAACTTAGCATGGTTTTCCTTTGAAAAGTGTAACAAAACTTGAGAAACAGTTTTTAAAACAACTGTTGAAATAGTAAAAAAAAAAAATTAGATGAAACCTAAGATTTATTCTTTAGTATTTAGCCTGTATACATCCTCTTCTGTGCTTATATTCATGCTAACATAAAATTCCTTAACCTCAGTTTATTCCCATAACAACCAGGCAATGATGGCAGGTCACAACTGCATTATATATTATAGAGTCCGTGTGTGTGTGTGTGTGTGTGTGTGTGTGTGTGTGTGTGTGTGTGTGTGTGTGTGTTACATATAATAGGGAGTCTAACCTTGGAAGCTGCTGTTTTTCCGTCATTTACTTCCATTCGAAGTTCTCTTAAAAGAAATGGGAAGTGGGATTGTTTCTTCTTTGATCCCAATTGCCCTCCTGTTTCTTTTCCTTCGCCCTCTGGGTTCTGTAGTTTATGGTCTTTTAAAAGTAGGTCTCTCTTTCACTCTCTCATACCAGAGTGTCTCCTTTTATCAGTGTCTCCAGGATGCCTGCTGTGGGACAGCTCAGAGGTGAGAGGTTACACTGTGGTGTTCTTAGTGCTCCAGTAATTCTATCACCTGTGATAAGGTGCATCACAGGCCAAACCCTGTTCTCTAACACAAAGTAAGAGTCCACTGTAAAAATAAGGCACATTTCTTTTCACTGGTTTCATAGTTCCTCCTTAATGGGAGGCCTTCGAATAATTCTCTCTGCCTTAATTTCCTGCAGGGATAATAAGAGGCTCCCCAGGTGAATCCCAGGATCACTTTCTCCTGCCTATTTTACCCCCTGCTACATCCTATAGACAGAGGCAACATGGTTCGTGTGCCTCTGGTAAAGTGACAATTGACATGTTTTTGTTATAAGACAGACTTAACATTTTTAAAAATGCATCTTTTGTACATATTTGAAGGATTTTTTGAGCTTGGTGGAACTGTGGTAACCCTGGATCAGGGGCACAGTGCATGCAGTATTTGAGGTTCTCCAGACTAGTAGAATCAAGGTGACTGATGGAGAATTCTGTGAAAGCTTTGGAATTTTCTGCTGTCAAGGAGTACCCTAGGGCTGCTTGAGCTAGGAGTGTGAGTAGTGCCATAGCTATTTAAGCAAAGTGAATGTTTGAGCAGGAAGAAGCCCCAGGGAGCATCTAGTCGGGCTTCCTTCTTGTGAGGTTAGGAATCTGAGGTCCAGAGACGTTAATGAACATTCTCAAAGTTAGTGTCGGAGGTAGAAATAGATTCCAAGTCTCCCTGGATCTTACTTCAGTGATTTTTTTTTTTTTCCCAGCCTACATCATGGAATATCATTCTACTGAATGTCTATCACAGTTTCTCGTTGACCTTCTTCCCAGTGGTCCCCAACATTTTGGGCACCAGGGACCAGTTTTGTGGAAGACAGTTTTTCCACAGACCAAGAGTACAGGAGTGGGGTGTTGTGGGGAGGAGTGCGGAGCTCAGGCAGCGATACGAAGCCAGTTTCCTAACAGGCCACGGATCAGAGCTGGGCCGCAGCCCAGGGCTTGCGGGCTGCAGTGACAGTTTACTGACAATTAGTGTATTTAAAAAATCAGTAGAGAGGGTCTGATGTCTGTATTTTTCAAAATACATACACAAAACCATAAATAACACTTTGTATTAAATGGTTCGGCACTGAAATAACATGTAGACTCCGTGTATGATACTTTCATTCATCTCCTAAATGCTTCCAACAAAAGGGGCATTGAACAGCTATTTAATGACAGGTTATTATTCAGGAGTTTAAAAAGGAAGGCACAGTAAAGTTCAGGGAAGGAAAAATGCTGCTAGACCAGAAGCAATTAAAAGTAATGAAATTTAGAATAAATTTTATTTTCCAAAATCAAGCAAGAGAACAGAACGTTTCTAAAGTGATTGTTATTTCTAAGGGAAAGTTACCCAATACAAGAGGATGTTTGATTAAGGAAACTTTGATGAAAATAGAAATGTCTGACAATGAATGAAGTAAGATAAATACAGCAGAATTTACCGTTGGAGGCATTTGGGGAAAGGTGGTATTTTAAATATGCTAAGCCCCAAACTAAACCTACAGACACATTGACCTTAAAGGGAACATTTAAAATATGTACTTAGTTGTATTAAGGCCTTATAATGAAGTAGAAAACTTCTCCTTAAGTTCTGTGTATTTTCTGGCCTGACTGAAGCCTCCAAACCAAATAGATCCAGACTTTTTAATTCCAGAGGGAAGTAAATCATTTCAGAACTAGAATGCTATGGTGGTAACACCTTACGTTTGATATCGTATTTTATTATTTACAAAGGTTTTTTAATATATTATCTCATTTAATATTTAGAATAACTGAGTTATGATAATGTTTTTATTATAATTTTGTTATCCTATTTACAGACAGACAAACTGGGATCCTGAGGCTCAGCAATATTGGGTGTCTTGCCCAAGGCCTCATCCCTCCAGCACTGTAGCAGAGCCAACACACAAACCCGGGTCATTTGATTCTAAGCCTGGCATTCTCACTGATGCCTGTGACTCCTTTTAAGAGAGCTCCTCGACCTGCAAACCTGGAACTATGAGAATTACCAGGCTCTTCTCAGCTCTGCTTGGTGGCTTCTTGGAAAAGATCTGTATTTTTTTTTTTTTAAGATCTGTATCTTTTTGTAAATACAGAACCCACCCTCTACCTGCTAGGTAAGGGCATATTCTTAAGCCCTTTAAACCTGTGCCTCCAATAAATCGTGAACTCCGAAATGCCCTCTGCAGATGTTTAGTCTCGGATGTGCAGTGCTTAGTACATATTGTGAGAACTGCCTGCTTTCATATTTGCAGACCTGAGGATGTCTCCACCCTTAGCCTTTATTCACACTCTTGGCTTTTCCCGACTCTTTAAGAAGGTGAAGGGAAAGCTGTGGAAGCAGCAGGAATTGTTGTTAGAGTGGGATATTCCATGCAGGAGGACTAGAGGGCAGGGCATCTTCTTGCCGTGATGTTGCCCTGCACAGACCCCAGCTGCAGTGAGGGGACACCTGTGGCGTTCAGAAATACCTTCCTTACTCTTCTAGAAGAATGTGTTTGCTTTATTCAGCCCACAGATTTCCTATGGAAATTAAATGAGATAATCTGTATTCTCTTTATTATTTGTTATTTATTTATGCTCTACCTATTTTTAAGAAGATTTAAGCTAATAGACATAATTGATATAAAAGTGCTTTTAAACTATCAAGGGCATGTAGTTACAAAATAATATTTTCATCATTTATACCATGTCCTCTGCCTGGTGTTTCCTTTAGCACTTGCTCTTTACGCTTTACCCCAGGGAATTTCTTGTGTCTTTTTTTTTTTTTGATTGACAGCAACTGTAATGGCCATGGGTTAAGGTCTAAGTGTATAGGGTGTAACTATGTGACTGTTATAAAAATGGACTTTAAAAGTTGTTATGCAACTTTCTGGTTTTTATGTCAGATTTTATTGCTATTAATAAAAGCACTGTAGTTTGCTTGACACAGGTTTAGGGCATCCAAGGCTCTGTCCACCCCCCCGTCCACCAACACCTATGTCAACTTTGCTGTTCCTCTTCCCACAAATAAATGCCAGTCACACAGTGAAAAAGCCACTTAATTACCAAATTTATGAACTATGTGAACTTTATAGAGCAGAGAAGTAAAACATGTAAACATGACAGGAAGGGCCGGCTGCCTTTGCTTTCCCTTGCGGCGATCACACTAGGAGGCTGAGTGCCAAAGCTGAGTGGCCATTTTTAAATCAGCAGCGACTGTGCTTGGCATCCCCTTACGAGCTCGGATCCTTAGTGGGTGTTCACTAGGTGCCAGGCCCTATCGCAGGTGCTGAAGATGCCACCATGAACAGAGCAGAAAAACCCTTTTCCTTATGGTGTGTACATGCCAGAGAGGGGACTGGTAATAGACAGATTACCAGTTACTAAGGCGGAAAAAGTGTGACCATAGGGAGAGCAGCAAAAGACAGTACAGGGGGACCAGTCCTTGGAAGGCCAAAATGAGGAGTTGAGATTTTATTGGGAATGTGAGAAGAATCAGTGGAGGGGTTTGAGCAGGGGAGGAAAACTGATATTTTATGTTTTGAAAAGGACCTACTGACTACAAAAAGTCACAGACCTATTTCAAAGCTGGAAAGAGGTTTCATCTCAAGTGTAAATTCTCCTTGATTGGTCATTTCTACCTGCAGCCCTGGGTTGAGAAGTTTCTATAAAGGCAGGTCCTGGCTCAGAGGGAAATTATTTTCACACAAGTTAGCAGTGATACCACAGACACAGGGGATATTTTTCCCCATAGGTCCATAGTTGACCAGGAATTTGATATGAAATAAGTCATAGATGTGGCCAATGATATAAGAATAAATAAGAAACAGCCAGACATATTGATAATCGCTCAAAAATGTAAAATAAAAATTTATTTCCTCTCCAATAGGCAGGTGTATGGTGGGAAATACTGTATGAATTGTAGAAACCCAATTTAGTGCAAAGCATCTATACCTTCTGTGTAACTGCTTGAAGAAATTCCCATTTTTTTCACTAGAGGGCATCAGTAATGATGGAGACTAGCAGAATGTCTAGAAAATGCCAGAAAACTGTAATAAGATTAAATTTTCAAGGGGAAATGAAGTTCTTCTGATGACAGACTTATTTTTTAAAATCCTAAATAAACTAGTTTTATTATTCCTACTTTCTGGAATTTTGTAATATTCAGTTTGGGAGTTATCTACATCTCATATCGCCAAAGTTGATATGGAATGCCAGTCACCAAATAAAGACTTTGTTTCTTCAGAAATCCCAGTCCACCCAAGAGTATTACAATTTTTGTGTACTGTCCAATTTGTATGATTTGACTAAAGTCATATCAAAGAAAAGAATTAAACTTTTAACCTAAGAGTTGAGATCAGAATGAAGCCATGTATAATTTACATGGTACTGGAAGAATTACCATCTCCTTTAAAATAGAACATTTGATCGAGTTGTTATACACCAATGGCATTACCATAAACTAGCCATACATCTTTAATTGCTTCCTTGAGTTTGTAACTTTATGTTTTATATCTATCCTGCTCACAAATAAATGTCAGTGAGTATGTAACTAGAAATCTATACATTGTAAAAAGTCCTCCATAATGCCTGACCCTGAACTTTTAGGTCCCTTTTCAAAAACTTTTTAAAAATCAAGATCTCAGGAAGGGAGATGAGGGGATTGGAAGTTTGAATCTAAAACAAGAAACTTGATCCCTGTGTTCAAGTTGTGTCTTGACCCCAGTACTTTGAGTAGGAAACTGTACCTTTAGGGAAGAGGTGGGACTTCGCAAGGCCAAATGCTTGCACAGCTGTCCAACTTGAGCAGGATTCTATACCCCTATGTGCGATTCATCACTGAGTAAGTGGTTGAACCAAGGGTAGGATGAAAGATTTTCTCTGTCGCTGGAGACATTGTTGGCACAGAGATCAGCATGGTGCTCAGTAATCTGAGAATTCATATAAATTTTTCAGTATTTGAAAATTTCTGGAAACAGAATACTGGCCAAAATTTTAGGTGCTAGTTGATTGATGATGCTGGGCATCGTTGAGCTGTTTACTGTGTATCGAATGCTCTCACAGACACTGTCTCCTGAGGTCTTCCTAGCAAGACAGGTAGGCAGGGCAGATGGATGAAGCTGAAGCTCAGAGAGGAAAGCCCTGTTCCATGGTACATGGTAGCGCTGGACCAGCACCTGGATGTAGCAGTCAACTCTGCTGTGATAGTGCCTAAAACAAAGCACCCCAAAGTCAGTGCCATAATTAATAAGTATTCGTTAATTGCTCATGCCTAGGTGGTGAGCTGAGTTTCAGCTGACCTTGGCTGAGTCCCACAGTTCTTGGCTCCAGGTTGCAGGTCGGGTTCAGGTATGTTCACTCACACCTCTCTCATCCCCTGTGGGGCAGCAGCTGCGGAAGAGCGCTCTTCTTCAGGGAAGGCAGGAGCACAAGAGAGCAGACCCAAGGCCACGGGCACATTTCAAGCCTCTGCTTGTGTCGATACCGCTAACATGCCCACTGTTCACACAAACTCTCAGTGTAGCAGGAAAGTATCCTCTACTCATGAAGGTGGGAAGGAAGGAGGGAGTGATTATTTGCTGAATAATAATCTAATCTCCCCTACTGGGTCTTCCGATGTCTAGGCTTGTCAGCTACTCTTGGCTAAGACAAGTGAATCAAAGTCATTTTTTGCTGTTGTTTAAAAAATCCCTTTAGGCCACTGTCACAGGGCTCCTTCAAGACAAACACATGACTAAAGAATAATAACTCTTATTTTAATATATAAATGAAAGAAAAAAAACCCCTTGATTTCCATTATTTAAGATGCAAGTAATATTTTACCCTCAAATATTCAAGTCAGACTAATAGGATAATAAACTGACTGCTAATTATTAGCTCAGTTGTAAGGTCTGGTGAAATTTCCTTCATGTACACGGTTCTTCTTGCCATGCCATCAGAGAGTACCTTTGTAGCTAACAGACGATAACGTTTGCAATGGAGATTGTCTAAAAAGGACATAAGTATGGATGTAAACAGATGCTTGTGCCTCTAGAGCCAGCTTTTTAAATCCAATTAATAATCTCTCAACTGTAAAAAAGAAGCACAATTGATATTCTCTCACAGTGCGAATCCTTGCTCTCCACTAGTACAGCAGAATCACAGAATTACGTATCGGGAGTTAGAAGAGCATCAGTGTGTTTGTGGATTTTATTCATTTAACTGCCACCTCAGAAGAAGCAATTTAAGATAGCTTAAGCATGTATCCTTCCTGAAGTAATGCTGTTTTCTATATACCATATGTCTCTGTGTATGTATAATATAACCAGACAAGATAATTTTTCAAGCACATCATTATTAATAATAGTTGTGGTCATAGTAGCAATAGCTAGCAAGTATTGTTTATTATGAGTCAGGTACTCTTATCAGCTCAAGAGATATATTTTCTTACTGTGTAGTCACAGTGACTCTATGAAGTAAGTACTGCTATTATCCCCTAACTGTGATATGGGAAAACTGAGGCACAGGAAGGTTAAGTATTATGGTCAAGGTCACTAGAGCTTGGAAGACACGTGTCTGGAATTTTCTGTAAATACAAGACAGATTTGTTCTCCTAGACTTAAAAGGATAGTATGCTTTAGACTTTAGTAAGTACCTAACCAATTAAACTTTAGTTCTCTAGAGAAAAATGTCTCATGGAAAGAGAAGTGGTCTGTGAATTCTAGTTTGAGAAAAGTGTGGATAGTTTGAAGACTTCATTTGGGAATATGCACTCACGAATCCATACTTGTATATATGTTAGAAAAACAAATGCCATCACAAGTAAGAATGTTTAATGAAAATAGTAGAGGCTTCGTTTCTAGAAGTTACTCAGAGATTACTCATTTAAAAAAGCACACCGTTGGTATTTGAAAGACGATTGGCAGTAGCGGGGCGGAGTGGGATGCTGCATCTCCCATTTAAAGAACTGAGGATGCTGCTCAGCATTTTAAGGTGGCTCTTTGGGGTGACAGCGACAGGGCGGTGCAGTTCTGTTCGACGTTGGTGTGTGACATCAAAAACTCACCCTGATAATGCTGGGACTCTGTCAAATCTGAGCCATTAAAAATTTGGGGAATATCAAGTGTTTTAAAGCTGCAAATTGCAGTTGGGCAAATACGTATTACGTCTAAAATGCCTGTTGGGATCACCATACTCTTTTGGAGTTAAGATATCTAAAATTCCCAGATTTCAGAACAAGTTTAGCCCCCTCCATTCAAGGTCAGCCTTCTTCTGCCGTACATGAATTCTGCTTTACTTCTGTTCCAAGGACTGTAGATCCAGCTTTTTAAATATCTTAATCAGAGTATTAACTGCAGTGTTCACTGCTGGCTTGGTTGTCCTAATAAATATAAGAAAGTAAAGTTTGGGTAAAAATTCTTACGGATATTTGTGGATGTAGTTTTCTTCTAATGAGAGCCCTTTAGTATTTGCATGTTTAGCATATTGTATTTAGTATATTTAGTGTTTGCATATTTAGTATTTTCAGGTTTGCGTGATTTATTGTAGGCTAGTTATGACCTTGCATGTTTTCTGTACTGCTGTATTCACAGTGCCTGGGAAATAGTAGACATATAATAAATATTTATAAAGTGAATGAAAATGAGTGAATGAATGAATGCTATGCCTTCTATCCTAAAGTATTTGAGATTATGTTATATAAATAAATAATTAGGGTAATTATTTTAAATGTAACAAGAATGATTCATGACTATGTTCATTGTTCACCCCTGTAAGGGACTGGAGTCTTTATCCTCTATCTGAGCAATCCCAAGAAAGACACTGGGCTCAACACCTCTGCCAGATGCTAAGGTGCCCTTTAGCATGGCCACAGCTCTTTGCTGAAATCGTTACTACTTTTTTACCAGCTCAGTACAAGTAAACTCATTTGTTAAAATGCCAAATAATCCTATATTTATATTGTGAATAGTTGAACATGTGATTTAGAAGCATTAATTACAAAGAACATCTAACAGTTCATATGGCATTTTGGACATACTAATTTTTATATTGATTTACAAACTAATGCTTATTCCATGGTATTATTTATATTATGTAATATCAAGTCCATTTGCAAAAGATATACTAAAGTTTGAGCCTCTTTATGATCTGCTCTCTGGTGCCCTCCCCACTAAACCCCCAAAAGAATGAAAAGCATTAGCTATAAATCTTGGTTCAGGCTTTCAAGTCCTTAGAACACACTTGAGGTTTTTTTATTGGCTGGTCGGTTGGTTGAACTTTTTACTCATATGTCTTCCTGTTATTGAAGTTAAAAATACAGCAGTATCTTATAAGATACAAAAATATTGCTGGGAAGAGAATGAGGAGAATAAAAATTAAAATTAATCTCATGAAGTATACAGTGAATACTTGAATACTTGCATACAAACCAGTAAAATCCAATTTAAGTTTTATCTTCATGTGGGTTAAAGTTTGCTTTCTTAGTGCCTCAAGCCATTTCAGGTCTAGCTCTTTTAAACTGAGAGACTTTACAATTTGTAGCATTGTTCTCCAGTTGTTTTCCTGTGGAATGTCAACGAATTGCAGTGCATAGTCGAAAACCTTTCCAACCTTCTGTTCTCCACTCTTGTTGCTTAGCAAGTGATTTCTTCTCTGCAGACTCTCCTCCCTGGTCTCCTGCTGTGTTGGGATCATCCTCTGCAGTGTCCCTGCAATAAGAGGAGAAGGTGAAAATCAGCCTGCAGGTTCAAATTAATTGCACTTCTCAGTTATGCTATGAGTTAGCCAATGCTTTAAATAATGACATTCTAAACCTCTAGTTTAAACATAATTGGAAAGAGAAAGTTGACATTAAAGTAGTAAGTGAGAGTAAACTTAACTGAAGAATAGCGTAGACCATTCATATGCAAATACTCAAATAATCTGATAAAATTATTCATAGGCAGTTGACTATTTTATTAAATATATTTGTTACTGATTTGGAGCACTAATTTCAACATTTTTTTGCCTTCAAAACTTACATAGCTAATTGTGTCGCTTTCATTCTAGTGGAACATTACTTTTATTTACAATGGGAGCAGTTTTAAAGATAGGATCTTTTACTCTAATTGTAAATGTATTGCAGAAAATGTTAGAAACGGTTCCATCTGAAATCATATACTTGAGCAATTAAGGTCTCAAAGATGTTGGATACAAGCGATCAGGCCCTTTGTGTTCCTGGAGCTAGCTTTAGATGTTTGTTTAAGCTGTCTTTATTTGGAAAAGAGACAGAGGCAGTCTTGGCTCTGGCTCACGTCTCCAGGACTGCGTCCATGTCCACATTGTAGCATTTTTCACCCTGTATCTGTAATTCTGTATGTGCATTTCTGTGCCGCCGAACTATAGCCGGGACTTATTCATTTCTGTGTGCCCCTCGCCTAGTGCAGCACCTGGCACAGAGGCAAGTGCCCAGGTAAAAGAATTAAGATTTTTTGTGACTAGTGATGGAAGGTAAACCTGAGAATGAGGTTTCATCCTTTTTTTTTTTTTTTTTTAACTCTCATGTGGCATGTTTCACCATCAATTTTGTCTCTTTTATGCACAGCTAAAATTGACATACTGTATTTCTGGAAAAAATTCTATTAGCATATCCTATCAAGCTCCAAGAAGACTCAATTCTTAGAACTAATATTTATGTGCAGCCATTAATTGCTAAGAATAATAATTTATTTGTAAATGCAAAATTGTATTAATTTTATCTGTAATGGAATTCCTGTTCATCCTGAAATCATAGCAAATTATTAAAATTGCTTTGTGAGGAATATAAAGTTGAGGAAGTCATATTTGCTTTATAAGGACATTTGATTTAATTAATTTTTAAAATGGCTTGCTTTCTTAATGCCAGACTTTAGATACTATTTCATATTTGATTTTATGCAAAGAACTATTCTTCCCCTTTCTCCTTTTCTTGTCAGTTAATCCTCAAACCTAAAATATATGCCTTTGAATTTCTGTCCTACACTAACTGGCTGAATTATGTTGCATCTTATATGATGCAGTCTAGAAGAGAATAAATTCAAAAATTTGACATTCTTTTGAAACAAGTAAATACATAATTGTTGGTGAGGACTTTTGTCTATATCTTTAGGACAATGAATATTTGTCATCGGAGCTGATCTTCAGCTAGTGCACACCATTATGGCATAATGGCTAGTTTCTGTTCTGATTGGTCAATGCCTGTCTCTTGCAGGTTATTAAATATTTTGTCAATTACCTCTCCTCGAATAACTCTGAAACTCCAGGAGAACTCCACCTCCACTTTAAATACCTTCTGAATCATCACAGATTTATGAAATTCGCGTCTTTGAAACCTGGAAATTGGGTATCAGTGCGTGCCCTGTTAGCCATCCTTGACTCCTCCCTTCTGCCACCCCTTCTCTGATTCACCGGTAGATCTCACTGGCTCTACCTTGAACACTTTTTCAGACTCTGACCCCTTTCTCATTGCGTTCACTCTGTTCCCATAGCCCAAGTCCTGTAGGCTGTCTCCTGGGCAGTTATGATAACCTTTCCTTGGTCTCCCTGCCTCCAACCTTGCCTCCTGTAGTGTGTTCTCTGAACAAAAGCCAGAGTGATCTTTTTTTTTCTTTTTTTTTAAAAAAAGCCAAATCATACTAGATCATATCTCAAAGGCTACAAAGGCCCTCTACCCTTCTGCCTGTCTCTGTCTCAGTTTCCACGCCCTCTTCCAGGTTCTTGGTCTACTGCAGCCATCTGGCCTCAAAAAAACTCCAGCTTCGCACCCTCCTCACTGGAAGATTTTTTGGTTTGATTCCCTCCTATGTCTTCAGTAGTTGTTCAATAAGTAGTAGTGGAATGAATGAATCATTGTGCAGTGTTTTTAGTCATCTCTTCTGAGTAAGCGTTGGTTTAGAAATAAGAAGCTGAGTGTGAGTTTTACTTTCCTTTTGTTCTTCTAATCCAGTGGTAGTCTTATATGTGAAATATACCATAACAAAAATAATGTAAGTCATTTTCATTCTCTCCTTTAAAAAATTGCAGTTAAAAGCAGACAATACTGACAAAGGACACCAACCAATATTAAGCAAAATTAGGCCTTATAAGTATTAAATAATTAAAAAGAAATGAGATCAATATAAACAATTATTTTTAGAGATGGGGGTCTCATTCTGTTGCCCAGGCTGGAGTGCAGTGGTGCCATCATAACTCACTATAACCTTGAACTCCTGGACTCAAACGATCCTCCTGCCTCAGCCTTCCGAGTAGCTAGGACTACAGATGTATACCACCACACCCACTGGGTCTCACTGTGTTGCCCAGGCTGATCTCAAGGGCCTGGCCTCAAGCGATCCTCCCACCTCAGCCTCCCAAAATGCTGGGATTATAGGCATCAGCCACTGCACTCAGCCATTAAAAAAAAAAAAAGAAATTTAATGCCACTGAAGTACTTACACGTGAATATTGTTTAAACGTCTAAATGACATACAAGATTCTTATGTACAAAGATTTCATATCATCCTTTTCAAATAAATATACATTTTAATGGAATTTCAACCAGATTTCCAATGGGAACTTTATCTTGTTGGTTGACTCTTTAGTTTTAAACTGGCCTGCCTGCATCACCCAATCTAAAGTGTCCTCTCACACTAGTCACTTTACATCAAATCTCCTTGTTTTGCTTTCCTAGAACACTTACCACTTTCTAAAATTAGCTTGTTTATTATGTTGTTGGTGGTGGGGGTGGTGGTGATGGTGGTGGTTATGTTTTTCTTGTCTGTCTCACCTGTTCTAGAATATAAGCTCCATGAGGAAAGGAACTTTTTCTGTTTTGCTCATGTGTGTATTCTCAGCATGAGAACAATCCCTAACACTTACTAGGTACGCAATAACTGTATGGAATTAATGAATAAAGAAATGTTCACAACTTACCCCAATAATTAAAAAAAAAAGAATACTAGCTAGAAAGTACATTTTCTGAAAGATAATGAGCACTCTAATTAAAATAGTATGATACTGGCAAGAATAGGTGAGTATAAAAGAAAAGAGTCCAGGCTCTGGCATATTTGGGAACTTAATATAGGATAAAGGTGTCATTTCAAATTATTGGAGAAAGAATAATTGATTTATTACATAGTCCTGGCATAATTATCTGGCCTCCTTAAACAAACAAAATGAGAACTGTATGTCATACCATATTAAATAAATAAATTCCAGACATGAAAACCAAGAGATAAAAAAATTAGTAAAGAAAATAAGAGAAAAATGAAAATTGTTTGTATAAACTCAAAGTCAGTGGCTTTTCCTTTAAGCAAGACAAGAAAGCAAAAAGAAAGAGAATAATTTATTTTACTAAATAAAAATTTAAATTTCTGTATGGGAAAGTACTTCATAAATAAAAGTGAAACTTCACTTTCATATTTATATGAGACAACTTGATCGTATACAAAAAAACTTCTATAAACTGATAAAGGCCTGCAAATCAATATTAAATTTGAAATTGGTACCAGCTACAGAAAGTGAAATTTGAAACAGAAGAGGAAATGCAAATAGCCAGGAAGCATATAAAAAGAAGCCCAAGAATGTTTTCTCAAGCACAGGTTTGGCAACCAGTGCTGGAAGGCATATGGAAAAAGAGACACTCTTTTTCATCGCTGGTGGGAAAGTGAAAAGTAATCTGTCGGCCTCTATTAAAATGTAAAATGTACATAGCATTTGCCAAGCAGTTCTATATTGGGGAATCTACACAACAAAAATGAAAGCATCTGTATATAGAGACGGATGTGTGAGGATATTCTTTGAAGCATTGTTTGTAAGGGAAAAGGAACTGGAAAATACCTAAAGGTTCATTAGTGGGAGAATGTCAAGTAAATTATGGTACTTCTATTCTATGGAATGTTATACCATTTTGATACAATTATACATACATTTTCTTGATTGGAAGGACTATCCACCGTATATTATTAAGTGCCAAAGAAAGTTTAAGAGTAACGTTTATTGTACAATCCATTTAACAAATTAAAATAGTATATATGTTTGTATATGTGGATGGGTATGTTTTGTAAACATAAAGAAATATGTGGAAAGGTACATACCAAGCCATTAACAGTGACTATATCATCAGGAGTGAAAAATGGAGAGCAGGAGAGGAGATTATTAGTATCTATTCTGTATCACTTTATTGTTTAACTTGGTGAAACAAACATGTTCATTTTTAATTTTAAAAAATATAAAGATTCTTCAACGATAAATATATATTATAGGACATTGGTAGTTTGGCTTTGAGCATGTATAAATACCATGCAGTGTAAGAAAGTAGACCCAATGTTACTGTATGTGGTCAGAGAAATCTGCGTAGAGAAAACAGCGTCTCACTTAACAGATGTGTCAATATTCTTCTGTAAATCTACTTACAGTTTGGAGGTTTGGAGTTTGCATTTCTTTTTTCAACTCAATTAAAACTTACTTATTCTAAGAAATAATTGCTGACAAACCAGATTATGAAATAAATCATTCTAGACAAAAGAAGACAATGCTTCATTGTTTAAAATGTTATGATCTTCCTGTCATACTCTTTATAACTACCCAATCTGAAGGGGAAAACTCTTACTATGGCTACTTTAACTATGACTAAATAGAACACTGTCTTTTGTAAAAGTTAATTTCTTCAACATGCTTGTAGTATATATATTCAATAAAAAGATTGCTTATCATTTTTCTTTTTTATTTCAGAACGCTTTACCCTGTACAGCTCTAAAAACCTTAGACAAGCATGGAATAAGTAAGTCTTTATACAGATTGTGCTCATTCTCTTTCTCTCTCTTTTAATATTTACAACCCTCCTGATAAGCTTGTCATGGCATTTTTTTTCATTCATTCATCTTGCTGTCTGTTTATTTTTTCATTGACCATTAAACTGTTATTAAACCCCAACTGTATATCAGCTACCATGTTCAGCCTGAGCCAGCACTGTATGAGTTTGGGTTCCTAGAGCAATGTGGCATTGCTTCAGAATTATAAATCCTAACATTCCTGTGGTCAATCTTCTTTTAACCAAATTCCAAGAAATATTTTAGTGTCAACAAAACATCGTTTATAAAATACAATATAGGGACTGACTTTCTAATCTAAATGATACTGCTGACAATTTTTGAGCTAGATAAAATTGATCTTTTAAATTTTTTGTTTATGTATCTTTCCCCTCGGCTGTTTTGGGAAGCTAAGTATATTTATCACTTGAAGTATATATACTCAATATATTTCATTTCTGTTCTCTATCCGAGCTTGTCGAAATGGTTTTATTTATTGGTTTCAAAATTTCGCAAAATCTGAAGATCTTGGTTTTGTAAATTATTCGGGAGTCTTTTATTGCAAGCCAACCTGTTAGTAAATCATTGGAAGTCGGGAAGCAGAGGGATTGAATCACTCCTGTTCCGTTACTGGTATGACATTTCGAGCATTGTGCTGGGGGAAAGGTAACTGGGACAGCTTTGATTAAATAAACTGTAATGTATCATAAGAAAATTTTATCTATTGGAAATCTAGTGTTATAGTCTCGCTTTTTACAGTTATGACGTTTAATTTTGGACACCATCAGTTATGAAAATAAAAAATAAGAAAAAACTTTTTTGTATTAAAAATGGTTTCAATCAGTGTTGTCAGTAGATACAGTGGACAAAAGGTGATTGTGAGGAACTCATGCAATGAATACATTAAGTTCTGCAGTGGTTTATTTGAAGGATTTGGCAGTTTATTTTTATTAAATTTGTACTTAGAAGAACACATTGGCATAGTAATTTTTGTCTAGCATAGGGCATTTGCTGTTTGAAGAATGGATTCTTAATCTCTAGCGCCTCTCCTGGGAGGCACGCCCTCCGCTGGGACGTTCTATGTCTGCCCCTCCCCTCTTAGCTACTACCCTTTACTGGTCACTGGTCCAACATAGTTTAATTAAGTGCTTTTATACACCAGGTAATATATACAATGTACAGTTCCTACCTTAATTAAATGATCAAATGTGTTCCCTCTCAAAAAGTTCTGTCCAACCAGATAATCACTTTATGAAACAATTCTTGATAAAGCAATGGAATTTCTAAGCCCATATCTGAAGTAACAGGAAAATCTGACATACACAGCATACCAGCCTTTGTGGGAAGAAATAATTAGAATTATAGAATTTATCATTACAATTAGTTCAAAGTCACTTAATAAACTCAGTCCCACCCTTAGATTACTTTTTAGATATTTTAAGGAAAATATTAAAAGCTAAACTCAAGGTAAGGTTTTAAAATTATAAACATGGCTTGTTTAGAACCATGCTATTTTTAAGTCCCCATAAGTCTTATTTTTTGTTGCCTTAAGGGTTTATTTCAGAAACACTAAGTAATAAAATCGTTACTAAAAATATTATTAAAATATTACTTTCTGGTATTCCAGAGTTAAGTGCTGAATCTTTAGAGCCAAGCTATATCCTCTAGCCAATTCAAACCCAATGTAATTCAGAGACGTTAATTATATTATTGATTCTTCCTCTAAATGGACCTTGCAACCGTCATCAACATTCCAACATCTCTTGCTTCAGGAGTGAGGTTCAGTGCATTCAAAAGAACTGCATTGAAAGACTATTAAACAAGTGCTGTTTTCTCCATTGCTGTAACTAATTTGCTTGTCTATGGCACAATTACTAAAGTAAAACAATTGGTAAATTCTCTTATACAGTGGTAATAGGTTTAAAATAAAGTGAACTAATTTGCAAGAACTCAGTTAAATTCAATTTAGATGAGTTAATGTAAGATGGGTGGGTTAATATAAAAAGTAAATCACTGTTCAAAATTTAGTAACAATGCTTTTAAAAATATGTATTAACCCAGATATCTAAGCTAATGGATGTGTTAACCTACCTAAGAGAGTAGGAATTTCTTGAGAAATGAATCCTTAAATCTCTTTGAATGGCTACAACAAGTGACACAGTTTATTTGGGGACCAAGTCTGCCCTAGGTAACACCCATGCAATTCCCTGCTGACTTCATTTATATCAGTACCTTGGGCATAATAATTTTATCCTTTGAAAGATTTTTTTAGTGTTCTGGGGAAACAAATCAGTGTCAGGGGCAAAATATCAAAAGATCCAGCAGTTAGCCAAACTCAAAAAGATAATATAAAGAAGAAATCTTAATTACAGGCTTGAAAATAACAAATGTATATTTATAAAAAGAAAGTCCTTTTATTCCCTCCTACTGGAAGTACATGATCCATGCAAGCTCTTCCTACATTTGAATTAAAGGGAGACAAATCTTAATTTTATAAAAACATGTATTGTTTTCTGATTGCCTTCAAAACATCTCATTTTATTTCATTGGATTTATAAAGACTCTCCCTAGTTCTCTTCCAAATCTCTCTATTTATAGTTGTCTGACATTGGCATGTATGTGCAAGCAACCAAGAATTTCAGCCACTTAAAAGATCTTTTATTATTTTGGCTGGAAAGGAAGCCTTAGTATATGCTCTCCAGTGCAGTTAAGGGTAAGATTCCAGGAACACATTTGCTTGTTTTGGAATTTTTTAACAGCTGAACAATTTGGGAGGTTTGAAAGTATCAGAAAGAGAATAAACCACTAAGTCACAGAAGACAGATCTGAAAACGTAGCTAGTGGTGGTAAAGGGAAGCATGTCCAGAGACTTGGATAGGTGCAGGTTAACCTCCTCCTGCTTGTTCCCGCACATGCTCTGTCTAGTTCTGCTTATAATCCTTCTGTTAGTTCAGTACAGCTGGATTTCTCCTAAGAACTTACAAAAATTTATATTTTTAAATGTACAGCCAATTCAGAGACATTATAATGAAGCCACCTTTCTGGGAACACAAAAATAGAGGAGAAAACATTTACCTGCTATATTTGAATATACCCACAGAATCACAATCCCTAATTTAGAAGATTTAGAAATGTTTCCTAACTTTGTGTTCTTGAACTTTCCTTGAATATTGTATCTGATTCAATGTTTAACTTCCAAAACTTCCACAACTATCTATTGCTAGATAGTTGTGTCATATGTGCATAAAACGTAATGTATTTAAGGTAATATTTAGAGGAATAACATAACTTTCACTGTGTATTTGTGGTGATGCTCTATTGTATTTTTCTTGTCGTCATATCTGATGTGTCCCATCAAGATTTAAGTCAGTGCCTTCTTAAGGAAAGACCCTGTTTCCACTCTCCCTAATGTTCTAAGTTGATCTAAAATTTTCTAACACAATAATATATTGCAAAGTTAGTTAGAGCTTTAAATTTCTCTGCCAGCTCAGAAATGAGAGGAAGGTGAGAACACTGTTACCGCACTAGGAGGAGCAGTTGAGTTGAGTCAGATCTTTAAATCGGCTTTCTTTGCTTTTACATTTTTTTCATTGTTGATCATTTGCATTATAATTCTATTTGCTTCAAAGTAACAGTTTTAATTTATTTAGCGCCTGGAGACTTCTTCTCATAATATTTTCAAAGAAATTATTCTATACATCATCTATTCACTTTTTGGGGGATGAGTTTGTTGGGGTAACAAGCTCTAAAGCAGACAGTTAAGCAGACATTTTGAAATTCTAGCCTATTAACTCAAAGGGTGAGCTATAGGGGTCAACTGCCCAGCTCTGTGCCTTTGAGTTCAGCTTTAGAAGACTACGTGGATGTAGTTCTTCACCACATGTTGTACCCTTGATAATGTACAGTTTTCAACACAATAGTCAGATCAAGCAAGTCTCTTATCCTGACCTTGGACACCTATGTATGGTAATGTTTGGAGGCCCCAGAGGCTCACCCGCTTGCTTGAAAGTTGCAGTTCAGAACAGTTCCTGGGGACGTTCATTTTCATAAGAATGAATCATTAGTTCAGTTACTGAAAGCTTTATGTGGATGTGATGTTCATCAACCCTTTGCTACCTAATAGAGAGCAGTTCTGGGGAATTGCAGATTGGATTCTTGAAAGGAACAAGAGGAGGACCTAAAATAGGAGATGCTTTCTAAGCCCTGATGGGAGTCCTAGAAAGCCCCAGAGAAGATAGAATAAAGGTCTGTCCAAAGACACAGGTTGCGGGCAGGGGCCGGGAAGACAAAGAGGAAGCTATCTGAGAGGAAGCTGGAAAATGTGCCAAAGGCCTAGCCCAATCACTGGTCGTGGCAACAGCACAGATGTGAAAGCGTATGAAATATACCTCATCAAAGGCCTAACATGCACTCATTGCTCTCATGTATATTGTCACATCCCCCACATACTCTTACAGGGCAGGTATCATCATCTCCATTTTATAGCCTAAAATAATAATAAAAAAAAACATACTCATGAGGTCAAATGATCAATGCAATGTCCCCCGGTGAATCTTGTGAAAGGAATATTATGCATTTTAAAACCTGGCTATTCATGAGGGCTTACCAATATCTGATTTTATTTCATTGTCACCGCAATGGGTGGGGAGATCTTTTCTGGGAACTGATGTCATTCCCAGTCTATGCAGCAGGAGAGCTGGGATGGAATAGAAACCTGACTTCCTCTGTCCTGAGGAAAATAGTGTTTGCAGCAGACTGGCTGCCCACACCACCAACCCAGGCCTCTCCTGCACCACTGCTGGGTCATGCGCCATGGGGAAAAGGTTGGCTTTGTGACAATCTAAGTTCCAGAGATGACAGGCCCACCAGCCTCCGACTCACACCCTACCAGCAAGATTTATCGCCTCTTGCACACAGCCCCTACCGCCCCCAGGAGACTTTCCCCTGTCATTTTGTGTCATTGTCAGATTTCTTGTCCATGTCTTTCTTTTAGTAGCAAAGAATTCGCTGTTGTTAATAATGCCTAGTGATGGTCGAGGGCAGGCCCTGTTCTGTTTGTTATCTGGTGGGCATGGTTTTTTTGTTCCCCTTCTGATAGAAACTGTCCATCTTCTGTCTTACTAATTGGCAGTATGTGCCAGGCTTAGGAGCTGGCACCAGCCATTGTTTTTCATCCTTTCAGATTATGCATTGGACTCATCATCCAGAAGTACATGCTTCTGCTGCAGCTAATGGCTTCCTTCTGCCATCCAGCTCATTAAGGAATAAAACCCAGCCACGCTTGTGAAGTGGCATAGAGCTTCCAGAGGCTGCCGGGCTGTGGTTTCCCTAAAAGGAGGAAGGTGGAATTAGGCTTTCTTGAACTGTTCCCCAAAACAGATTCTAAAACTGTAAACTGTAGAGGTTCTTCTGCTTCTCCCAAGTATAAAATGGGGTGTATGTAGTTCATGACTGCCGTAGCAAATTGCCACAGATTTCTTGGTGTAAAACACCATAAATGTGTTATCACATTGTTCTGTAGGGCAGAAGTCTGAGTAGGCAAAGCTGGTTTCTTTTCTTTCGGTCTCACAAGGCCAAAATCAAGGTGTTGACCACACTAGGCTGGGCTCTTATCTGAAGGCTCGGGGGGAAAACTTGCTCCCAGGCTCATTGAGGTTGTTGGCAGAATTCAGCTTTTGTGGCGGTAGGGCTGCGGTCCCCGTTGCCTTGCGGTTTGTCAACCAGGAGCCTCCGCCAGCAACTTAAGACCTCCTGCATCCTGCATGCCTCATCTCATGGCCACCTTTTTCTTCAAACCAGCTTCTAATCTCTCTGACTTCTCCTTCCGCCTCCAGTGGGAGAAAGTTTTCTGCTTCTAAAGGTTCGTGTAATTAGGTTGGGACCACCTGGTTAGTCCAGGTTAATCTCCGTGTTTAAAGGTACAGAGTCTCTTTACCACGGGAAGTAACACAGTCACAACTTCAGGTATGCAAGTGGACATCTTTGGTGGCCATTCTGCCTGCCACAAGTGGGTACTGGGGTTTCCTATTCAGTCATGAGTCCTGGGTTGGGGCACAGCAGAGGGGAGAATCCCACCCTAGCCAGGTCAGACACAGCCTCTCTCACCTGGTCTCGGACCCATCAGGTAACAGGCATAGGCCTCTGACTCAGATGGGTCCTCATTGCCTGGTTCACAATAGGTCTCCTAAAAATTATGTATAAAGAAGAAATCATTTTTTTATCCCCAGCATAGAGAAAAAAGAGATTATGCTCAGGGAGGCTGGTGGTCTCTGAGATAACTAGAAGTCTGGCCTGACATTTCTATGCCTGAACTGCCCAATGCAGTAGAAGCCCTTAGACCCCTGTGGCTCCTGGGCACTGGAAATGTGACTATAGGATGATTTAGGAACTGAATTTTAAATTTTTTTAAACATAATTAATTTAAATGTAAAGAGCCACATGTGGTCACTGGCAACATATTGGGCAGTTGTAGATCAACATGTGAAATATTCATTTATTTTAAATGCTCACCAGTGTGACACAAATATGGGCATCTGATGCCTGGAAACTCTACGTTAAAGAGTCATTGCATTTTGCACTCAAGTGACCAGAGACCTTACTTTATATTTTTGCTTCTCACCTCTATCTTTTGTTTGTAAACACTCTGAGAAGATAATGGCTCTGGAGTACCCAATAAGCGTAATAAATCTGCAGGGGGAAGAGTGGAAATATCAAAGAACGTGAAACAGACACTCCTTCCCGCCTCCTCCCCTCCAGAAGCCACGCTGTTCCCTCCTGAGGGGCACTGCCTGTTGCGAGCTCTCTATTCCTTTCTCCTTCTTGTGTTCTCTCTCTCTCTTTTCTGTTGGGAACTGTTAGGGGTTAGACACACAGCTCTCTACCCTTTTGAACTCCCCTAAGAATTCACCTCTCTGCTGTTGTTCCCCGTTCCCTTGATCTCCCCTAACTCTACTCAGAAAATGTCTCGAAGGCTCAGCTTCCTGTTCACCATGTAGGAGATGCTATTGAGAGGGGCTCCATTTTCTAAATAAGCCTCCCAAATCAAGAGCCAGGCCTTGGTCACCGGGCCTGTGTGGGTACACATATTAATTCTTAAGCTTTAGCACACGGACAACTGCCGCATTTTAGAAAGTGAAGCATAAACAGAAATGCGGTCATTTTTACCTTATTTAAAAGAAACACCTGATATGTGATCCCTTTCCTCAACATTTATTTATATCATTTTCTTTTGATTAAGAAAATATTTACAAAAAATTTAGTGAATTTTCAGCCTCAAAATGAAGATGAACATAAGTCACTAGAGAAAGAGATGATTTTAACATTGTCATCCTTTGTGTTTACTGTCACCCACTCCACCCTCTACCTTGGCTGATTGTCTTGAAACAAGAGGTCCCCCTCATCATTTGGGGACACTTTCTATAAAACTGGGGCTCAGCATCCACTCATTGTGAGGATGCAGTTACTAGAGGATTCATGGTGACACATGCATCTAACATCTGCTGCATAAATAGTGGTCCCGATGACCTTTTAAGAATGCAGAGTCAATAAATAGTATCGTTCTCATCCAAGAAAGAACAGAAGAGACAAAGGGAGGCTGCACAAACTAATTATTGGCACAGTGGCAAGAAAACACCTGAAGCCACCTGCATCTTTGGTATCATAGGGACCAGCTTCAACCCTAGATCCGCTTCTGAATTGTATAATATTCAGCAAGCTCACTGACCTTTCTGAGCCTCAGTTTTTCAATCTTTAAAACCTCTTGGCAGGATTATTGTTTAATCCTTAAATAAGGTAAGGGTGTAAATTACCGGGCACCTTACCGAGCGCAGTCCCTCAACAAATACTAGCTTACCTTCCTTCTGATTTTCACACTCCCTGCCCTCGCCTGCCAGTCAGAGCCTTTCATTCAGTTCCAGATAAACAATTCTCCTCGAACGTGAATACCCCTCCTGCGCAGGACCCCTCCACATCCTCTCGAATATTCTTTCTACCTTCTTAAGAGCACATGCTGAACTGCTTGGTCACCAAATCTTTTTTTTTTTTTTTTTTAAACACTTCTTGTGTAGAAACAAGATTTGCCTTTACCCAACAGTTTCCTCCTAAGAGTGATCTATTAACAAATAGCATTTTACATAATTAATGTAAAACTGTGATTTATCCTAAGTCTTGAAACACATCTATTAGACAGTTTTCCTAATTAGATTGAAAGAAACGCATAGACAAATCACCGTCACCAAATTCGAACGTTTGCTAGACCTTTTCCCGTGATGTCATCTGTGTACGAACTGCTGATGGGTAAGCCTCAGCCAGGTGTGTAGCTGTCCACTCGACCTGTGGTTTCAGTGACGAGACTAAGTATAATTATTCTGGCTATTTACAGCATTTAAATGGGAAGGACAGATGAATTATCTCTTGAAACACATGTTGGGAGCATGGCCTTGCTATATCTGTCATCACTGACTAGGAAAACTGGCAGGGGATTCCAAAGTTAACTTGCCTTTTTCTTTCAGACCGTGAGCCCGTGCATACCCTGAGGCACGCATCGCATATTAAGCTGTTAGAGCCACCATGGGAGTGACTTTAACAATAGATTTCATTGTGTCTTTAACAACAACAAAAATGCATAAAATTACCTTGAACACACACATACACAACTCCTAAATCAATTATTTTGTTTCTTACCTGAAAGAACATTTTAAAATCATTTCAACATTTTTGGGATCTCAGAAAAAAATCTAGTGGCGGTTTACAGTGGACGTCTCATAGTGTTTATGTATGCGTGTGAATATTATTACTTAGATTACAAATGAGAGATAAATGAACAGAAATATTAACACAAAGCAATCAATATTCTGGCCCTTGTTGCATTGTTATACAGCATATCTTTGTGTATCTGTATGTGAATTCTCTGCTAGTGCTCAGCTGCATTTAATCCCTCAAGACTTGGTGTAAAAAACATAATGCCAAATAAAGAACTTTCCTTAAATTATTCAAATCTCCCCATAAGTGATTTCCCACTCTTCCTACAATGGAAAACATTTGATCATAAATTCAATTAAATCACCCATCGTCTTTGTGATGTTTGTCCAGCTAAATCCTTTAGTGACTAAAGCAATAAACATACCAGCTGTGTGTGTGTGCATGTGTGTGTTTTTATGGCACAGCTATGGCAATAGAATTGATTTGAAGTAAGGATGAAGGGTATTTCTCATTTTTTAGGCCAGATTTTGACCACTTCACTGCAACCAGGACTTAAAAGATTAAACTCTTAGGGATAAAATCATGTATATTTCTTTAAATGCATTGGCTTTTATTTCCCAATTTGGAGTCAAATTTTAATATATTTTTAGATCAAAACTGATACACTTTGGAGATGTTAGTAAAAGCTGTCAAGCCACATCAGCCATTCTTTCTCCTCTTTTTTCTACACCCTGTCCTCCCTAGTTAAAACAAAGGAAAATTGGCTGTCGACATACTTTTAAGTTTCTCAGGGAAAATGCTGTGATAGGACTATGGTACTGTTTATAATTTCTTATATGCATGTCAACTGAAGAAGTAAGATTTATTAGAGGCTTATAAATGTTAATTGTTTCTCATTTTGATTCTAAAGCCTTTCAGACACACAGATATCACCAACTTCCCCCCCTCCTTTTCATCTTACCTTTACTAATGATCCTATTAATCTGGATATAACTGAACCCTTATTTATGCGTATCTTTACATATGCGAATATCCATATGGCCTGTAGAGGGCAGCATGTTCTGAGAAAAAAAGGTTACAAGAAGGCTGCTTATCTCCATAAAAAATGTGAGATAAGCATATGTATACACACACACACACACACACACACACACACACACACACACATTTTTTTTTTCCTTTAGCAAAACAAGTGAAATGTCTCTGGTAGAGAAGCCAGTGCTGCCCCGTGCTTTGATTGTCCGTCCCTGTCTGCCATGTTAGGTGTCTGTTTAGATGGCAAATATTTTTATGAACTGGCTCAGCTACCTTGGAGGCTGCTTAATTAGGGATTATACCAGGTTCCATGCCTTTGCCTCCAAGTGGGACTAAGCACATTATTTTATGTATAAAGATGAGTACAAATGGGATTTGTTATTTGCTTCTCATTTCTTGTCACCCTTGACCGACGTTTAGAATTTGAGGCAAATTGTACCTATAGTTCTCACTTTATGTGGTGGTCAAGTGAGGCTTTACTTAGAATTCTGCTATTCCACATCCCTTAATTTTAGGTTGTAACTGCCGAAAGAATTCTAGTGTCTTTTATTTTCCCCACAAAAATGAAAAACATTTATACAGGGACATCTTCCATCTATAGTGGGCTTTAGGCCTAAAAGTTGGGTTTCTTGCCTTGCCAGGCAGCGCATCTTTGGGGTAAGCCTCTGACCTGGACCTCTTCTCTATTGCTACATTCATTGATTTTATCAGTCCGATCTCTACTATTCATCTAAAGAACTAAATCCTCCCAGTGAGTGTGTGAACTATGTATTTCCTTTAAGAAAATTTAGAAATTTCAAGTAGCTGCATTTGAATCATTTAAGAATACAGAACTTCACTGTCCAGTAGATCTTTGTGCGTTGAAGGAGATGTTCTATATCTTCACTTTCCAATATGGTAGCCACTAGCCACACGTGACTGTTGAGTAATTTAAAATGTTACTAGTGCAATTGGGGAACTAAATTTTTAAATTTTATTTAATTTTTATGAATTTAAATTTAAATAGCTGCATGTGGCTGGTGGCTACCAAAATTGGACAGTGCAAAATAGAGCATGACTTCTGATCAGTTTAAAGCAAATATGTTATCAGAATATATTGTGAGGTGGATTAGGTTTTTCAGCTAAAAACCTACTGCCCAGGTTTTTATTTTCTCACTAATTTCTTTCTCATGTAGCTGTAGGCTTAAATCCAAATCCTCTGACTCTGCCCCAGGATTTACTTTCTCTCAGAACATCTGAGAGATTTTCAATTTTCAAATTCTTCGATTTTGTTGAATATTGAACATATCTCTCTTGGGTATCCAGAATGGAGTTTCAAAGCATGGCGTTTCCACAGCACTGATTCTGTGGACACCAGCTGTTTCACAGTCTAAGCACTGTTACCTGTTTATATCTAGTTTTCCTAAATGTAGAAACAAAACTTACCAAATGTGCTAAAATGTGTCAAGCTGCATACAGGCTTCATATATGTTAGTGCATTTCCTAAATTGGTTTTTTTATGTGTGTGTGTGTGTGTGTGTGTGTGTATGAAACAGCTGTTTACATTGATTACAAATAAAGCCTATGTTTGTATCATCTCTTCTGAAGTGACCTCAATATTCTTTTGAAAATTTTCTTGTAAGTTCCCAAGTAATGAGTTTTTTCCTCTTTCATTTCTTTAAGCGCTTCCATATCTTTGCACATGATCTGTAAATGCCTGTGTTCAGTTTTCTGCATTGTGCTGATACTGTTGGTTTCAAGACATAAATAGACTTTTTTTTAATGGTATGTGTCATGCCACCAGCTTCTGACTCGTACTAGAGACACAGCTGAAAACGCCCTACATACATATACCTAGAAATTATAAATAGTTGGCCCCCAGATGATAATAAATGTGTCTTTTCTGTTCATTTGTCTTTCCTTCATTTCAGTTGTAAAGGTAGAATTACTGTTCAAAAAGATAAACAGCTCTAACAATCATGCCAATTTGGGGGGTCTTTAAGCCACCGATATGGAATTGCACCCTTTCATTATAAATCATTTTATAGAAAGAGCCAGATGTAGAGTTAAATCAGACATAAAGAAATGTGCAACTCAAAGGTCATACTCACTTTCAGTAAAAGCCTCAGCCTACTCTATGCTCGCCATCAAACAACACATTGGAGCACCCATGCCCCCAGATCTACAACCTCCTCCATGTGAGACAGGAATGCCATGCTCATTGGTAGTCACGTTATTTAAGAGACCAGCCTTTTGGAAAAGACTAGGCATCCTTTCACCACAAGGCGTGACAGAAAAAAATAGGGAGTGATCATGACATTCTTTTCAATGTCTTTTAGTAATGGGCTTTAACACTGGGCTCCACTGCATGAAGCCAGTTCCCTGCCAATCTAAGATTGGTGGGCTTTCTGCTAATGAATGTGAGTTAACTGCAGAGAAATCATCCAGCTGAAATCTCTATAATGAAGCAACTCTTTCTGTATTGGGAACAACCACTTGCAAACTCCAGAAGCACTTTAGGCTACTTGATAGGAGTGTTGCAGTCATTTGCAGGTTCAAATAAGTACAGAGAGAGAAGATGAAAGGTCAAAGACAAGGGCTTGGAACTAGAAGAAGAACACAAGGTACTATTTCTTAACTCTTCTTTATAACATAGAGTTGGAATATATCCTGCAGATTTGTTGTTAAAATACACTCCTTAAATAATACATTCACATCCTAATGTAAGAGGAAATGATGTCTTTTGAAAGAAATATATTAAAATTTTTTTCTAAATATTTTAAAATCTCTCCTCTAATGGGTTCTCATATTTGTTGTATACATCACAGAGTAGAATAAATTATTTCCTAGGCCTTGAACCACAAAACCAAAACAAACACAACAAAAAATGTTTTCTTTATACTAACTTTAGCACCTGACATGTAAGAAATTACAGTAATCTCTTCCCAAACATACATTGCAGTTACTCCGAATTCTAGTAGATGTCAGTTTGAGACTCTGCTGCTTGGAGGGCCCTGGTTCAGATGTTTGTGAGTCACTCTTTTTGGGGCTATTTGAACAGAAGAGTTGGGAAGAGGAAAGGAGGAATGAGGATGGATGAGTAAAAAACACACTTTTACCACTGCCGTCTTGATCACTCTGGACTTGAGGTCACCCCCTTGGTGCCTACTAGGAAGGAGGAAATCAAGACATATAATACTAAGATAGGCCAGGGAAATGGGAACTAATCATGGTGAACCATAAAATGAGGAAGACATTGGACATTTAGAAAAAGGACAAACATAGTGGGAGTGAAGGGGAAATTGGCAAAGAGGGGAGTAGACTTTAGTATGGAACACAGCAAAACAGATTTATAGAATCTTCTTAAAATTTGGAGGCAGATCCTGAAGCATACTATCCAAGAGAATGTTTCTATCTCAAGATATGTAAAATAATATTGAAAATATTTTTATTTAAGTTACTCTATCATTATTTTATTTTAGTGAGCATTTAAATAATACGAGGCCTTTTTTGTATAGGTTCACTTATTATCTCAATCCTCCTAACTCCATTTTTTTCCATTAATTGTAAATTCTCCAATGAGGTGTCTCCTACCAAAGGAGTTTCAGTGATGGACTCTGATTTGGGATAGAATATTGCAGTCCTAAAGGACTTTTTTTTACTGCATTTAGTAGGGTCAGTTTAATCTTTGTACACACATAGAAGTGGTGAGGTAGCAGTAATGTAGTAAGAAATACCACCAGCTGCATTTGCTCAGAACACACTGTCTATGCCTCACAGCATGCCAAATGCTTTGTCTGCATTGTCTCATTTATCCTGAAAACAACTCTCAAATAGTTTTCCTGATAGGAACATTTAAGCTTATTTTAGAAATTTTATTTTCCTGTCTTCAGTTATTTTGTAGTCCCAAGGGCAGATCTATAAATATATTTCTCATTTGCCATTTTTATACGTAGCAGGACCGAGACTGGAGAGGCATGTAAGGCACTCGCCTTGGGTTCAGAATTTGAACAGTGTCAAAAAAGCCTCAGTCACCAAGATAAGTAACATTTTCATACAATATTTTAAAAAATCAAAAGATAGCGTCAGTGCTTTCTATGCTGTCCATCAAACTATGCTTCATTAGCACCCATTCCCCAGATCCACAACCCCCTCCTTCATAAGCACCAGTACTGGTGAGGGTGCAGGAAAATGGGCCCACGTATTTGCTGCTGATGGCCCTGTAACCTGGCAAATAACGTGGAAGACAATACGGAAACATTTTAGAGTGCAGAAAGATACCATGGCACATTCAAGAAGTTCAATGTAGCATCATCTCAATGTTCTGGGTGCTTGGGAATGCACAGACCAGGTTCCAGCTCTTGTAGAGCTTACCTTCTAGAGTAGTGAGGACAGTAAACAAAATAAAACAAACAGGGTAATTTCAGAGAGTGGCAAGTACATGAACATGAAGACAATAGAACAGGGCAATGTAATTAACAGGAAGAGCGTTGGCAGGCTGTAAGGCATAGGAAGGCTGGGATTTTGACTTTTTTGTTCAGTTCTGTAGCCTTAGCACCTACAACAGAGCCTGTCACTTAGTAGGCACTCGATGCATATTTGCTGCAGAATGAAAGTGCTTGGTGGTAAGAGTGTAGTGAGTGTGGGGAGAGTGAGAGAAGAGGAGACTGGCGAGCAGAGGCAGAGGCCAAGGAAGGAATGGCCTCATGGGCTACAGTTTGAGATTTTACTTTACTTCCAACAGGAAGCCTGAGGAATCATGTTTTGGACCTAGTAATTTCACTGTTTAGTGTTTTCCCCAAAGAAGTAAATCAACCAAGTAAAAACCTAGTTGCCCAGAGATTCTCATCATTGTGTTATAGATTAAAATTTCTAAAAAGATTTGGATATACAAAAATTAACTCAGGATAGATTAAAGACTTAAATGTAAAGCATGAAATCATAAAAATTATAGAAGAAAACATAGGAAAAACTCTTCTAGATGTCAGCCTATGCAAAGAGTTTATGACTGAGACCCCAAAGGCAAATACAGCAACAACAATAATAAATAAATGGGACTTAATTAAATTAAAAAGCTTCTGCACACCAAAGGAAATAATCAATAGAGTGAATAGACAACCTACTGAATGGGAAAAAATATTCGCAAACTATACATTGGACAAAGGACTGATATCCAGAATCTACAAAGAACTCAAACAAATCAGAAAAAAATATCAAAAGGTGGGCAAACGACATGAACAGGAGGTTTTCACAAGATAGACAAATGGCCAAGAAACATATAAAAAAATGCTCAACATCACTAATGCAAATTAAAACTATAATGAGATACCACCTTACCTTTATCAGAATGGCCATTACTAAAAAGTCAAAAATCAACATGCTGGTGTGGATGCAGAGAAAAAGGAATGCTTATACACTGTTGGTGAGACTGCAAACTAGTACAACCCCTGTGGAAAACAGTGGAGATTCCTCAAAGGCCTAAAAGTAGACTTACCATTCAATCCAGCAATCCCTCTACTGGGTATCTACCCAAAAGAAAAGAAGTCATTTTATTAAAAAGACACCTGCACCCAAATGTTTATCACAACACAATTCACAATTGCAAAAATATGGAATCAACCTAAGTGCCCATGAATTCATGAGTGGGTAAAGAAAATGTGGTATATACGTGTACCATGGAGTACTACTCAGCCACGAAAAGAAGTGAAATAATGTCATTTGCAACAACTTGGATGGGACTGGAGACCATTATCCTAAGTGAAGTATCTCAGGAATGGAAAAACAAGCACCATGTGTTCTCACTAATAAGTGGGAGCCAATAGATGGGTACAGATGGGCACAAAAAGATGTAAAGAACATGAGAAACCAGAAAGCGGGGAGCGTGGGAGGGGGGCGAGGGATAAAAACTTTCCTGTTAGGTACAATGAACACTATTCTGGTGATGGATACACCAAAAGCCCTGACAGAAGCATTATACAAGGTGTCCATGTAATAAAAACACTTGTACCCCTGTAATTAATATTTTGAAATAAATAAATAAATATAAAAAGACTTGGTACCAACTTAATCAAGAATCAGGGAATGGGGAAAGGTTTAACAAATCATAATTTCATGAACATGGAATATTACACATTAGGATAGTATGTGTGAAGACTCTGAAAACGTGGGAAATGCTTCATATATTTCCTGAAAAAAGCAGAATAAAAAATTATATGCACAATAACATATTACTGTAAAAATATCTGTGAACTGTTACTGAAGTGTAATACACAAGATGAAAATAGCGTTAGGGTAGTAGAATTTGGGGTGAAATTATCTTTAATATGGTCACATTGTTTTAATAACAAAAACATGTTGCTTAATTTGTGTAGAGTTTCTGTTGAGGGTGATGACAGGGTTTTGGAACTAGTGGTGATGTTTGCACAATGTTGTGAATGTAATTAATGCCACTGAATTGTACACTTAAAAATGATTAAAATGGCAAAGTTTAGGTTATGTGTATTTTATCACAATTAAAAAACACACCAGACACCTTCATGTGGTCCACAGCCTCCGAGGCAGCTCCTGGTGATCCCCCCTTCTGGTCTTTACACCCCTGCCCACCTGTTCAACAGTCTTAACCCAATTCTTGCTTTAGACGTAAGTACAGTTTATCATCATGAAATCAGCATAATGAAATCATATATTTCCAAATTCCAGATGCAATGTCATAAGATAAAGAGGCTAAAATTAGATTCTTCATTTGCTTTGAACTAAACTTCAATAACCTATGACCTCTTACCCAACTTACTTGCATTTTGATTTACATGGGAGCACTATTTTCAGTGATTTTCTCCAATCCTAACCATTTACTATCTTTAATCTACCAGACAACAATGTTTTAAGAGGTGGGGAAACATCATTTCTTCCATATCAGCATACAGTACTAAACTGTATATCTTTTGCCTCTAGAAAAAACAACCACCTTTTTTTTGCACGTTTTTTCTTATTATCTTGGATCATGTCCAGTCTGTAAGGAAATAAACATGTGAAGAGAGAGTTCTATGGAATGTTAACTGCACTGCTATTTTTCTTCTTTTTATCATGCCTCAAGATTCACCGAAGTTGATATAAATTCACCATGCCTTCTTTAAGAAGCGTGACAGCAAGGCATTCTTCCTGTAGGAGTCAGACTGTAAAAGGTGATTTCCTTTTACTCCATTTGGTTTAAGCCTGTAAAAAGCATTAAGTGAAAAATCTGATATATTTGTTAGGGCATTTATTGCATTACTAAGTTATATTTTCAGTTCTCCGTGAAAGGTTTATTGAGAACATAAACTTTGAAGAGGTTTGTTCAGGATTAAAGACATTTTTTTTTCTTCTCTTTTGGTGAAATAATATCACACAAAATGATAGCCTTTCAGGAGCTATTTTTAGCACTGTTTACGGTCCAAGGACACACCGTTCCATTCCATTGGAGCAAACATCAGCTTTCCAAAACCTGCCTCTGATGATGAGATTTGTAACTTCTATACGGTTTCAGAAGAATGAAAGACAAGGAAGCCCCCGTTTAGGTTAACTCCATTTGCCATAATACAGATGCACCCCTGAGTTAAGCTTTTCTTACCAGAGGCTTTGATGGTGAAAACGGTTTTCACACTGTCCACATAATTTAGACTAAATATTTATAACTAATCTATCTGAAACATAAGCCATTCCTTAAGTTTAATAAAGATTGATGTATTTTTTTGATAAATGAAGATTTGGATTTAAACTTGAATCTTTTATCATCAAAAATGAGTTTCTATTTCAGGAAAAACAGTGCTTTAATCAACTGCTTTGGAGTCAGGAAAATTGGATAATCTTTACTCTCTAAATAATATAAACATCAAGAGCATCACAGGGGTATAACATTCACTAACAATTTGCATTGCTTCACTCTTGATTTCCTAAAAACATTTTTAAAACTGGTGAAGTAGATGAAATAATAAAATGCCTATAATCGATTTAAGCAAGATATGGTAAGAAAAGGTCAATCTTCACAGCAGTCCTGTGAAGTAGGAGAGGGCTATTAATTTTATCCTGATCTGTATCCCGAAGTTGGAAAGGTCATGAGTTGCCTAATGTCCTTTAGGTAACGATGGGATCCCATACAGGGCAGGGTTATTATAAGGTCTAGTGCTTATAAGAGGATATAACTATAAATAACTGGGAAGTTGAAAATCAATTGTTTAATGCAAATCTTTAGGTTTTGAAGATACTCTTTGTGAGTTTAGACATTTCTTTTAAGTATTCTATAAGCCTTATTCTTCTGATTATAAGGGTTAATTATTATAAATGTATTTTTATTCTCTTTTGCTGAAATAAAATTTATCCATCTTCTTCTATCATGTCTTCCAGTCAGAGGATTGAAAAGTAACTATTGGTGTCTCTTCTGCTGTTAGCTACATTGTTAAAGTAAAAAAGTTAACAAAGATTATAGAATCATATAATCACTGGTCCATTACATTTAGGAATCTTTTCTAAAACATAACTGACATACAAGTATAACACCTGACAGGTTTTTACTATCCTATATATAAAAAATATTAATGTTTGGTAAGCTATTATTATAGAGTAATTTTTAAAAATTATGCTATTAGGCATGTAGAATTATAGGTTAAGTACATATAGATTACAGTATTTTATATAAATTATTAAAAAATGAAACAACTCAAAAAAGTCACTGCCACTAGGCACTGGACAAGAATTAGGAAGGAAATTAAAGTAGAATCTCTGCAAAATAATGTAGTAAAGTAGTTAACTGATTGTTTCCTATAAGCAGGTAGAATGAAAATATAATCTATATTTGTGGTAGTTAAGTGAAAATAAGTTTTAAATACACAAGGGCTATTGTTGAGAAGAATATAACAAAAGTGAACTTTCATAAGTTCGTGAATATTTTTGATAATATCTATTTTAATACTTCAGGGGATTTATGAAACATAAATATGAAAATGGCTTCATAGTATATTGGAAAGGCTACTATAATTATAAGTTAACAGATTTTTAGAAGCCAAATTACCCTTTATTTGATTTCAGAATGAACTTAAACATTTGAGGATACCTCTTTTCTCAGGGAGGGTAGGAAATTATAATAAATAAAATCAAGGCTGGGAAATTTAGGGTAAATATTATAAAGCTAAGTTCTGAAATGCAAAAGCAAGAATTTAATATTTTTCTTTTTCTGGCCCACTTTTTGGCAGTTTAGAATAGCCTTAAGAATTTCAGCACTAGCATTTTCAAAAACTTGATTCATTCAGATCCTGCTGAGGGCTCTTCAGCACTTTCTGTACTTTTCCACCAGGTAGAGTTGACTGCGAGGGCAGCTGTATTGACTAAGAGTTAGATCTGAAAGAAAGACCCAGCAGTGTGGATTTATATGATTGGCTTTGGGGAGTATTCATCTTGTCCATGTTACGGCTGGACTCTCCCTGTTGTCTTTATTTAGTATAGGACAGTGAAGGTGTTAGCAAGAATATAGAATAGTCTCTACAGCAATAGAGTTCAAAATTAGAGGAAGAGAGAGAAATACCAAAAAATGTAAGGTGTTCTTAAGGAAAACTTTAAGAATAATCCAGTAATTCTTTTACCAACTGGGTAACATACAGCTTGCTATCTACATATTTTAGCAATAACTCTTTGGCATGGCATGCAGTGGACACTAAGATTTAAGAGTCAGAAGTCTGGATACTCTCCATTTTGTAAGTATGACCCTTTGATCATCTGGATCAAACAAAATAATACCTGGGAAAGCATTTTGTGCACTGTCGAGCTGCCTACAAATAGCGTTATCATTATATAGCATTGGCAGTCAAGTGTGCTGACCATTATGGGAATGAGTGTCCACCAGGGAGATTGTGGCATTAAGCAATTTCATTAGAATAAATGACTAAGAATTGAGCAATTTTTTATGCACTAGAAACCACAATCTATTTATGGAAACTAATATAAAATGTTATCTATTTACCTTGAGGGGAGGAATCTCATTAACTGTTTGTTTTGTTTTTACAAGCAGTACATCGACAAAGGAAGTCTCAGTGTTAAACAACTCTGTGTCTTCATTATTAATGTAACCAAGAGTCTTGCCTCGCATTTCACTGCACAGCCGGGCACTTACGGTTGAGAAGTTCACTGCACAGGCCCAGATCTTTTCTTATATTAGTTTTCATTTTCCCCAAGAGTTTATCTCAGTGTCAGAGATTCAGTCCTGTTCTGCTTGACCGATGACTGACCCCTCTTTGCAAAATGAATAAATTTAAGCCTATTTTCTCAAAATAAATCACCTTTTGAAAAATCAAAGCAGTATTATGACTAGAGTACTCCAAGACAAAAGCTTTAAGAAGGGGTTAAATGAGCATTTTGCCTTTTGATGTGTAGATAAGAAAAAGTGCTGCATCGGACACTTCTGTTCAGTATAGTTAAGGAAAACAGACAGGCTTGTCTTGGTGGGTGGACCTCACAAATCATCCATATCATTTTCAAGAGGTCAGATGTTTTATAATCCAGTGGACGGTGCCCATGTTGGCATCTTTGCCACAGAGACAGCATGTGCACTGTCCAATGAAAGGACCCACGCTGTCTGGCTTTGCTCCGTGAAGAGTGTGACAGTCGAGTGAAGTGTGAATGCAGAGACCCTCCGTATCACTCACTCCAAGTTGCTCCGCTTCCAGCTTTGGTTAGACAGAGCACACTGTTATGCTTCAGATATAGGCCCACGGTGAATGTGATTCTCTCCCGACACCACCACGTAGAATGCAAGGGAGGAATATTTTAGAACTTTTTGTTCCCTTTTATTTCCTTTTAAGCTTTTATATGGAATTTAGTATCTCCATTGAATGCTCCAATAAATAAATTAAACCTACTATAGCTCTAGTCCTTACGTCCAGCTTTCATGAGCTAACCCATTAATAAATCGCAGTGAAGATTTTTATAGAGATACTTAGAGGTCAACCCTTGGGAACACAATGTAACTTGCCTTAGTTGTTCCACAAGCAGATGCGTCATCAGTTTTAGAGGGAGTCTTTTGGAACTACAGTGTAAAAAAGGCTAAAACAAAACAACATGCAGTCCTTGTTTATAAGTTGACATAAAAAAAGCAAGGATCAGTTTCCTTCCTGCTTCAAAAAAAACAAAGAAAATGACATCCTTTTGGGGGATGTATATTTTAAGAAGTTCTTTAAGGACCAGGACTTGCAGTTAAGATTTTTTTTGCTCAAAAATGATTATTTACTATTTAAGTTCTTGTTTCTTGGGTAAGGTAAAGCCTCTATCAGTATAACTATTGATAAACTCCATCCTCAAGCAGACATTCAGTCGTTCAGCAAATTTCGTGTCCTCATATTGCACAGAAACCAGGCTTTGCAGGAAGTAGCCCCCTTCTTTCTCTCTTTTTTTTTTAATTTCAGCGTATTACAAGGGTATAAATGTTTGGGTTACATACATTGCCTTTGCCCCATATGAGTCAGAGCTTCAAGTATCCATCCCCCAGACGGTGTGCACTGTACCCATTAGGTGTGAATATACCCATCTCCTCTCCCCCCCTCCCACCTGGCCAACACCCGATGAATGTTATTATTATATGTGCACCTAAGTGTTGATCAGTTAATACCAATTTGCTGGTGAGTACATGTGGTGCTTGTTTTTCCATTCTTGGGGTGCTTCACTTAGTAGAATGGGCTCCAGCTGTTTTTGCACCATCATGTTTGTCCTTCACTTTCCATTCTTTCATCTCAACTTCGACATTCTTTAGTCTGGCAAAGGACTCTGGATTTGCTTTGCTCTTTGTTTTCAGGAAGCCTTAGAAATTTAGGTGAGCTTTTGGAGGAGAGTTAGTTGAAAGGTAGAATGGAGAGAAGTGAGAAGCGTTGTTTGATCCTTTCATTAGTGGCAGGGGGGGAAATTCTGGTAGGTCAGCCCAGGCAGGCCAGTACAACTGTGCTAACTCTCCCTACCTCTAGTTCACGATCAGGTTCCTTCTAGATTGGAGGGTATGTAATATAAGAGCTAGAACAACCCTTACAGATCATCTGTTCCGTCATCTTCATTTCTGAGGTGCCAGAACTAACCTGTGAAAGGAGTGAGGAGAATATCTTGCTCTGTATTCATGGTCTAGGGCTGTTTTTCACTATTCGTATTATCTTCTTTCATACCTTTTTGTAAAAATGTAGGTAAAGCATGTGCGTGCACGTGCGTGTGTGTGCGCGTGTGTGTGTGTGTATTTCATAGATAAGGACTAGGAAAATGTAGAAAATTCATTATGATTCGAATAGCAGCATACCATTATTTTCAACTGCATTAAAAGCATCTGTTTTAAAGTTACTCACAATAGAAGATTCTTGCACTGCTCACACTCACTAGGGATTGTTTATCTAGATTTATAATTTTAAAATTCTTTGGTTTTTTCAAAAGCATTTACATAAACAACAAAGTATATCTTTTTTCTTAAAAACAAACAAACAAAAAAACAGTCTCTTGTCCCACATACCCTGCCAGGTTCATCTGACCCTTCGTGAACATAGATGCTCAGTGAGTACGCCCTCCCCGACCTGACGGGCACAGTGCTGACTGTCAGCCTGAGGCAGACCCCCGCTCAGTGACCCGGGATAGAACCCTGAAACCAATAGGGGCCTCGCCATCGGCAGCAGCATCTCCCTGTATGCTGCAGCGTCCGTTGAGGCAACACTGGAAATCACCCCAAGACGTGGAAGTCTCACTTTCAGCCACTCGGAGGAGGGCATCCCCCCATCCTTGATGCCTGAGTGTTCCTTGTGAAAAATCGGCAACACTCTCTCTCTAAACTGCTCCCTCTCCTGCATTTCCTTGACAGTCCCTGACCCTGTCCTCTGACATGGCCCAGTGTTCATCCTTGTTGATCAAGATGTAGAGTCATATAAAAAGATTCTCTAATTCCCCTTTGTTAACCCCTCTCACCCACCCTCCAGCCGCTGGCTGGCAACCACTGATGAGCTTTCTCTTTCTATCATTTTGGCTTTTCCAGAATGTTGAATGAATGGAATTACATATACATAAGAAGCTTTTGGCGCCTTCACTTAGGACAATGCATTTGAGAGTCATCTAAAAGTTGTGTGGTGAAGGAACATTTAGCCTGAATCAACTTCAGATAGCTAGTTTTTTGAGGCTAAATAGAGGTCACCTAACAGAATTAGTTTTAAAAAAGAGAGGGAGGGGACAAGGAAACCATCCAATTTTGTGGTTATTCCAGAGAGGAAGATGTGAAAATTACAAGTATAGATGATTTTATAGTAACTGATTGTGGAGATTATAAATATACACCTATAGGGAAAAAAGTCTCTTCTATTACCACTAAAAATAACCTAATATGCTGTATAAAATACAAGAAGCACATCCTTTCAAATGCATGGCTGAACCAAGAAGAAAATAAGTGAAATCTCCAGTAAGGCCCAGAATGAAGAAAGACAGTAAACCAGAGTGATAAGCAAATGCTGAAGTTGCAGATGCCCTGGAGTTGTCTAAAATAGGGATGAGGAGCCACCTGGGGGTCAGGAAATAAGGCATTGGGCCTGAGAAAGGAAGAGCATAGGAATTGAGATTCTTCACATAGAGTGGAGACCCTCAAAGCACAGTAATGGGCTTCAGTAATAGAAGTCAGCCTCAGTAATGGGATGGGTTAAAAAAAAAATCTGCTTCCAGCAAAGAGAAGCTACAAGGACAATTGTTTGTGCCAGCCTTTGCTCTGGATAGGGATGAAAAAGTCTCTCCTGAGAATTCCCATAGGTTTAGGTTTAAATTTATACAACTTGCATGATCTTGGAAGTTAACAGCAAGAACTTGGGGTGCCTTGGTATTGAGAGAATCCAAGAGATTTTGGTGAAGCAAAAGAAAATCACTGTGGAGAAATGCATTCTCAATCCACGCCCCTCAGGATTCTCACAGATTAACATTAACCGAGCATGAGCTCACAATCCAGAATTGTAAAGCATGTTAGAAAAAGTCATTGTGAGTGAGGATCTGTAGCAAAAACAACAAAATTGAACTGTCCTCTCACCCAGAACTTCAGATACTGGGAGTTATCAAACATATAACTATGTTTCAAATGCTGTAAAGAAATAAAAGAACAAATTAAAAACTTGAACAAGAAACCATCAACATTGAACAGGCAAGTTTGTTAAAGAATTAAAAAGAATTTACAAAAACAAAATGAACAGGGAAAACAGCATAGTAGATGCAACTGATTAGAGAATTAGTTGAACTGGAAGATGGCTCTGAAGGAATTACCCAGAGTGGAGAACAGAGGGATTAACAGATGGAAAATATGAAAGAGTAGAGACAGGGAAAGTGTAATGAGATAGCATTGCATTAGAATTACAAAATAAGGGAAGAGAATTAGGGAAAGATATATTTGAAGGGTAATGGCTGGGATTTTTTTCTAGAATTGATGAAGGACATAAAACCTCAAATTCAGGAAACACAATGAATACCAAGCAAGTTAAATAAAAAGAATGCCTTACCTTGCAATTGCAGAACTCTGAAGAGGAAGGGACAGCAACAACAGAAGCTTATGGAATAATATCTCCAAAGGATTAAGAGAAAATGGTTTGAACCTGGATATAGAATTATACACCCAGCCAAACCATTATCCTGTATTAAAACAAAACTGAGAGAATTCACCACTAACGATCCTCATTGAAAGGACTTCTATAGTTTGTATTTCAGGTACAAAAATATAATATGGGAAGGAATGTCTAAAACATGAGAAGAAAGATGATTAAATAAATGAGTGAACATGGGTAAATAATATAATAATAATGTCTAATATGTGTTCTTAAAAGTATAGAAAATAGAGATAGAATATTAGACAATAATAACAACAGACATGGGACTAGTGTCGTCATGATTAAAATATTCTAATGTTCTTGTATTGTTTGGCAAGAGAGTACAGATAAAATTTAACTCTAAACTTTAAGTTAAATGTTAAAAAGTTAAGGAGCTATCCACTTGTAAAACTGAGGGTGAAGACAAAGTTTGAAAGTTTCTTCTAAGATCCTTGATGTTAAAAAACACTAAGCCACCCTACCCCTAGAGAGGCCACCGCTAGCTGCAGGTTGGGCAGTTCTGTGTGTTCTTGGTCACACATTTGCAAAGATTCTGAAGAACAGTAGGGATTGTGGCAGACGCACAGCACAACTTTTGTGCAACCAGGTGAATTATAGAAATTCATTACTATTCTACCAAGAAGCTCCATGAGAGAGGTTAACTAGGACACTGGAAAATTGACTTAAAATCAGGAAAGCATTTTACAAGAGTTCTGACCTACATGGGTAAACCCGGGAGAACTTCCTTTCTGTTGCCTCATTACTGGATTAAAGAATTGCTGCTGCTTGCTTGGAGGTCCATTTCACTTCCTGTTACTCCCAAATTCATACTCAAAGCATTGCATGTTTCAAGTGTAGCATATTTCAGGATTGTTTTTTACATCATTCTTTACATCATTTTTGTATTCTTTATTCAAATTTTTAAAATTCTTCAATAATCCTATTGTCTTTTAACTAACATGACTCAAATGAACTGGTCAGTTCTTGTGAAGTCACACACAGGACAGACCAACCAGTATGACCTTAAATGAATTTATAGAAGAACTTTAAAAATGTGGTGTTACCATAATATTAATAGTAAGAATATGTGACACAAATTGCAACACTGCTCTTGTGAGAAAGAAGGCATCCAGGTTCAGGATTGGCCACTTGATGATGGTACACTGCCATCTAACCAGGATGTTGATAACTGGGTATGTCTTGTAAAAATGAAGTTTCTTAAAGAAACTGGTTGTTGTATTGCTGTCGTTGTTTTGGAGGTCTTGGGAGAGCTCTAGTGTCCGTTGCCCTTGCATTAATTGAAGATGGAATGAAATATGAAGATGCAGTAAAGTTCATAAGACGAAACTGAAGTAGAAATTTTAAAAGCAAGCAACTTTTGTGTTTGGAGAAGTATTTTGTAAAAATTTAGCTGCACTTCATAGACACCAGTAGTTGTAGAAACAACTGTTGCTGTCAATGAAACCAGGCTGCCTGATGCTATTGCCTTTGGAAATGGAACTTAAGACAGAACCCAGTTTATCATATGTGTTAGCCAACATGTAGGATTAGTGAATGGTAAGTCAAATGAGGCTTCCAAAGGAGTATTGATGGGCAGTTTTTCTGGGCCATAAGCTTGACAAAATTGCAACCTCTGTGTTTGGATTATGATCAGCCTATTTGGACACTTAGCAAAAGATGCTTATTGTTCAGCATTTAAAATGTGCTTAGCATTTATATCAGCTGACCTTTCCTGAAATCATGCGCTATTGAGTTATGCCGTCTTCACATCTATTCCCATGTCAAAATTTTATCAATATGTAAGAAATGTAGAGCAGTTGGGTACCAAAATACCCAGCACAACACTTTTATGTTTTTACTATCATACAGAATTAAAATCCCAGGAACTGTGAACAGAATTCTAGACTTTCTGTGGTTTATTCCTTCAGTCATTTCAAACGTTGTTAGTGGTACCTATATGGCTATTTGCCTGCTAGTTTATATCTGCCACATTTAAAATATTATACGTCAGGTTTGTGTAACTATTGATTTTGTTGGCTTTTGTCCAAGTGTTATGATTTCTTAATGTCTTTCTATAAATCTCATTTTTGAGGTTAAGAAAACCTCCATTTTGAAAATCACAAACCTCTGGTTGAAAAGTTTGTAAAGTCCACATTGTACAGAAGCACATATCTTTAGCGTCTCCAGACAAAAATGGCTTAAAGTTAATTTAATGTTTGCACTTGGGGTGCAACTTAAAAGAGAGGGCCTGAAAAAAGAGTAGGAGGGAGCTATTAAGTGTTTTTAGCAAAATGTGTTTGTCTTGTGCAGGACATATGCCCTTTAATTTAGTAAATTTTTTTAAGGTAAACATGCTTTGTTGTAGCTAAAATAATGCATAATCATAAAATTTTTTGAAACTCCTGCAGTTTTTTTCATGTCTAGTAGAAGTTGTTTCCCAACTGTTTTTGTTTGAAGTGTGATTTTTCCCTCCTCTTTCCAACCAGTCTTGCAAAAAAAAGTCCATTTCTGCTAATGAATTTAGCAAACATATAATATTTTATATGCCTATTGAGCTGTATAACTTAATATTTGCATACTTAGTAATTTGTTTTATTATATAATCGATGAAATGATGATGTTTATTGATATTAGTTCAACCATATATTTATACCATCTGGAATGCGTGATTACAGTTCTGTGAGACAGATAAGTTCTCAGTGTCCACCAGCTTGTAAAAATTTATGACAGCTTAAATATCTAAATCAATAATGAAATGTAAACAAAAAGAAGAGTTAAGGGTAATCACTAAGTACATGGAAATAACAATGTACAATTTCTAAAGTAGAAGTTATATTTCCAGAATAGTTCTATTTATAATGGAAGATGTTGAATTTCAAAACTCAATCCAGAAGAAGGCAGGAAAAGAGAAAAAAGGCAAAGGGGGACAAAAGAGAATGCAAAATTAACCTGGTAGCAGTAGTTTCAAATATGTCAGTAATTACAGAATGCAAATGGACTAAACTTTCTCCTTGGAAGACAGGTATTATTTAATTGGATAAAAATTAAGCCCAACTGTACAATATTTATTGAAGGAGTCATCTTAAAATTGTGTGTATGAAACATTAAAAGTAAGCAGGTGACAAAAAAGATATGTCAGCCAAATACTACACAAAAGAAAGAAGGGGTCATTGAATTCATGTGAGGGAAAAAAATTAACTTTAGCCCAGAAACCTTTATTAAACATAAAAAGGCTCACAATGTAAGGATTAAAGATGTGATTTACCAGAAATGTATAGTAGTGCTAGACTGTTGTTCATTTAATTACTTAGATTTACAATATATAAAACAAAAATTGATGGAATTACAAGGAAAGACCAGAAAAAATCTATCATCACAATGGGAGATTGAAAACAATAAGCATTCCAACAGTCTTGGTAAGGTAGGTACGCTTACGACTTCAGATGAAACTTCCGATTAAGATGTCATACAGAGATCCCCAATAGTATCATACCTCAGACAACTTAGATGGACTCAAAAAGAGGTTCTGGTAATGACAAAGACTCTGGTGTTGAAAATGCATGTGGCAAGTTGGACTCAATCAAATTGATTCCTGAAATGCAAATGAGGAAATAGCAAAACTTCTAAACTAAAATCGTGTATACTAATTTAAATATTTGTGTATAAACAGTATCACAAATAAAAATTTGATTGTTTCATTGACATTAAGGTTTAATCAATTTGGGGGGAATGAGACTGCCTTATATTGATGAATCCCTTATATCGAGGTATATACATTATATTTAAATGTAAGCGACAATTTATTGCAAAAACAAAGATACAATTATAAGTATTTATAATTCTTGAAAATAGTGAAGCCATGCTTCAATTGTGATTCATGAACTGTTGAAGTTGAGGACTGCAGACATAATGTAGTTCATCACTCTTGTTCAATGGAGAGAAAATTAGGATCAAAAATAATATGTAATTACTTTGTATTTTATGTTTTACATTCATGACTTCAGAGTTAAGTACACCCACCAAGTATTGTAATCACTTTTTCTTCTTTTCCATACATGCAGTGTAACAACATATAATTTTGGTGCTTAATAATCTTTGTGTTTTCTTTTATTATAGGTTATTTATTTGGATTTTAAAAATAGTAACTGTGTCAAGCTAAAACTCAGAGCTAGTCCCAATCTGGTTGTGCTGTTTTACCAAAGCTATATAAAATTGATATGAATGTATTGTTCACTATGACTATATGTAAATTGTACATTCAATATGGAAATGCAACTTTTACCATGAAGTTTATCTCAAACATTGCATTTGATTTGTTAAAAATATGAATGAAAATTTTGTAATAGTGACAGTCTTAGGAAGAGGAAGGAAAAATGGAGATGACCCTGGGCCCTCTTAAAGGGAAAAAGTTAACTGTAGGAAATTTGGGGTGTGCCTCCTTTTCCTGTGGACAGATCTCTCTTTGACAGGCAGAGACATTTAAAACCAATCCATTGATCTGTTTTCTTAAAAACAGCCAGTGCAGCAGGCAGTTACTGAATCCATGTTTGCAGCCTTCACATACGAAGATTTAGAGAGAAGGTCTCTTAGATTGGATCTCTGGTGTAATATTTTACTTTGCTTTTCCTCCTTTTTCTTCTACCACCCAAATGCATTACCTCTTTTTTTTTTTTTTTTGTATTTAAGGCATACACATTTATTTACTTATATGTAGTTGCATATTGTTCAGACAAGCAATATACTCTGTTCATAAACATAAGCATATAAATAAGGTACTTAAAAAGCTGTGTGATATTAGGCAAGTTAATTATGCTGAACCTCTTTCTCCTCTTCTGTTCAAATGGGTTTACTCAGAGTACCTTTCACATTGGATTTTTGTGCACATTAATTAAAAAGACGAATGTATTGGTAAACCTCAGCATAGGGATATATGTGTTAAAGCAAGGTTTATCATTATCTGTAGTTGTCTTTCTAAAGCCCCAGAGATAATAAAGGTTGTTCGGGGACTTTTTTTTCCCCCCCAGCATACGGGGGTACAAATATTTAGGTTACATATATTGCCTTTGCCCCACCCAAGTCAGAGCTTCAAGCATGTCCATCCCCAAGATGGTGCGCACTACACCCATTAGGTGTGAATATACCTGTTCCCTCCCCCCCTCCTCCCACCTGCCCGACACCCGATGAATGTCACTACTAAATGTGCACGTAAGTGTTGTGGTGAGTACATGTGGTGCTTGTTTTTCCATTCTTATGATACTTCACTTAGTAGAATGGGCTCCAGCTCTATCCAGCTTCCTCTTCCTCACTCCTGACCCCACTGACCCCACCCGCCCATAACAATTTTAAGTTAATAGTAAAGAGCTTCTCAAGGAGGGGAGGGAGGAGGTTGTTGGTCATTGAGGAAAGATATTTTTTGGCTAATTTTGTGTTTAGTGCTTCAAGGATTTTAAAAAAATACTCATTGGCAGATGGAACTTTCCCTTACCTCCTCCTTGACGTCCCTGAGAGTCACTGCACATATGGCACTGTGTGGCAGAAACTCACGAATCCTTGGGTAAAAGCCTTTAGAAATGACTCCTGAGAGGAAGAGAGCATGGTACGTGCAATCCACTTCAGAGTCGAGTAGTTCTAGCTGGGTTTGAATCTCCTCTGAACCTGCTAATTGAGTGATCACTACCATCTCTCACTCCTACTTAGCTTCCACTGCTATTAAATAGAAGCAGTTACCTTCTCAGACTATAATAAATGAGCGTAAAAAGTGCCTAGGAAAGTGCCTGACGTATTTTCAGCTATGCATGAGTAACAGTCATTATTAGGAATGCTTTTATTATCATTATTACGTTAATTCTCCAGGCTTGATTGCTTTGAATAGAGAAATAAAAATTCTATGAAAAGCAAGGCTGGGCTGGACTGAATGGTGCTGCTACCCGTTTGGAAGCATATACCACATGAAAGATGTTATTTCTGTGCTTTTTTTCTATAATCTTGAGACACATATTTTCTATTCACTGTTGTTTTAAAGGTCATCTCAAATTGATTCAGCCCCATATCTTTTAAGCATATCCTCTTTGTTAACCTGTATGTTAATATTACGATGGTTGATATTTGACAGGGCGCTTGTTCTAATAATTTTATATTCAAGGCAAGAAAATGTAAATTCTTAGAGGAAAAGAAACCTTAGTAACTAGAGAATTTAATAGCAGTTTTATTTTAATTCTCCTAGTTATTTGGTATTAATGTCCTGTAAATGCATCCAGATGTATATGTATAATAGTACATAAATTCTGTGAAAAAATTCTGGCAACTATTTGATAAATTGTCTTCTGAAATTTTCCACCTCTGGACCTATTCTGAAAGTATCAACCCTTTGCTTACAGTAGAAATATTTGAAATCAATGATACTAGGATATCAAGCATAAAAGTCGGTTTAGGGTAACAGACACTCTAAGAACTAACATGAATTCTGCTTCTTTTTATTTTCAGCAGGTAATCTAAGTTATTTTCCTGGCCAGGAATAAATTGAAGTCCAGAAAAATTAAGTGAGCTTTATGTCTAAATTTAGTGGATTTTCTTGTTTGATCTGATTTCCTTTTCTGCTTGTGTTTTTAGGCTCAGCTATGTGAACCACGCAGAAGATCTGGCCTCCAAGCTCCTACAGTGTTCCCCAAAGAACAGACTATCCGCACAGGCTGCCTTGAGCCACGAGTATTTTAGTGACCTGCCCCCACGGCTATGGGAACTGACTGATAGTGAGTATGACAAATCCACAGTATCCAGTCAAAGCAAAGACATCATTTTAGCATCTCTATATAACATTCATATAGAGAGAGCCACATGTTTATGTGTGCACAGACATAAAATATGTATGTTTGTGTATACATTGCACATATATGTCTGTGTATATGCGTGTCTGTATATATGTTTATATAAATAGAGAGGGAACAGGGGAAGGGGGGACATGTGTATATATGTTCAGTGGAATCTTGCCATTCAATTGCTAGCTCACCAGACACAGGGAGAAAATGGATTCCTTTTTTGCTATCTCTGCTCTGCAGTCTGCAGCTACGCGTCTTTGTATTTGATTATATGTGTGTCCAAAAAAATGATCTGAGCAGTCATAAAGGAAAATGAAAATATGATTTACATATTTAGTGCTTTATGCATACAGTACTTTTTAACTGGCTGCAGTACACAGAGGAGAAAATGATTCATTTCTGTTTGATTCTCAGAGACCATCTTGGTCATAACAATAAAGGGCTGCTATGCAGTGAGCTGAGGAACAGAGTTGGCAATTGGCTGATGCACTGAATTGACATGTACGAACTGAAGACATGTAATTCATTTTAACTACAAATGCTCTCGGTATTCATACAGACAGCTCTTCTCTGTGTCTTTTAAAACAAAACACATTCCTGGGTGGGTTTTGTTTTGTTTTTACAAAAGTGTTCATATTTACACAGCCTTTTTCAATTACATTTTAAATATTTGGGGGAGGATTTATGGCTGGGAGGATCTCAGCTTTCTTCCAAAGTGTGAAATAGAATTCTTGTAAAATTTTGCAAAATACTATTGCAGTAGGAATATTTTTGTTCGATAGTGATATGTTCTTTCCAAAGAACAATTGAGATTTCTTCTCATACTTTTTTCTGATTGCCTTTAAAATTAACATACTGCATTTATACATACATATTATAATACATTTATTAATCCTTGGGTACATATCATTTACAGTAGATATAAAGTTATTTCTTTAGTCTCTTGGATTTTAGACTTTTCCCCCCATTACAGTATTGGATGCTCCTTGAAAACAATAACCCTTTATTTTGGAACTAATTTCCAAGTAACAACTCCCCTTGGGTATTTTTACTCTAAATCTATTTTGATATCACATGTTATTTCTAAGTACTTTACTTTAAACCCTAAAGTGACTATAGATATTACCAACCTACTGCTCTCCTTATGCTTAACAAATCTACATTAACATTTCACCCATTCCCAGCCTATATTAACGCTATACTCTGCCCAACTTCTGTTCTAAAAGTCTACCCACTGACTAGAGCTACCCCTAATTTAAAAAAATAAAAATAAAGATGAAATCCCTATGGAAAAATAATGAATTGGTGACACTTTTTCCTATACTGAAAAAAAATGATACATATAGGCTCATTAGTTTATGTCTCATCACATTCAAACATATGATTTGTTTTCCCATTTAGTGTAACTTGTAACTTGGTATCACTTCTCCTTGGTGACATCTCAATCCCATCTGACTTGATGATTGAGTTTAAGCCAGGATTTTGATGGTCTATGAATTCTGAATTCTGTAGTAGTACTTTTCTGTTAATATGGACTTATTACCCACTTGCCACTTAGTTTATCAGCCAGTGGTTAAATCCAGTTTCTATCAGTGAGTAAATGCCTACACATTATCACTCGGCAGCAGACTGCCAAGGGAGACAGCCTTGTCCCCGTCATTAACAAGCACAATGTATGCAGAACACCAGAGGGGAATTAAAACCACAAAAAATACCTCAGGGTGGTATTTTTAATATGAGAATTTAATTTGTAATTTCACAGATTAAGAATTTTGGATGCATTAATCCCTTTATCAGCTCACAGCAGGCTATTTGCGGAAGCATAACCATAAGGCGATATTCATTGGCAGAAACACGTCTTTGCATAACGTTAAACATCAGGAGCAGTGAAACCTTTTGAAGGGGGGAGAATAAAGATGAAAAATCATTATATTTTTAAAGCAAGATTCTACTAAATGCCTCCGGTAACAATTTTGAGTTACAGAAATGCTATTTCTGTGTCTAGAAGATAATCATTATGAAGCATAAATCCAGTTGCAAGAAAGGACAATCCCAGTATTAAATACTACAGTCATTTCCATTTAGAACAACGTGGCTATACTTGTAAACATGTTTACAAAACAAAGAATTCCCAGACTTTGGAGACTCTGGGAATTAGTTCCTTTAAGTGAAATGACGGGTATTGGTGACACTGTCTAGGTTAATGTTCTACAGACTATATTTAGAAATTTTTAAAATTCTTAAAATTCAATTTCATGTTAGTGTAGAATCCTGTAGATGTCCACCATCTGGCAATCGGCGGCAGCATCAGCAGTACCCTTATGTGCTTCCTTTTCAAAGAGATTTGGAAGGAGGTCCACCTGGGAAGAAGTGTTGCAGAACCAATAAATGGATTGTCTCAGCAACCAAGTCATGGTTTAGACTGATCAATTCCAGGAACCTCACTGTCTTGGGCTGCTCACGCTGCTATGACAAAATACCATGGACTGGGTGGCTTAAACAACAGACATTTATTTCTCACAGTGCTGGAGGATGGGAAGTCCAAGATAAAGATGCAGTAGATTTGGTCCCTGGTGAGGTCTCTCCTCCTGACTTGCAGAGGGCCACCTTGCTGTGTCCTCACAGAAAGAAGAGCAATCTCTCTCTCTTCCTCTTCTTATAAAGCCATTAACCCCATCAAGGGCCCTACCCTCATGATGCCATCTTACCCTAATAACCCCCTTAAGGCCCCATCTCCAAAGACCATCTCCAAATATTAATTCTATCACCTTGGGGGTTAGGACTTCAACATGTGAATTTTAGGAGGAACGCAGTTCAGTCCATAGTACTTTCATTCTCAAAAATGGCTCGTGGCACTTTTTAAAGAAGGTCCATGAAGGGAAAACACTTATGGAAGGAGGCAGCAACACCAGGCTAAAAGAAGAAGATTTAGGAACAAAAATAAGTGAAAAGTGGACTTGAGCCTTCTTGGCTTACCTTAATATCTCAGACCCTGTGAGAAGAGCATCAAATATTGTTGGAGCCTGAGGAACAACAGAGCACTGCAGTCATTCCATGCATTAGTGTAAAAATGAAGTTGTGTGCTTATTGCCAGACTCTTCCTTTGGAAAAATACATAGCAATGTAGTGTCTTTACAGTTCCTTCAAACCTCATCAGGTTATATAATACCAAAATTTGGAAGTAATGTATTAGTGTGCCACTGAGGCAGGAATTATTATATAAATGCATCAAGCAAGATTAATGGTACAGTTACCTAGGGATCTGGCAGTTAAAGCTGGCTAATTCTGATGGCACCCTGTCTGTCATTCTCCCTCTGTCCTGAAACCCCAACAGCCTTGCCCCACTTATTCACAAACATTTAATTGCAGAAAAGTAAATGGAGGGCTGATTTAGAAGAAATTCATTGCTTTTCCCAAATACACCACAGGGCATTCTCCTGCGTATACTATCAAGTTACATAAATAATTGAAGTTGAACTACCCTTGTCAAAGTAAATGAACAAAATACACTTCATAGCGCAGAGTCCTTGATTTTATTGCACTCATTTGCTAATTCACAAAACTCAAATCCAGCAAAGGAAGGCCAACAAATTGGTAGTGTGAAGAGCACTGAACTGGGATTCAGAACACCTGGATTCTAGCTTCAGCTCCACTATTAACTAGTCAGGGAACTTTGGACAAGTGCCTTGTTGTCTCTGGGCTTCCAATTTCTCATTTAAAGAGCAAGTAAGATGGACACAGTTATCCCGAAGGACCTTTCCAGCTCTAACGTTTGCAAGTTTCTCCACATATTCCCATATATGTTCTATGTATTATCCTAAAATGGCATGATGTTGTTAATGTAGCAACATGCCATCTTCTTAAAAATAAAATGAGCACACCCGTGTTGAATGTATTTGCTGCTTCCAGTTCCTAGATTTCCATGCTGTTGTGAATCTTTTCCAACCAGGCTTTTGTGCCAACAACCCTGAACTGCTGTTTTTGAAGTCTCTATCAATTGGTCTTTCCCAGCTTCATTTTGATCTGTCAACGGAATTCAACACGTTGACCACCACCACCTCCTAGTAACATTTCCTACACTTGGTTTCCAGGACCAGGATTCTCTCATGGTATTCCTTTAGTTTGGAAAACTAAACTCTCTTTTTGGACTCCTTTGCTGATTTCTTCTCATCCGCCAGACCCTCTCTATATTAGAGTGTCCTGGGCCTTAACCCTCAGATACTTCTACGTGCAAACACTCCATGGAGCCTAGATGATCTCATCTCATCTCACCGTTTAAATATCGTCTATACATTGACAGCTTCCATATTTAAATCTTTGGTCCTATCCTCCCTGACTCCAGGGTTGCATATCCAACTGACGACTCAACATCTCCATGTGGCCACCTAATAGGCATCTCAAACTTAATATTATCAAAACTGAACTCCTGATCTTTTCCCTCCAACTTGCTCCTCCTGGGGTCTTACCCGTGTCCATACATGGCAGTGTCTGTCTTCCAGCTGGTGGAAGTTATCCTTGACTCCTCTTCTTTTATCACACTCCATATCCAGATCTTCCACAGACTGTATTGCTGCTATATTCAAAATATGTCCAGAATCACACCACTCCTCACTTCACTACCATCTCCCTGCCCCAGGACATTCGCCGTCTTCTGCCACCTGTGTTTTTACAGTGGCCTCCTGACTCGTTGCCTGCTTCTCTTCTTGCCGCCTTAGAGTCAGCTCTTGCCGTTGCCTCTTCTTACATTTTGTAATTGCTCTCCCTCTAGATATATGCGTGGCTTGCCCTCTCACCGCTTTTGGGGCTCTGCTCAAATGTCCCTTATCGGGGAGCCTTCACTGACCTCTAAACTTCCAGTTTCTCTTGCCTGCTTTAATTTTCTTCATAGCATTTGACACTCTTTATTATATTTGTTTTGTTGTTTATCGTCTGTCTCTCCCTCAACTGGAATCTACAAGAACAGGGATTCCCTTTCGTCTGACTTGCTCACTGCAGGATTCTGCAATTCCTAAGACAGCGTAGGGCTCAGTAAATTTCTCCAGTGAATGAGTGAAAGAATGGCACAAGGAAAGGGCAAAATATGTTGTTTCCAAATCCAAGTTAATTGTTCTAGATCAGGGAAATGTGAGAGATCATCTGAGCCGTGGCTCTCCGGGGAAGGCAGATTGTCCTGTCATACGTGTGTGTATATGTGTGTAAATGCCAGTGTGCTTGTGACCACTTGGCATTTCAAAGACCAACACATACTATAATGTTTGATGTATGGGGCAACCAGAATTGCACCTCAATCTCTATTTTTTTTTTGAAGTAAAATACTATAAACATGTCTATAAATGTATAAACGAAAACTTTCCATTTTGTCCACAGTGTCTTCTATTTTTACTGTCCCAAATGTGAGATTGCAACCAGAAGCTGGAGAAAGCATGCGGGCCTTTGGGAAAAACAATAGTTACGGCAAAAGTCTATCAAATAGCAAGCACTGACGAGCACAGCGTTTGCAAGAGAGCACAGGTAAGATGACCGGCTTTACTTGGAAAGTAATATTTAAGAGATATGGAATAGATCTTTTAAATGAAATATTTCAGACTCATTTCCCCCCAAATTATCTTATCAGTCTCTTGTGTTTATTATTGCATTCATCAGATGTTCTACTGAGGTCGAATGCAGTCAGGCATTTCCATATTTTCAGGCCCTTACTAGATTCTAACCAAAGTTATATTTTAGCTTACACTTTTATTTACGAAGTCATAGGCAAACTACTTCAGTCATAAGCAAATCATTTTAACTGCTCATACATTCTTGACTGAGGTTAGAAAAAGGTCCATTTTGGGCTATATCTAAGCCACAGACCTGCTTTGTTTTGCCCACACAATTTTTTAATTAGTTGCTCTCCTTTTAAAATGGGGAGGTTTACACAAAAGTCTAGATTTCTGGCTTTTCTTGAAAGATCAGCAACTCTGTCAATACCACATTCACATTCCTACCAGAAGTCGTGTGTAACTGAATGGTGGCTGCTGCCTGGGAGAGGACAAAAGGTCTTCGATTTATCTAGCCCCCGTCTGGGCCAATTCACCTATTTCTGAGTCGTATCCGGCCCCCGGTACAGACCTTGTCATGATGGAGCTTTTCTTTTTTACTATCCAATTCTTTGACCTCTACTGTTCTACAAATAGGAAGCATAATCTAAACATGATCATCTCTAGGCACGTTAGCATGACCCAGTCGTCGTAAGAGCTGCACAGTGACCAGCAGGAAATGGCAACTTCTGAAAAGGCTGCCTTTCTTGATTGCTAGATGGAAATATCTGGGTTTTTTGGAATTTATACATATGCATATACATATATATGTGTATATATATTCTTTCCTTTAATGTAACATAATTCTCTGAAGCAAATAGAGAACAAACGTTTTTGTGGGGAAGGCTTTTTATGCGCTGATTCGTACAGAAAAGTGCATGTTTGTTCCTTCCTCCTGCAGATGTTCGGTCATTAAGTGTGGGAGTGAAGGATACATGTGGCATTGCAGGAGCTCCTCTTCCTTCCTCCATCTCTTAATTTGAAATATGTTAACAGACTAAATGGACAGCATGGTAAAGAGAGCAAATTAATTTGTCCACGTTGTCTTGTGGGTGATCTGCCAGTATCTTGAGTTATTTTTGGACTTAGTTTTCACACGTTCTCAACATGGGGGCCAATTCTGGCCTCTTAGGGGTGTGGCAGTGATTTGTGAATGATTTGGAGATAAAAAGATTCCCAGGTAAAATATGGTGTATAAGTGACAGTCAGAAGATGTTCCTGTTAAACTTGCCACTCCATCGTTAAGGGTAAAATTCTTCATTCTTCAGGTTCTTTCACCCTGTTGGATAAAAAGTTACCTAGAAGGACAGCTCTGCTCACTTGGTCACATTTGAACTCCCTCGCCAAATTTTAATTTGTCACACAAAGAGTGGAGCTGAGTTTTTGACCACTTACCTCCTACTTCGGAGAATGGTTTTGATTCATGAGAATTGCAGCATATGCTTTTTTAAAAGTATTCAACCTGCACTACCATAATGAGGACCTTGGCTTTATAAATCCCTTAGCCAGTTCAGTAGAACAAAACAAAAAGTGGACTTTATTTGTGCTGCTGCCTCAGACGCACATGCGTACAAGCAAGCCTAAATTTCAGTTGCAGGGTTGTGTTCCTTCTTCTTGGCCCTTTTGAGATCTTCTGATCTGAGCTTGGCTAGTCAAAGCTGCTAGAACATGTGTCAGCTCAGTTCCTCCTTGTAAAATCAAACCAAGCTCTCTGGATAGAAGTTTTGCTAATTGTGGCCAGCCATGGTGGCTCACAACTGTAATCTCAACACTTTGGGAGGCCAAGGCAGGAAGATAGCTTGGGGCGAGGTGTCCGAGGCCGGCTTAGGCAATGCAGCAAGACCTCTGTCTCTACCAAAAAAAAAAAAAAAACAAGTAAAAATAGTCAGGTGTGGAGGCACACACTTGTAGTCCTAGCTATTCAGGAGGCTGAGGTGGGAGGATCACTGCTTGAGTCCAGGAGTTCGAGGTTGTGACCATGCCACTACACCTCCAGGCTGAGAGACAGAGCAAGACTCTATCTCATAAAAAAAAAAAAAAAAAAGATAATTGAAAACAGATTTTTTAAAAGGTGCTCAGGATTGCAATCATCAGTATTTTCAAGCCTTTACAAAAATGTATTTTCTTCACAGTATATGTTTTTTAACCAGATGTAAGGTTATATCTGCATGGTGAAAGCTTGTCCTCTAGAATTATTTGATAACAATACAAATATTTTTTCTATAAGTTTTTCCTTTTTCATATCAACTTTTAAAGTCCTGATATTATTATTGTTGTAGTTTTCTCCCAATTCCAAATACTTGAGTTTGATTCAATATGATGTCAAGCAAACATCTCAAATTTTTCTTTTCTCAGAAAAGCTTCAGGGGAGTTGGATTATAAGAATTCTCTGTCAGTCAATAGAAAAAGAAATCATTCTAATTTCTCACCTCTGCAGGGTGTTTTTATAAATTGAGTCACCTTAGAAATCAAATAATAGAGCCTATTTATTGGCCTAATATATCCCATGAAGTGGCCTTACTTTGACGAATAGCTGAATATCAATATCAAACTTAGACATTATAGAGCAAAATGTCTGCATAAATAAGGTATTAGAGAAAAATATGCAATTCCTCAGACCTCGATTTTGTTGTTGTTGAATTCATTAACTGTTTTAGAGTAGGCTGTGGCATCTTAAGTTTCCCGCAAATGTCCCAGTTCTTTGTAAAGCCCAGAGAGATTGGAAGGGGAGGGGAGGGGAAGGGTTGGGGCTCCAAGAGGCCAAGGCTGTAGGCTACTAGCATTTCAACCCCCTCTCTTTGGGGAGTTACACAGAGGTATATGTGGAAAATACATTGTATCTCTTCTGTCTTTGAAATGATAGAGGACTGAGCAGACAGGAGTGTTTCCAGTCCTAATTTTTCTCCCATACCTCAATGCCAAATTATTTCTTTCCTTGCATACTAAGGTCACTTCCATTATTTAGTTAATAATGCTGGATTTGCATAAATTGGCCTTAGTGGAAAAGCTAATGAGATGTATTTTGCTTTGCAGCAGAAAGCAGTTTTGGTTTCAGAGTCTTGTAACCAAATTAAATGAAAAGAAAAACACAAACACCTAAGTTAAAAATGGGAGAGGTGCTACTGGATGATCAAAATACCGCACTTCTCACGTTTTTTTACCCTCTAAAGATACGAGTAGACTAAAGATGACTCATTTTGTCAGCACTAAAGGGTAAGACCCTTCTAAATTCTGAGAGATCCTTAAATGTGCATAGAAATTTTCCCCAAGGAAAAGAACAAATCTATATTCAATACCACATCTATTAATACCACTTATATTTGCATGCAGTGATTCCAAATGCCACCCCTATGTTGAGCTTAATTTCCCAATCATTCTAAACTGACATAGAAAGTCATTCTGTCTACTTCTCCTTTTACTGAATACAATTCCAAATGGCTTCTACTCTTGAAGACACCTGTTTTATTAATATAATTTTTCTGAAATAGTATTTCTCTTTATGGAACATCTCTTTTCAATGAATCAGTTGGTTTTCAGACCCCATTACATTCATAATAAATTTACAAATATCTGTATAGTGCATGAAAGAATTTTAATTGGTTCAAGGGCAAGAAGTTAACTGCATGCATATTTTGGTGACCCTCTCCTTACCACTTACATATTGTATTTACTAATCAACATTACTTAAGAAATATGTGATAATGAAGAAAATGTGTTACTCTCTCTGCTTGACTTGATCATTAAGCAATAATTTCCTACAAGTAGGCTGTCAGGTAAACAGAGCAGAATGCTCAAGTAATTTTAATTGAAGAAGATAAAGACTTTTTTTAGAAACCAGATTTTAGACAGAACCCAATGCACTGGTGGTAAGACTCTGTGACGGCACCATCTGAACAACGATAGAGCAGTGGGCCTCACTTTCTAGGACACCTTCAGTTGTCTGCCATCTCAGCCACCATCTCAACTCTGGAAACTGCTTCTGGAGAAACAGCCACCTCCTGTTGCTCTCCCCTGTGCTGTGACATTATTTTTCTGTCCCACTTTTTCTGTCTTCTGCATCAACTAGCATTGCTTTCATCTTCCCTTCTCCGCGTGACTTCTGCTGATTTGTTTCTGCTGATTCATGGATCCTGCTTACCATCATTTCTCTCTGTTCTTCTACTTCTGGGGCAGGCTAGTGCTGACCTCTTTTTACCTCAGACTCAAACCCTCCCAGAGAGCAGTTCTGATTGATACAGCCAACATCATGAAGTTGAGAGCAAGGCTTTTGTCAATCACCACATACAAACTGCTGGCCGACTGGAGGCTGCCTCGAGGTCAGGCTCTGAGCCTGATGCAGTCAGCTGAGCTGAGAACCGGGTGGCCAACCTGTTTCTTAGTAACCGTTCAGAAAAGGGCTCCGGGCTTTGCCATCTCAGAAGTTTCTATGAAGCAAGCAGTGCAGCTAGAAGGCACCTTGCCTGGCCTATATACTACTGAGGGAAAAGTCAGACGAGTACAGAGGGAAACTCCAGTTTTGATGGAGAGACAACATACATCTTCATCGCATGGTATTTTTGGCTGTTGACTAAAGGTCTTTTTAAGGCATGTTGCATTTTCTCAACTATAGACACAAAAGGAGATAATATCCACTAGCACTTTTCACTGTAGAAGAAATTCAAGTGTTAGATCTAGGTTTCTTTCAGTAAAAGGAAGATTTCTGTTTTCTTTTTTTTTTTTCTGCAAGAACTGCTGTTTTCTGCATGATGCTGCAAATTATTTTTCCATCAAACAGCCACAGTTTTATTATCTCGGTTTCCTCATGTAGTTGCCAACTGTGGAAATACCAGGCAGAGAGGAAAACAAACCTTAGTGTTTCTTACAGGTTTTATCTGAAAGAATCCCTGGTTGTTGTCATTGCCCCCACGTGACTGTAGATTAAAAAATACGTCTTATTTGGAAAATTGACAGCACCTTGAACCACAAACGCGTGATGCATATTATGAACACCCAATTGAGAACAGGCTGGAATATTGTGTAGTTTCCCCACCCCCTACCCCCCTCTTATCTTAGCGTCCCCTCTACCCTGGGGAGTCCCTTACCTCCTTTAAAGGCTAATGCAAAATAGCAGGCTAAGGAAGTTTGTCTCTTGTGTCCTCCTTCCTTCTCTGCCTCTCCGCACCGCCCCCCTTTCTTTGGGTCAACTCTGATCTATATTCTGCACCACCGCCATGCCAACCCTGTGAACAGTAAGCAGAGGACTCGTAGACCTTCACCACCTAATCTGTTTAATTATGTCCTGGGATTGTCACAAAGCAGAATGAAAATAAAGTTATATCACACTTCATCCAGAGTGCATTTTTCAAGTATTTATTTTTTCATATTGACATAATTTTAGATATAGTGAAAAGTAGCAAGAATAGCACAAAGAATTCCTGACACCCTTCACCCACTCTCCCCAAATGTTAACGTTTTTCTACATTTGCTATATCATATTCATTCTCACTCTTTTTCTCAACCCCCACCCCTGCCACTTTTTTTCCTAAACCATGTATGTTGGTCACAGGATGCTCCATTATCTTTAAATATTTGTTGTGTTTTTCTTCAAAACAAGGAATTCAGAGTGATATTTTTAAATTAAAAATAATAGTAGTTTTTTGCCCTTGCTTTTCCTTTTCTCTTCTTTGAGAGGTTTTAAAAACGAAATGGCTAAAAAAGAGGAAACTGGTTTGATGCTCCACAAATTGGTTCATCAGCCTATGGATCCTTGAAAATTGACTGTATTTTTGTGATTCAGCATCTCCAGGTCAGATGAGCTTTCAAATTGGGGTGGGGTGGGGCGGGAAGGGAATAGCACTTGCATCTTCTGGCTTTTTAAAACCCAAATTAATTTCTTAGGGACTATTTAGCCAGAAGCATAATATGAGTGAAGCTTTCTTATAAATAGTGGGCACAAGATGTAATGTGGCTGGTAACCAAGATATCCATTACAGTGTTTGGCTAAACTATTAGGAAGTTAGCAGTCACATAAAGAAAGTAGTTAGAATCAGTTTATTTTTCCTATTTTTTCCTATTTTACCTTTCCATTTAATGTTGATTCTTATGAATTTGGGATATGGAGGGAATCATCTATGCCCTAAGTGCACTGTATTGTATTATTAATACCACGATAGCAGCTGAGTCCCACTAGACAGTGTTTGTGGTCTGCTGATACTCTAAGAAGTGTCTAAGCATAAAAGGAGATTGTTTGAGTTGAAGTCGGCTGATGGTCTGGGATGACATTTGAATGCACAGAGGACAGTGTCTAAATGACAATGTCGAGAAAGGAAGGCAAAAAGAAGCTCAAAACTATTTCATTTGTCCCGTGGATGCTCATCACTCCTCCTGAGATATTTCTCACATGGGAGCTTTGTCTGGACAGAAATAGGGAGTGGAATCAGGGAGCGCTGGACACTGGGGCCTGGGGACAAAAGCCAGGGTTTCAGGTCCTCAGACACATTAAAATTCTAGGCAGATAGCAAATGTAATGAAAACCACTACCCAAATGTATTTCAATAAACAAAGTTAAGCATTTTAGCTAAATTATTACAAGTATAATTAACAAAATGTTTGCAATACTCTGAGATGCTTTTATGAATAAAGCTTTTAAAAGCATCAGATTGGTTGTGCAAATGAATAATTTACTGAGTCTCTTTTGGAATTTAGGATAGCTGCTTTTTCTGCCAACCTACACACACACACCACTCTCTCTCTCTCTCTCTCTCTCTCTCTCTCTCTCTCTCTCTCTCTCTCTCTTTCAATACATTCACACAGCCAAAAAGAATAATTTTTCAGCAGTCCTAGAGTTGTCAAGATGACATCATAGGTTAGTCAAAGGATTACTTTTCCACTTAAGGATATAATGTACAAAGTCTAGAACTCTAGGACAAGAACAATACAAAAGTTAGAGTAATTTGTAGAAATTTATCCAATAATAAATATCTCCATGTATGCCACGCATGAAATCAAATATACTCTACTGTTAACTTCCATACTTGGGGTGAAATTTTTCCCTTTAAATTATCACCATTCTTTTAATGTAGTTTGCATTATGTATAGTGCCCTTGGATTTTTAATTGCTCTGGATTATCATTTTCAATGCAATTAGTAAAATGCCCTCAATTACATATAATAATTACTGTAAATGGGGCTATTGGCCTAATTACTATAAATGGAGAAAGATGTGTGATTATCATGTGCAATTAAATCATGTACAGTATTTATTTTACATTATTACATACAATGGTATAATGATAACACTTAATTAATTATATCATTCTTGGTCAACAAGTTTACTCCATGTTAAGATACCTAGAGTCGTGCTCCATTGCCAAATTAACCACCTACTGGATCATTCTTCCTAAAGTAATTGGGTTATTCTGTGGGCCAAATACCCACTAAGTTGAAACATAATTAAATAAAATGATTACACACAGGCAAGAAAAATCTGGAAGGAAAAAAATTATTTTACCTCCACTAGTTAAGAATGCCCAGATTATCCTGTTTTTGTCAGTGTCGAGAATTTAATCCTCCCTGAGCCTAATACCCACCTCCACCACACCTGTTTGTTTTTATGTGAATGTGTAAAAATCAACATCCCTAAATGGTGGCAGCATTTAAAATATGCCTGAGAAAAAAGAGGTCCTTTCTTCACTGTGGCAAATATTATAATCATCCCTAGTTTACAAATGCACACTTAACGAGCTTATAGCACATAATTAATTCTGCAAAGGATGCTGTTTGACAGAGTGGGATTATGAGAATTGCATATTGATAGTGGCAGGAGAAATAAATCTATTTTCTCTACGTAAGGTAGGGTATTCTTGTGTTCTTTAGAAACTGGCACATCTCAGAGGTGTTGCTCTCAAAATGATCTCAGGGTGGAAAGAAATCAGTAATTACAGAGCCAGGCATTCAGTTGTGTCCTAATTTTCCCACCAGTTTTTCAGTGTTTCAGCTGCCTCAGAGACTTAAAGTATTCTCATTAGGTAGCTGCAGAGGCAGCCGCTTGCCTACTCCCTCATTCTCTCACTCGCTTTTACTTTTTTTTTTCCTTCCATTCCTGCCTTGGGAGTGACTGTGAAGATCATTTGCTGGAATGATTGGCAGGTTAGAGGATTCGATCAGATGAGTTCCTCTTAGTGCAGGTCAAAAAGGCTAGTTAGCAGGAGCTGTCGAAAAATGCCAGCAGCATTCGAAATGGGAAATGTCATGACTTCGAGGCAGGGGGTGCCACCTGGAACAGAAAGCTCTCAGCTCATTAGCAAGTTACAGGATGCAGGCTTAACTGGAGGGAGCAGGGAAGGAAAGATAATACCCAATAGGGAAAATGATTGTGAAGTGGAATTGATTTCATGTATAATTTGTTTATCACTAGAGGGGACAAATGCTGTCCTTCTGACATGAGCAGAGGAGTGTGGACTATGAATGAAGCAACTTAGCATAATCTCCAGGTTGAGCTTTGGATTTAAAGAATGCAAACTTCTTTATTCTGAACTGTGGAAATGATCAGGTCATGTTACATTAATTAAAGCTGACATACTCTCAAATGTTTTATCTGGGCAATTGTGGCAATTCGACAGAAACGGATAGAGATGGGCAACTTTAGAAAATAAGAGGGATTTTTTTTTTTCCCTCTGCTGGTGTGGAAGACTAGCTCAGTTGCATACTGAATGACAACAGGGCTGGTGTTTATATTCAGTGGTAAGCGAGGCTGCACAAATCAAACTGGGGTTCCTGATTCACATGCGGTCTCATTGATAGAGGAGACCATATGCCCTTTGGGAGATTTGGATCTGATCCATGGTAAAATAGATATGTATATTTTAGAATATAACTGTATTGTATTTTGGTACAATGTTAAAATTTTAATCTTTTTTTTTTTAAAGGAGAAGCTCTCCAATTTCATGACTGTCTAGATGTCAGTTCATCTAGAATTTACTATCCTACCATAAAGTCAACAATTTACAGTGGCCTTATTTACAAACAAAACTAAATTTAAAAGGTGCCTTTATAGAGAAAATTAATCTGCAATTTGTAAAAAGAGAACAGACTGGCAAAACAGAAAATACTGCCTAACATGTACTCCAAATTTAAAGCTTCCAGTATTTTTACAATGTAGTAAATGGGCTTTAGTGTAAAGCCTTTTGTTACATAAATTCCACTAGAAAACATATTTTCTTTTGATAAGAAACTTTTATGATATCGTTTATCTTTTGCATGGAGATCTTTATCTTGTTATTTGAAGTCACAAATGCCACAGCTGCAAGTCTTTCTGGGATGAACTCTAAAGGATGTTTACTTAGCATCCAGATTCTGGTTCAAACATACATTTTCCAAATGTCTTTGCCTTGAGTTTCTCTTTTCTCTTAAATATTGAGACATTTTATGAGGCAGTTATTAAATAGCCAAGGCTTGTTTTATCAAGCAGCCTCAGACTGCTATCTAATGTGAATAGGAATCTTAAAACCGCCTAGTCAAAACACTGGTGCTAAATTCATTCTATTCTGCATTCAGCGTAAAAAGCTTAGCATTAAGCTACTGTATATAGCTGTCAAGATATACTACATTAGTTCTGTCAAATATAAAAATTTAAACATCACTGCAAATCCACTCATCCCCTCATTCGGGAATTTTATTGTGTGGTCCAGAAGCTGGCCTTGAAAAAAATATTTTTATAGAATACTACTGGAAATGGTTCACCTAAAGTTGTGATTTTTATTCTTTCGCAGTACTCAATTTGTTAATAACTGACAAATTTATCGCATTAATAAACCATTTTGAGGGAAAACATTGTCACAAATTTTTTTTAAATAAAAGAATTGGGTATGATTTCCCAGTGGATTTCCCAGTCTTTGGTAATAAGCCTTCACCTCTCAAGGCAGGCGAGTCGAAGGTGGCTGACCACGCAGAGAAGGAGGTGAATGGTGGTGTTCGTGCACGTCTAGTCTCATCGCCTCCCTTTTTCTCCAGCTCCTCCTCTCAACTCAGCTTGCCAAAGTCAGCTCTGCACTTACGGACTTCGTAGACTCTCCACTATTTTGCATTCTTCTCAATTCATCTCCTCTCCATTAACTAAAATAATCACTGGCACATATCAACATTCTTTATTTATCATACTTTTTTTTGAACCTTTCCACAACTTTATGGATTGAGTGACCATGTGTTTATGTCTCACCTTCAGGTTTGTGGGTTCTCCTCAGAGAAGGTCTAAGTTCTAAAGAAAAGAAATGGCATTTTTATAATCGTCCTTTATATCAGCAGATCTCAGAGTGTGATTCATATACCCTGGGGATCCCCAGAGGCTTCATGGGGTCAAAACTATTGTCATAATAATACTAAGATGTTCTCTGCCTTTTTCACTGTATTGACATTTGCACTAGTGGTGCAGAAGCAGTGGTAAGTAAGACTGCTGGCTCCTTAGCATGAGTCAAGACAGCACCAAACTGTGTTCCTGGGAGCTATATTCTTCACAACCGCACAATTGCAATTTTTTTTTTTTTAAAAGCCAGTTTCACCTAATTGGTCTTGATCAAAAAGTAAAAATTATTAATTTCATTAAACTTCTGCCTTTGATTAAATGTCTTTTTAATATTCTGTGTGACTAAATGGAAAGTTTGCATAAATCGTTGCCACTATATACCTAATTACGATGATTGTCTCAAGGAAAAGCTCTTGTACAGTTGTTTGAGTTGCAAGCTGAACGGGCTGCTTTTTTCCTGGAACATGGTTTTTACTTGAAAGAATGACAGAAAAACTGTGATTATTCAAACTTGGGTATTTGGCAGACGTTTTCTCAAAAATGAACCAAAAGTGAGTTCCAAGGAAACAACAAGGAAAACAACCTATAGTATTTGCTGCTGATGATAAAATTAGAGTGTTCAATAGAGAAAATCAGAATTTGGGGAAACCATGGATAACTTTTACTTGCCACTGTGAGATGGACAGTTTGCAAAAGACTTTTCTAATGAGATTGGTGGTGATATAAGCAAATGTGATTTTTTGATATTGCATAGTGAAATGTGTCAACATTTGAAAAATCCACATAACTCGTTTGATCAGTATTTTCCAAATTGTCTATTCATGATGTTAGAAAAATCATGCATGGATAAAATATTCATAAGATAAACCAAGAGATTTTAAGGTAGCAGAGTACAAAGAGCTTATAAATACAATTTCAGATCCCCCAGTGCAACTAACCCTTAAGAGACTCCCACTTGTGGAGTTTTGTTGTAATATAAAAGAAGAATATGTTTCCACAGTTATCTGAAAGAGCTATTAAAATATTTCTTTCTTTTCCACTACTTATCTGTGATAGGGCCATATTTTTGTCATCTGCTTCAGTAAAAACAGTGTATCATAACAGAGTGAATCCAGAAACAGATGTGAGAATCCAGCTCTCTCCTATTCAGCCAGACTTAAAAAAGATATGCACAATTATAAAGCAGCGTCACCCGTCTTACTAATTCTGTTTGGAAAATACAGGGTTCATTTTATTAAATTAATGCTCTTATGTTAACACATAATGAGTTTTTTAATAAATAAATATTTTAAATTAAGAATTTTAATTTCGAATATGGTAAATATTAATAGCTATAATTCATATAAGCAAAAGCTCTTTGGGGGTCCTTTACAATTTTTAAGACTATAAAGGGTTCCTAGGACCAAACAATGTAAGAACCACTGCTCTAGATTTAGTAATGTTATGCCTTAACTCTAACATACTTATTATGTTGGTAACATTTTCCCTCTTGAAGAGATTACTATTCACCACAAAATTGTTTTTACTATATAAAATTATTCCAGTTCGACCAATTTAATATCTCAATTTTTCGGGGGTACAACAGATAAAATCCGTATTCTTGTGTTCATACAGGTATTATCTGAAAATTACAGTAGAATGTCATTTACTACATACCTTGATGATTAGTAGACCAATTCTTAAAATACTTTTGCTGTATTTTACTTTGGGGGGGCTGTGACTTAACCTTTTTTACATGCACTAAGTTTGACCTTGCATGGAGAGCCTCTGGACACATGATACTAAATCATCAGGCCACTTTACATAGCTTATTCACAGGACTCAGAGAGGCTTTCACTAGAGCCCTGGTTAGACACAGCATAAATGCAACTTCACGTCAGAAGAAGGCATTCACTTCATTCCCTGCCCAGTTATGAGGTAGTTCATGGAAATATAGCTACATTTTGGGATTGAGAATTCAAAATAACTACTGTCAGCTGTCAGATTGAGGTTGATTGTTTTTTGATTGTGTATTTTGAAGTACTTTTAGATTTATGGAAGAGTTGTACAGAGGGCTATATCCTTCACCCAACTTCTCCTAATATTAACCTTGTTTTTTATGATCACCATGCTTTTGAAGAGTACTGTTCGAGTATTTTGTAGAATGCCCCTTGCGATGCTTTCTCCTGATTAGACTGAGGGTTTGGGGGAAGAATGCCACTAAGATAAGCTGCCCTCTCATCACATCATGTCAGGAAGCACATGATATCCACATCACTTATCCCTGGGTGGTATTGACCTTGATCACTAGGTTATAGCAGATAAGGTTTTAAAGCCAATGTGATACCTAGGAAATAAAGTCAGAGAAGCAGGAGGTCTGGGACAGGTTCTCAATCAAATGGAAGGAACTTGAGTTGGTTACTGAACCGAGGACAGGGCTGCCTGATGTCAGAATCATAAGAGAGAAAGAAATTGCTCTCAAGGCTCTGACTTTCTAATGGCTGGAAATGGGGGTGGAGTTATCAACAAAGAGGGGAGTATCTGAGTTAAAAGCTCTGAGAAGTTCCAGCCTTTGACTCAGGATCAGAGACAGAATTTAGCAAGGTATCTGACAGAGTGTGAAATGTATTTTTGGAACATGAATAAAATATGGCAAGTTTAGGAGCAAAGCAAATTTTAGCCTTTCTGTATTGAAGTCACCTGTTCATGTGTGTTTCTTCCCCACTGGAATCTAAATCTCAGAATACAGGAAGTTGTTTACTATTTTTTGTTGTTTGTTTTTGAGATAGTCTCACTCTGTCGTGCTGGCCAGAGTACAGTGCGTCATCGTAGCTCACAGCAACCTCAAACTCCTGGGCTCAAGCCATCCTCCTGCCTCAGCCTCCCAAATAGCTGGGACTTCAGGCACACACTACCACACTTGGCTAATTTTTCTATTTTCTGCAGAGACAGGGTCTTACTCTTGCTCCGGCTGGTCTTGAACTCCTGAGATCAAGCGATTCTCCTGCCTCAGCCTCCCAGAGTGCTAGAATTACAGGCGTGAGCCACCACACCTGGCCTTTGTTCACTATTTTATCTTCGTTTCACTGTTTTATCCCCATTTCCTAGCATGGCATGTCATTTATACCCATTAAATGTTTTTAAAATATTGACTGACTTAGCGAATATCCAACTGACTCACCGTACACTAAACCCCTGTCCTTTCAGCAAATATTTTTTGAGCAACTACTATGTTGGTGCTGTACTAGGCAGTAATGAAGAAGACAGTTTCTATAATAGCTGTACAACACTCACAATTTAGGGGCACAAGTGCAACCATTTAAATTTCAGGGTGATAAAGGCTACAGTTGATGTTTGCATAAGCTACTCAGGAGGGCGAATGAAGGAAAAATTAATTTTGCCAGAGAGGCTTGGAGAAGTTTTCCCAAAGGAGGAGATTTTGAGAAAAAGAAGGAGTTGGCTTTTGCATGGGCATTAAGGAGGAGAAGGGGCCAGGCGCCGTGGCTCACGCCTGCAATCCTAGCACTCTGGGAGGCCGAGGCGGGTGGATTGCTTGAGCTGTGGAGTTTGAGACCAGCCTGAGCAAGAGCAAGACCCCATCTCTACTAAAAATAGAAAGAAATTAGCTGGACAACTAAAAATATATAGAAAAAATTAGCCGGGCATGGTGGCGCGTGCGTGTTGTCCCAGCTACTTGGGAGGCTGAGGCAGGAGGATCGCTTGAGCCCAGGAGTTTGAGGTTGCTGTGAGCTACGCTGATGCTACGGCACTCTAGCCCGGGCAACAGAGTGAGACTCTGTCTCAAAAAAAAAAAGAGGAGAAGGATGTTTTCAAACAGAGTGAGCAAACACCAAGAGCAAAGCCATGCCACAGGGTACAGCATCTTTAGGAAATGGTCCGCTAGAGCTAAATGGCAGGGGAATGAGGAGTGAGAAGAGTGGACAGAAAAAGCCATTGGAAGCCTGGGTATGAAGGGTCTCGAATGACATGCTAAAGAGTTTGGATTTTAATTTGATTGCTTGTGGGGAAATACATATGACTTCCTGGTCGGACACAGGAGAATCAAAACATCTTAAAGCTGGGAGATCCTTTAGGAATCATTTAAGAATTCTGAAAGAAGAGGTGGCATTTTTTCTTTGAATTTATTATGGTAGATACCTTGACAATAAGTAAAGAAAATAAAATTCCACTCATATTTATATCTATAATAACATAACGCTAGAAGTGATACCACCACTTACTCTTCAGAGGTTGAAAACCTATTCGTCTTCCCACCCTGACATTTTGTGGCTCTATTATGTGAATGATTTCTTTATTATACAATTATTAACATGTACACAATATGTTTCTTGAAAGTTATGCGTAAATTCTTTATTTTAGTTGAAAGAATTTGCGTTCTTTGTTCATATATCTTTTTGTCAAATGAATAATAACCTCCTTAATTTAACTTTTGTGAGTATATAGAATTTCATATGTTAAGATACATTGACACCATTTAGAAGAAATGCAAAACAACTAAAAAGTAAGATAGTTTTCTAGGGATAAAAATTTAAAAGAATTGAAGAAAATGTTTAAGAATTCAGTATCTTCATGGTCTTATTTGTAGTATACTCGGCACTCAATTGGTGTGCAAAAGTGTTTTCATGAATAAATTCATACTGATGATAAGTCCCTGTAAGAGTTAACTCTAGTTTGTGTGCCTGGCTTTGCCTAAATCCAAATAAACTGTAAATTATTTGATGGTCTTAAAGTATGTCTAACGAAAATTGTAAAACCATCTCAATGTTTTGGTAACTCAATAACTTTTTTGTGATGATGAAAACTTTCTAGTGATGATTATGATATTAATGACAAGGAAAAACTGTTTAAACAGCTACCATAATACAGATTAAATATAAATTATAAAGACTAGAATAAACCACTTAGATAATTTTAAAAGAAATCATTACATAAATTAAAGTATACCAAACTGGGTGGATATGATGCAGTCTTGAAAATTGTGGTTATAAGGCAAGTAACATGGAGAAATACATGTAACAATGTGAAAAAATAGAAAATTTTGCTTGCATATATAAAATATATATGTAGGAAAAATTACTAAAAGGAAACATATTAAACTACTATGTCCTTAGTTTAGCAGAGAAGATGGTTTTACAAATTTTATTGTATAATTAAGAAAGTTAGTTAATTTACACTTTTATAGCCGTGGTAGGTTCTCACTGTATTCCAATCTCAGAATCCCCTTGGATGAGTCCACATTCTTTGATGCGATCTCATTACCAGACTTTCCTCTGTAGATGTATGATGAAGAGTCAGATACCATGCCAGCTAAACTCATTTTACAGCCACAGGGCATTTCATAAGTTAACATTTAAAGTATTTTCTATTACCCCTAAGAAATGCTGATCAATTAATGCTACACATAGCAGTATCCAGATGATTAAGAGATGGCATGGAAAGGTAATTTAGCCAAATGCAAAGAGAAGAGCTAAAGTAGTCATATCAGCATAAGAATTTGGAACTCCAGATTCTTCACCTGCTGTATCTCAATGAATTTTTGAAATGGCTGTTTTTTGAGTCTTTTTAAAGAAACAGTATGTCCTTTCCTTTGCCAAGACTAACCATGACATTGTTTTGTGGATAGACAGAATAAACATGTTGCAAGAAAGCCATGACCATTTTCTCATTTGATCCACTTGACTATAGCTCAACAGCTCATGGCTCATGCAAAGTCTTCAAGGTAAATAGTTTTTTCTTACCACTGCACCTCATCCCCCAGTATCTCCTGATCATGGGAGTGTTGGTCTGCCTGTGAGAACATAATACGGTCCTCAGTGGTGCAGTGCCCACTTGCCAGGACCTGAAACCGTTTGTAAGAGGTCAGAAATAAAGATCTTGATCTTATCTCTTTCTTATCTGCCCCTTAAGGATAAGAAGAGAGACCGGTGAAACAAAACCGTTATCTTTTGTTGTACTTTTCATTTGTAATGCAGGGTGAAAATAAATTTTGAGAAGAAAATATATGTTAAGAAAATGAATTTGTAGAATTTTTTTACATGGTATGTGTGTATATATATATACATATACACACAAGCATATCTTGGGACCCAAAACCAGCTTATTCGTTGACCATTTTACATAAATAATATTCAAATATGTATATGGATGTATTTATATATTTGTATACATATATTTCTGTCAAAAAAACCAATTCGTTTTATTTTTAATTCTCTTTCATTTTCTGTGTGACTTTGCACAGGGTACTTTATCTCAGTAAGCTCTGCCTTTTGAATTGTCTATTTTCTTATAGTTTCCAATTTCCACCTTCCTTCCATTTCTTTACTTGAAATGTTACCAAGGAGGAGCAAAAAAAGAAAAGTGGGGGCTGTGGGGTGTAGGGGGGTGAAAAGAAGGCAGAGAGAGGAAGACCTCTGAGGGGAAAAAAAGATTTAAATGAGAACTAGAATGAATGCTTCACTTGTTGGCTTTTTGCACAATTACCATACCTTAGGAAATATGCAGGGAATAGTTAATTACCACTAAATGAGCCTCTTTTAGAGGCAGTGTCAGGCCCAGGGATCTGACTGTCAGAGCTGTGGAAGATATTGAATTGGAAGGCTGGTCTCAGTGTCAGGCAGTAGCTGGTCTGCCGGGTAAGCCAGACAGAGAAAAGATAGCTGGGTAAGAGTAGCTTCAAACAAGGGAGCCACGTATAGCATTTGCATACTTTTCCTGCAAAGGGGGTTTAATCCAAAGAAAGAAGGAGATTTCAGTATTGTCAGTCAGGCTTTGTTCAGGGTGAAGAGCAGAAGGAAATCAGCTGAAGGGGCCTTTCTCAAAGCCTTGGCCTCAGCCTTGAGGTTGTCCTAGTAAAGTTATGTTCTTGAGGGTTGTTTGCACACTATTGTCTGTTTGAAGATCTTCTAAACCCAGAGGGCTCAAAGTATCCCCCTCTGCCAGCACAAAAGAAGGGAATTTGTGTGGTAAAAATGACTTGTGTTGCAAACTGAACCCAGGAACCCTTTGTTCTTACACAAAATACTCTGAAGTTCCAAGGATGCCTTTTAGAGCCAGACTGAGTGAGTCGTCCCATCAAAGTGTTTGCAGGCTAGAAAACCAGGTAAAACCAACCTACACTTGTGTCTTTCTTTGCCAGTTCAAAGGTGGCCTTAATATACTTGGCAGAAAAGATGGCTCAAAAAAATGGGGCAGATAAAAAACAATTTTTGATTGGCATAGGTCGTTTTTGCCCCACTTCCTTACAAAATGTTCCGAGATTGAAATGTTTATGCCTAAAGTTGAAGCAAATTATTTGGACCACTAAGCAGTTCAAGTTTTCTCACCCACCCAGCCAGCCTTACCTTTTGTCTGACAACATGAGCTTCTGATTTTGGTCTGTGCCTAATTTGCAAAACTATGACTTCTTTTCTAAAATATGATGTCCTATGTAGTATGTGATGGTCTACTCTTCACCATAGATTTTTCTAATAATCTACACATTTACAATGTGTGTGTAATCATCCTGATGTTTATGGTCAGAAATCAGGACTCGTTTCAACTTCACTAGTTGCTTTGGGCCTAAATGCCCATAATCCCTATAGTTCAGGAAAGTATGTACTAAAAACACAGACCCTGAGTTTAAAACAAAGAGCCATATACTTGTTATAAGGGTAATATGGGCAGTTCTAAGTGCCTTTCAAATTTATAATCTTTCACATGAAGCTTAGTGCTTCAAAAAATGTGGTCTCTTAACACATTATATATATATATATAAAATATATTTATATATTACATATTTTATATTATATATATTGAATTATATATGTATAATTCAAAACATACAAACTGAACATTCCTTGTAACTGATCAAGTAAGATATACAATAAAACTTGACATTGGAGGTTGGGAAAATATATTTATATTTAACAACCAATTTAGCTTTAGTTTTTTTTAATTAAGGATATTGCTTTATCGATTGTTTTTAATTTTTTTATCTTTTTGCTAGAGTTTTGTCTCATTTTGAAATTTTCTTAAAAGATCCTATATAAATGTAAAGTAAAAATAAGTAATGAAAAATCCATTTATCTAAGGGTCTGAAAGACAACAAAATGTCCGTCTGGGTTTCAAAATAAAGGCAAAACTTGTAACACGTAAAAAGAAAGAGGAAGCTTACTTTGAAATTCACATGAGCCAGCTTCTGAGAGAACAGTTATGCCCTCTTCATTGATAGAGTAATTAGGAAACCTTTTATCAGGATAATCATATTTTGGGGCTTCCACTGATGTTATAATGCTAGTGGGTATGGATCATGGGTGAGGTTGGAAGCTAAGACGTTGGCAATGGCCAGATAAGAGCTTTCTGAAATTATAAATAAGTGGATAAAATAGTGCTTGCTGCTTTCCTAAATATGTTATTTTTTGTTATGGTTGAGATACTTGTCTCTGATCTAAGCAAACTCTGCTTTGCTGGAAGTGGTGCATTTCTTTCTCCTGCTTTGCATTTTTCCCTGTGAGAAGCGTGTCTGAATTGGGGGGACCTGAATATACCTCTTTGTTGCTGAGCTTGTCAAGCACAGCGCTGTGTTCTCTTTCCCACCAGGAAGGTCAGGCCGCTGGGGGCCAATCTGTTTTCTGAAATGAACCCTACTGTCTGTCCTCGGTGTCTGACAGATTGAAACAGTTGTCTGTGTTACTGTGTTTTAAATGCTGTTTAAATGCCTTGCTTTCCGGGGAAAAGATAGTATATGTAGGCAACATAGAAAAAAAATAAAATTCTTTAAAACATCTGTACTTTGGATGTGAATATTTATCTAAAAGGCAAATTTAATTAACTTTCTAAGAACATATTTACAGATTCAGGAAGTTAAGTCTAGGCACTGTGTGCACACACACACGCTCATACAAAGATACGCTTTCACTTATGAGTTGTACTTCAAAAGATTTATGTGTTTTTTTTTTTAATTAGAGTAATAAAATTATGAAGTATGGAACTGTTTCAATAGTAGAGTTGTAGAGTAATAGTCTTTTGTTCACTTAGATTTCAGTTTCATGTATTTTGATGAGAGGTATGTACAAAGCCTGAAGAAATTCGTAGTGTGCTGAGCCTCACTTCAATACTCTCCAGATAATTGAGCTAATTAAATCTTTATCAACATTAACACAACTCCAGCATTCCTTGGACAGTGGATAATTATTGCATGAACATGGCAAGCTTAAACTAAACAGATGAAAATAGAGTTCTGGGGAATGGGTATTGAGTTTATTCTTTATTCATCTTTTGATAAGGTTTAATTAAAACTGCCTCTCTCCATTGTGGTGAGAATGAATGTGCTTGTTTTCTTAGTGAAAAGCAAATTATTCACTTCAGCCATGGTTCAATAATCAAAGCCTTTGCAAAGTTTTAGGTTATAGTGTAGCTGTGGGGATATAATTGCTGCAATTCTGTATGAAGGCTTTATCTTTTTTTATTACTTTCTCTTATTTATTTTTGCAGAAAGAAATTTATAAAAGCGCATTTTGTTATTTGGTGTGGAAGTGTATATGTTTGAAGCCTTGTTATAGGTTTACTGTGGCTGGATTTTTTAAAAGGTGTATTTCTTAGAGCCTCTTACTAAAACGAAGGGTGAAAAGGGACACACATTTAAATAGATGGATTTTTGAGATGGATTTTTTTAAGTTAGTGAAGAAAGTTCCATAAAACTTTTAAATCCTGCGGCTGCCATTGGACTGACATAGTGAGTCGACAACCCTAAGAGTGGAAAAGTAGAAGACACTGGAAATTCTTTCTGCAAATACGTAATTTGCATTCTCTTTCACTTCCTTTAAATCCACCAGAATTATTTTCTGTATTGTTCTTTTAAAGGTGGGAGTGGGTGGGACTTTCTTTTCCTTAGATTGGTGATAATTTTGTAGTGTGAATAGATTTTATTAAGGACAATTTATTGTTGAATTCATTGTCACGACTGTGCCGCGATATCTTTTCCTTCTTTTCATTTATAAAATGGGAGATTACAAGGATATAGGATTTTTTATGGATCCAAGAACAAAAGTAAACTGGACCTTGAATATAAACCGGAAGTAGGGACTCGAGCACAGACAGGATCTCTCTGTCCTTCTCCATCTTTTTGTTGCCTTAATTCTGCCTTTCCCTGCTTCTCTGGCGCATGTGATGGAAACCAGGCTGACTTGTCCTATGATTTGTCATAAGAAGAAAGACCAGACATCACTGTAGGTCAGCAAACCCAACTCCCTGCAAAGGGGATTTGCCCTTCTTAGGTCGAGTGGATCAGCCCTACATTCAGATTCTAGGGCCTCCACTCACCACTCTGACTGCGTGTTTTCTTCCTTGATTCCTTTGGGAGGGAGGAAATGTCGACAGAAGCAAGTGTTTCTTAATCTATGGAATTATTTGGAGGGTAAAGTCATTGAATACAGTGTTTTTCAGCTCCCTTAATGGGTAGTGATATCAATCTAGTGGACTGTAAATAGTGTTCCCTAAGTGGAATAAACTAAACGAGAAAGGAAAATGTCTGAGATGATCACATGTAGTAAGAATAAGTACTGTTTATGAAATTTTTGTTTCAGCTGTGTGTGTGTGTTTGTGTGTGTGCATACGCATGTGTACTTATACTGAGTCACTTCATAAAATGCATTTTTTTTACAGTGAGTTGTGGCCAAAACAAGTTTCAAAGCAGTGACTGCTCCTCAGATCCCCTTCACGGGCTCTCCCAGGAGCCAGAGGGCCGAGAGGGGGGAACTGGGCCTGGCTCCAAACCCACCACTCTCCCCATCGGGGTGGCTCCACTTTAATCTGTTTTACACTTTATGTTTCCACCTCAGATGTTTTTTAAACAAAGGATGCAGTGGCCAAAAGTTTGAATGAATGATTTCCCAGGTTCCTTCCTGGGATTTTTAAAGCTAACTATAGTAGACTCCAGGACCAGAGCAGGTATTATTTTGACTTTCTGTTCTAGGAAGAGCTTGGGAAACTATCCAGCCCTCAATCTTTTGGCTTGCTGGCTTTCTTTCTTTCTTCTCTTTCTGTCTCTTTTTCTCTCTTCCTCCCTCCCTCTCTCCCTCCTCTTTCTTTCTTTTCTTTCTTTCTTTCCCTCTCCTTCCTTCCTCCCTTCTTTCCTTCCTTCCTTCTTTTCTTCTTTCAAGTTGAAATGCAGTTTCCCTACTAAATCCCATAAAAACTCTGAGACTTAGCATCGAACCATGATAAACCTGAGTGGACTTTAAACAGTCTTACAATTAAAAAAGAGAAAATCAGTAAAGCCCTCTCCCTGTACCTCTCCCTGTTTGGTTCTTTAGGGAGGGATGAAAGGCAGAAGTGAGCAATGGCGACGTGAGTGAGAAGGATTTGGGCAACTCCTCACATGCTCAAATAAGGTCCTTGGAGAACTGAGGATCATGGGAGAGGCAAACTCTTTAATAGAAATAAATAGTAAGAGAGCAAAGACTAAATAAGAAAACAAGCTGACTTTCTTAAAAACTTATTTTATATAACTTCCTTTGGAAAGTTAAAATGAATTTAACAATTGTTTCTTCTGCCCATGACACTGAATGAGGGGATCTGTGTGACACAGACTGTCCTGGAGCCAGAGCTGTTTATGTTGAGCTGTTTTGTTTAATTATGAGTTGTGTTGTATCTATTTGCAAAAATACGTGAAGCAGTTATGGGCTTCCTTTATTTTGACCTTACATTAATGGACCTTTTATTAGTCATTCATTACCTTAACATCAGCTTTGCTAGCAGTAGACTTCATTCAGTTCAGGCAGGTCTCTCTAACTCCAGAAACAGTGTAGAGTAGAGATTAGTATCTTTGGCTAATACCAACAGCCTGGGCTTTGAGACTGTGCTATGCTACTTACCAGCTCTGTGACCCAGGCTAAGTCTTAGCCTTTCTAAGCCTCAACTTTCCCATCTGTAAATCAGGACTAGGAATAGTGCCTATCTGTCAGCTTGTGAAGATTAAATGGGACAATAAATGTAAAATGTTTAGCATGGTGCTTACTTGGTCCATAAAAAGTGCTCAGTAACTGTATTGAATCCCAAATTTCATGAAGTCTGTGATAAACAAAAAATAGATTTATTTGAGATCTTTTATGGTAACTGTTTTCGTGGGGCTTTTCCATTTCCTTTACCTAAAATTTAAAAAAAGCAAGACAACCTTGCAATGTAACAGATTACTTGGTACAAATCATGACAGAAGGAAGAGCAAATTGGGCTTGGTTTGGCACAAGTTTTAAAGGGGATGAAGAAAAGGAATTGGTGGAAATTGGGAAAAGACATGCAAGAGATTTTTTTGAATCAGCAAAAAGCACAGAAGTAGGACTGTGTTGCATTCAGGGGATGGCAAGAACTTATTTGAGTGAGGCAAAGAAAGTATTAATAATAAAGTCGAAGCAATCTTTGAGGAAGGTTATTTAGGTTTCATGACCCTCAATAGGTAGCCGTTCCAAAGAAATCATCAGTGTGACATAGTCATGTGGTTAGAGTGGGAGGAGACGGATCCAGAAAAGAATTAAAATTGCCTCCACTTTGTCAGACTAATTGGCCAGATGGCACCTTCACTGGTGGCCTCAAAGAACTCAGAAGGGATAAGCAGTAGGTGAGAATAATCAGGCCAAGTCTGGGGGTGTAAAGTAGAAGTGTCCTTGTGTTGAGGTTGGTATATCAACAGAGAGAGAGAGGCAGAGAGAAAATAAAAGCAGAACTGAAGATTGGGGAGCCTCTAGCATGGTAGGCTTGATGGGATACACTTACAGATTCAAAAGCTGGATCACTGTACTGAGCTGAGGCTAGAGGTCAGCACAGACAACAGAGAAAGGTGAAGACAGAGATAAGTTACAGGTACATCCCAGAGACCATCTTCTCCGCCAGTGCATTCCAACCTACATCTGTGTTGTCTTTCTCTTTTTTCCAAAACACTTGTGGAGGTTGTAACCTGGAAGCCTTTAGCAGATACCACCTTCAGCATTTGCCTAAAACAGCATTTTAAAATCTTTATGATAATAATCAACTTTTTAAACTATGTAGATTTTACATAAAAATACAGGTTTTCTGCATCTTATTTTTTTACAAAAAAGGAACATTAGGCTGCACCAGGCATTCTCTACCCCCAGAGATCAGCTAGGGCTGAGCAGTGGCTGCCTGCGTTAGAAAAGGCTGTGACCTGAAGTTTGCCACAGTCCTTGCGATTCCTTCTTGTCACCCTGCCACTGAGGCTGAGAAGCAGTTGTTATTTACCTTCACCTTTTTGTTATTGTTTATCTTATAGTAGAGGAAAAGAAAAGTGAAACATTTCTTATAACCATGTCTCTGTCCTAACCATCAAGTGTAAACATAGCCCAAAGGAGCCTTTTGTTGGAAAAAGAATTGGCAAGAGCATATTTCTCTATATAACAATCTAGCCCATGTCATGCACTTAAGTTGCCTTCTTGGCCCTTACGGAGCTACTGTCATGGAATCTTTTCTCATTGTTTGCTATTTAATCAGGTTTATTATATGTGTCTACCTTCCATTCCCAGGGGGACTATAAAGCTTCTTGCAGTAAAGTTGATCTATTTCATAGCATCTAGTATAATGTTGTACACGAAGTGAAATATTTGCATATAGTTGCTGGGGAACCAGGAACAAAGTGAAAAGAATATAACAAGTTTCCAAGGAAGAAAGATCATCATGGAAATAAATGGCCCAAATGAACGAGACCCAGAAGACAAACTAGCAGGCATTTATTAAATGCTGACAAATCACAGAGATGGATTTTGTGAGAGACACACAAGACATGGTCCCTATTGTCAAGCAGTTTACAATGCAGTAGATGACATAAGGTACAGGTGATTATTAGCTCAAGGTAAAATGTGAGAAGTATAAGTAAAGTGCAATGAGGGACAGACCTCACGGAGTCAGGGAATGTTTCATGGAGAAGACAGCATCTGAGCTAAAGCTGAAGACAAGGTGAGTTATTTATGTCAGGGATAGGCTTCCAGGAAGGGGTACCAAAAGCCACAGGAAACCTGGAAAGCCTAGGATGTGTTTGAAGCTGGACAAAAAATGTAATAGCCTCAACAACAGGGTGCATGGTGGGTACATGGGTCCCTACGGAAAGGCAGGAAAGAGAGTGTGATCAAAGACAATTTGCTATAGGGTCGGAACATGCACAAGCGACTTTTTTTCCCTTACCCTTTTCTCTTTGCCTCTTATTTCTAGAGAAGTCTGCCATGCCATAAAGCACTTCATAAAGCTAATAATAATAATAGTGATAACATCTCACTTATTGAGTGCCTACTGCGTGCCAGACACCAGGCTGAGCACTGTACATGAGTAATCTCATTTAATCCTCATAACAACCCTCCAAGTCAGGTGTTCTTACCCCCATTTTGCAGACAAGGAGACTGAAACATGAGCTGTTCCTTCATGTCCCCAGTGTCCCTCAGCTGAGAAGTGGTGGAGCTGCACTTGTAAAGTAGTAATATGTCATCTCATTGCACTTACCACTGGTCTTCTTATTTTGATTTCCGATAAAATAAAGCCTGCTTTATTTTATATGTTTCCGTCATAATCAATCTAAACCTATATGATTATTTAGTTGCTAATGTCTAGAGAAACTTTGGCTACCTCTAGAGATAAAATTAGAGATTAAAGAATTACGGTGCCCTCAAAACTCTGTCCAGATTGAGTTAGTTAATCTGTAACTTGAACACACCCCAAAGGCCCTGTTTAAATACAATTTCACTGTGAGTGAGAAACTCTGGGAACCTTGATTAAAACAGAATGCAGTCAGAAATAAAAAGTATAAATCAGTCTTTAAAATTCTCAATATGAAAATACGGCACAAGTGTCATATTGTTTCTGTTGGTTTTTCAAATATGTAGCACAGTTATTAACAAAATGATAACGTTCTGTGTAAATGTCATGAAAACACAATTGGTCTGAGAACATCTGAGATATCTGCGTAAGCATTTGTTTTTTAAAAACCTATGCTTAAGATGCTATTATTATGGGCCATTTTTGGATGATATTGGCATTTCAAAAACATTTCTTTCAGGATCGAAAATGCAGTAGGTACGGTCAAATTCAACTGCAGCTGTAGTCTCTGACCAGTTTTAATAGATCCAGGCAGCTCTGCCTTATTTATGTCGATACAAGGGACAGGTGACACAGATAACAGAAGTCATTTAGTTTGTGGATGCAGTGTTGGAGCCACAGCTGTGCTATCATAGTAATTTTTGGCACCGACCAACAGTAAAATTAGTTTGTATACCTTAAAATATACGTTTTGGAGTAAAAATTCTAGGACACCCTGATGCCTGGAGCAAGTCCACAAAAAAGGATAATCCACTGATAAATATTTGAGGGCTTTAAAAAAATTATTAAAAGCAAACACTGAAGAATCAAAGATAACACATGCAAGGGCGAGATAATTGAAAGGAAAATTATAAGCTATTTTCTAGCGTTTTGTTTCTACTATCAGACTTTTAGGTTGTATCCTTATAGCTAGACAGGTATTAGGGACGTGGGGCATGGAAAAGAGAAAGAAGGGAGACTGTTCTTTTCTAAAGATGTGCACACCAAGAGAGATCGCACCACTCTCCTTTCATTTCCACCTTTTTGTTCTTACTTAATTGCTGAAGCTTGTGTGAGGAAAGCCATAGATGTTTACAGCTCAGATATCAACTACTCTTAAAAACAAAAAGGATAGGTAGTGAGGGTTCCTAAGAAAAGTACTGAGTAAGTCAGAGGGAGGGGTGACCTATTCTCTTCAATGTTGTGAGATTTGCTGTTGATGTTGATCACCAATGTATGTGAAGACTGTTCCGATTGAGCAATCCCACTGCAATCCATGTAGTGCCTTATTTCTTTAGACATAGCTTTTTAGAGGGCTGAAATTTAAATTAATAAACCAGCCAGGGCTGCATGCCGACATGACTTGAAAGTTAACTGAAATTTATTGATCTGTAGCCTACAAGCTGTTCTATCCTGCACTGCACACGAGAAAGCCAGTCTTTAAAGTCACTAAAAAATTTTTAATTACCTCAAAAAAGATCTTTTACATCTTTAGACAGTACCGTTGTTTGACTGGAACCTTCTCCCCTCCACTCCTCTTCCCCCAAACTGGGTCATTAGTGGCTAGTGTTGACAACAGTGACAGCTACTGCGACATTCATAATCCATGCTCGGTTTTCTGCATTGATGGAGGGGAACGGAAGAAATGGCTTGGCCGCCCGGCCACTCTTCAGCCACTGTCCTTCAGGAAGTTTGGTGAGGGGACATAAATGGCTGTCTTGATGGTAATTTCAAAACGTGGGGATGCAAGTAGAAGCTCCTCATTTCCTGTATTAACCTGTTACGGATCTAGCCTCCCCAAATTTCCCAAACTACTTACGCCTATTTCAGTTTTTCACCAGACACTTCTCTCGAAGAGCCACCTGTTGTTACATCTAAGTCCTTCCTATCTGTGTCCTAAAAGAGCCTTTTAAACTTCAAAGCGGTTTTCCTGGCTTTCCTTTTTAGACAATAAGCATAATGATACCCCATGTACATCCTTTGCAATTTTATAAACTTTTCCAGTCATTCCTCTCAACTTCTGTTTTTCCATGCTGAACAACCTCCATTTTCTACCTTCTTCTGTCCGCCTCAATTTTTCTTTGATTACGAACATATGAATCAATGAAGTTTTCCCTCCTCCCTTTTAAAAAACAATATTTAGAATATTTTATTTCCCCCGTTTCACTAGACTTTTCTTTCTTTCTTTTTTTTTTTTGAGACAGAGTCTCACTCTCTTGCCCAGGCTAGTGCCATGGCATCAGCCTAGCTCACAGCAACCTCTGATTCCTGGACTCAAGAGCTCCTCCTGCCTCAGCCTCCCGAGTAGCTGAGACTACAGGCGCACACACCACACCCACCTAATTTTTCTATTTTTAGTAGAGACTGGATCTTACTCTTGCTCAGGTGCTCTTGAATTCCCGACCTCAAGCAATCCTCCTGCCTCGGCCTCCCAGAGTGCTAGGATTACAGGCGTGAGCCACCGCGCCTGGCCATCACTGGACTTTTCTAATCATGTATCTAGCAGGACACAGTAATCAAACTTGGGCGAATTGGGTGGGTGCAGACAAGCCAGTTTGGTACAAGGGTAAGAGCATCATCTGCTTATGACTTTCAGGTCCCCATAACAGCCCCAGCCCCACCTCCACCAGCACCTCACTTGCTCGCTCTCCCTCTCTCTCATACACACACACACACACACACACACACACACACACATACCGTGATCTTCTTATGGTTTCAGGTATTTTATCACCTGAAAGAGGCAGATGGATCCTGTAGATTTTCTTCTTAAAACAATTTTTTATACTCTCTCTCTCCAAGATAATTTTAAATATTAAAAAGCTATGCTGACTACTGGTTACCTTTAACACTTCTTTGATGGAAAATATTGGTTCAACTCATTATTTCCCATCTTTAATCAAGTTCTCTCTCCATGAAGAAACATTCTCCCAAATCCCATGTCAACTCTGTTTTTCTAAACCATCTTTGATGCAGAACTTTGTTGAGGGCTTTTTGAAAGTTTAAATAAATTACATGCCCTGCTTATTTACCCTCTCAGATAACTCAGCATGATTGGTGAGACAGGCCCTCTCTCCACACAAACCATGTTGCCTTTCCCCTAATAGATTATGTTTGCGTATGTGGTAATTATCTTACGCTTTATTTTAGATGCAATCAACTTGTCATATATCAAGTGAGGCTACGAGTTGAGTCCCAGGATCCAAACTAAACTCATTTTGTCCCTCATAAAAATCTGGATAGGTGCATAAACAATCCAGGATAAAAGCTAACTTGTGAAATTATTTCTTTTGTTATTATGATACTTAATAGCTTTTGTTTATCTCATCTATGTTTGTTATTATGTTTAACCTTAAAATTAGTATGCTTAGCATTAAAACCATCATCAGGGAATCAGTCAAGAAGTAAAAAAAGACCTAGGGTTAAAGGTTTGTATATCTGTATCTATCCACATGTACATGTGTACACACATAGGCATACATAATCAATAGCTACCTCTGGATTCTCAGAAACATGTGAATAATAAAATTAAGCTGAACTATATGAAATAAAATCAATATTAAAAGGGAATTTGCAAATCAGATAACAATGTGCATATAGCTACCTTTTACTCACATGGGAATCCTCCATTTCCGGTCCCTCTAATAAGATATGGTGGTGGCTGCTTTAGTGGGTATGAAGTTTGTGAGGTAACAGTTAGCTTTGGTGCCTTAGGGTAGAAAGTGGAGTGGCCCCTGTAAGGATGACCTGTCCTAGATGTGCAGGCTACAAAGTCAGGTGAGACATAATGCCTACCCTTAAGGACATGGCATTCCTACAGGGGGAGACAGACAGCAGTCAATGGGTCTGGTCAGGCATGCCCAGGAGTCATCCCTTGGTAAATAAGGCTGCTGGTGAGATGCCTTCCTTAGAGGTATTCATTGTTTTTTCCATTTCCTCCATATCAATACAAGTCAACAAATGTTTATTTAAGTCTTGCTGTTTATCGGGCACAGTGGGAGGCAAGATACAGCCACTGCCTGTAAAGGGCCCACAGACTATCAGCAAAGTTGTCAAAATTTTATGTAAAAACATGACATGCCATGTGTGAAAATTTATAATCAGGGGGACTGTGCCCTGTATTGGAAACCTAATGATTTTAGACTACTCTGAATAGACTCATAGTCCTAGCTTATTAATAATAATATCCACTTAACACTCTGATTTTTGCCATAAAACATTGTTGCCGTCTCAAAAAAGAATTGGGGGAATATAAGCAAAGTGGCCATTTCAACATACTGCATAAATAGCCCTCAAAGAAGAAGTAGTAATGGATCTGAGATGTTGTTTAGGTGGGAAGAAAAGTGGAAAAGAGCTTTATTTCAAAACATTCCTTCCCTCTCCCGAAACCCTTTTCTGAATGTGCTGTTTATATTGGGAGTGTCTTCAAGAGAAAAGCACCACCTTCAGTACGTGGCAGCCTCATTCTTCGTGCTCTTTCCTCTTTGATTTTCCTCCCCTTCCCACCACCTTCCTGGCATCCCCCGCCCTCCGGCGCAGACACACACAGCATTCCAAGTGTGGACGCGAACTGCTGATGGACTGCAAATGACATTCTAATAGATTTTAACAGTTCAAGCTCTCTCAGTTAGCATGTAGCTAGTGCATAAAATGTTAATGCTCCTTAAAAAGAATATATGTTATAATCTCAGTGCCTTGTCAAACCCACTCTAATCTGTTAGCAATTTTAGGCTGACACGAGCTTGTGCTTGGCTGCGTATCTATCTCTACTATATGTTCTGTGCAATTTCAAAGCGTGATGATGACGTTAAATAGCACATGTTTTGATTTTATTAGCTAGCTCTAAACTGTTTTATATGAATGCACTAATTTCTCACTATATATAATTAAATATGTCATATGGGTATGTTCTGCTTGCCCTGATACATTCATTTTATTCCGCTCCCTCCCTGCTGCCCCATTTATGGACCCTATACATCCAGATCTATAGTGGGGGGAAAAAATGATTGACTCAGAAAGTAGGGATTGCAATGTAGTGATTTCACGCTCAGTTGTTGGCTATATGTTGGCTAACAAGGCCACCATAGTTTTTATTTAGTGAGGCCTGGTGGCAGGAGATGAAGAATTGTGTAGTGCCCAGCTGCCACGGTTGCAGAGCAAGCAGCTTAAAGGGCTTCGGGTTCCAAGTGTGAGGGGAATTGTCTCTTCCCAGCAGGTAAGAGATAGATCTAGGCAGAGTCTGTTGTGTTCAAGACGCTGACTGGCCTGACCAATTCATAAATCCAAAAAATTACAACATCTTCTGGTCAGGAGGAAGTGGAAGGGACATTCAGTGGTGCATTTAACCCTTTTAATGCTAGGATATAATACCTCTTGCTTGCTGGCTGTTTACAAGGGGACATTTTGTGTTTAAAACATTTCTTTAAAATATAATTCTCCTTTCCGAGTCTCCTTTTAAATTAATATATAATAGATCAACTAATTATTTAGTGAAATCTAATCAATCTCTTTACTTTTGCTGCTTTTGTATATTTCCAACATTTTTCAGACAACTGGTGATTTTTTTTTTTTTCATGTTTGTCTAAAAGGACTAGGAAGGCCTAAAGTTTATGCTATGGTTGTGTGTGTGTGTGTGTGTGTGTGTGTGTGTGTGTGCGTGTGCCTGCACACACATGTGCAAACATGCATGAGATCACTAATAAATGTATACAACTTTTTAAACATTTAAACTTTAGTATATAATAATGTTTGGTAAGTCAAATGGCCTGGTGAATTTGGCCTTTACTCTATTTATGAAAAGTAGTTTGCTAAGTCAATAAATATTCTGAAGAGAAACACTAAGGCCAGTGTTCATCCTGTTAAGAAAACTGTTTTCAAGCATGTTCGATTTACTGTTAATATGCAAGTCCAAGTGAGCCCATGAGGGGCCTCTAGTTGATAAAGTTAGCCCTCTTCTAGTTTCCGTGTGTGCTTAAAGATAATACAATTGTATCCCATTAAAGAGCATTAGAATTTAAATTTCGATTCCGATATTTCTTTCAGACCTTGAATTCAAATTAATTAGGTATTACTATAATAAATACAGGATTCGTATTTCTTTATTATTTGCCTCATTGATGCATAAAGTATTTTTACTGTGTTTATGTGAAGAACTGTCTGCTCAAAGACGCAGAAGTCATTATTAATAGTTCACATTTAATGCCCTCGATGTCCCTAGGATCGTATATCCCATGAAGCAGACATCATTTATTCTTAAAACTGGAGATCCCTGGAGGGGAATACTCCTGTGTTTCTGCCTCTTGCTCTCATCCCCTCATGTTCGCACCCCGGTTTTTAGGCTGTCTCGTAGTTTGGGACTGAGAACTCAAAGTCCCAGTTTCAAAGTGAGTCTGATTTGCTAATAGGTACAAGTCCAGTGGGAGCATCCTCATCACAGAATCCACTCGTTTCAGGTCATATCCCTGATACAGAATAGGCCTATTAAAAGTGGCTTATTGCTATTTAAATCCAGATAACTATGAATCTAGTGATGTTTTCATTCATGCAAAGCATAGCATCACCTGTTAAAAGCCTGAGGAAATGTGGTTAGGCTATAAAGTCGAGGGCTCGATCTAAGTTTTCCTAACTCCGGAGTCATGATGGGGTTCCATTTAAAACCATACCTTTTTTTATTCCCTGGTCTTTGTTTCTCTGGTTGATTTCTTAACAATGCTATTTTAAATAATGTTTGCCATGCTTTTACAACAATCTAAACAAAAACTGGTTTGGAACGACTTCCCTCCTGGATTTCCACATTTGGTTCCAAAAGGGCATTTTTGTCCCTTACCCCATAGATACAAAAGAGGAAAAATGCTTCCCTTTTCTCTGCATGTTCTCCCTTTGATCCAGGTTCTTGGCTAGGTGTATGACAGAATCCACTGGTAACTAAATACCTACATTTCATGGTCGCTAAGTTGGAGAGAGAGTCTCAGTTTTGCCCACTAATGATGTAATGCTATGACCCATGAAGCTCTAAAGAGAGCAGTAAAGCAGTCTAAAGAAATGGAAATGAGGGCCAACATGATATGGAGCAGTCCTTGCAGTATGCAGGCTCAGCTGGAGTTATACCCATGCATTATATAAAACCAAACCTGTGTGTTTGTGATTATGGTGTTCCTAAATGCAACCAGTGGGCCTGGCTGGCTGTATAAACCAGTCATACTTTCCTCATGTAGTTAAACTTCTCCAAAGCCTCACAGAAAAATTATAGCTCCCCATATAGAACACTTATTCATGTAGTGTTGTGCCTTCTGAATCGTGGTAAGATCTTTTGGTTTCCATAGATACATAGCAACTTAAGAGTAATTTAGAATATAGTGGGGAAACATACCACTTAGAATTACCATTTGGGAATCACATTCTTTTTGTCTCCTCTTCCCCTTGCCTATTTTATCACTAAATCACTATCTTGTATTATCAGAAATTAATATGATGGGTAAGTATTCCATTATATTACATTTTAAGGTTTACTTGTATGTGTCTCTTAGATATCTGGCAAAGCTAAGTGGATACAGAACATATTCTTTAGCTTTAACATTTATTTAGTTCATTTCATTTATCTAATCATTTCTGGTACTGGTATTATATTCCATTCATAAGTCATATGAAAGTTGTTTCTAGGATTTTCCTCAAACAGCTTATACTTATTTTATATAAAGATTCACCTATTTCCTCTAATCTATAATTAATTCAATAAATATTTATTGAGTAACTGCTATGTGCTTTGTACTGGGGCTGTAAAGCTTAATTAGATATTATTACTGTGCTTAAGGAATTGAGCAAGAGAGATATACACGTAAATGTATCAGTATGATATAGGTGGGAAGTGCTGTAGTTCAGGTGTGAAAAATGTGATGTAGGCCGCGGAGAACAGCAACTAAGCATGTAAATATTAAAATGCAGCACATCACTGTGGGAAGCATTATTAACACCATTTTCCTGGTCTGCCCATGGTAGTGATGGCCTTTTATCGTAACCGTGTGACCTACAGGTTGGGTGCCATTTTCCGTATATGTCAAAATTAGAAGGACCAGTTTATGTTATAAATAAATCCAAGTTATGCTTTAAGAATTCAAGGGAGGTGTGAGGGACGGGGTACAGCTCTGACTGGGCCTTGGCCAATTGCAGGGCTGGCGGGGCATGAGTGAGGGAAGTGTAGCCAGGAGATCAGTCCAGGTAGGGCCGAAGACTGTCCTGGAAAGATGCAGGTGCTGGGTTAGAAGAACTAACAGGAAGCCCTAACCAAAGAAACTCCAATCCTAGGCATGGAAACTTTCTACCTAATACAACAGACGGTGAGAATTTATTGTTATGTCCTTGAGCAGGGAAATAACGCTATGGAAGTAGTGGGATTTGAATATTAGGTTTTAAATAAAGTTGCCATGGGAAGGGGTTATGATTACAGTGTATAATATGTCCACTATAAAATTTTAGACAAAGCATGAAAATAAATCTCTTGGAGTCCCAATACCTCAGAAACAATTTTGGTTAACACTTTGGTGTATATCTTTCATGGTGTTAGGGGTTTTGTTGTTTGTTTCTTCCCCCTCCCCCCCTTTTTTTAAAAAAAATTTGATTCATACTTAACTTTTATAATCAGCTTTTTTTTCCACTTAGTAAATCATGAACATTTTCCCATATAATGAAATCCTCTTCTGTCTTAATGGTGTATGTTCCCTCATGTGGATGTGCCACAGTTATATTTAACCAACCATTGAACTTGAAAGTTGTTTCCAATTTTCAGCTGTTATTATTCATGTTGCGATGAAGATCCCTGTACACAGATCTTTTCATATATTGTTAATTATTTCCTTAAGATAAATTTTCAGAAATTTTGACTCGAAATAAATTTCAAGCCAACAGGTATGGATAATTAATGTTGCTGATACGTATTGCCACATTTAAAACACTATTTTAGAAAAACAAAGTGGATATAGTAGGCAGCATGGCTTGGATGAGAGATTCTATGAGAAGCAATTTGATCTGGCACAGAAGAGCTGAAATGGCTTGGTTAGATGGCTGGGTTCAAATCCTGGCTCCTCTCACTATGTAACCTCAGTCAAGTAAATTAATCTTTTATCTTGGTTTCTTCCTTGTGTAATGAGATAATGCATGTGAAGCAATTAGAGCAGTGCTTGGCACATAATAGCTGACATTATGGAGTTATTGCTAGTATTATTACAGCAATAATTTAGGTTTGAAGTGATAAGGGCCTAGGTTAAGTTATTGAGAGAAAAAATACAAAGAGAGAAATCTTTGACAAATCAGTTGTACTCAGTGACTAACTGGCTATATAGCTGAAGGAGAGAGAGAGAGAAGTAAAACAATGAGTCAAAGTTTCTAAGCCTAGAGAAGTAGGTGTTTCAGTAATGGAGGTGGCTTCTAGGTCAGACCATGCTGAAGTGGACACAGTGGCCAATGGACACAGGTCAGTGCCTGCAGGTTACAGAGTAGAGACTAAGGGAGGTCATGTCGATTTGGGAATGATCAGAAGTGACTGTTGCCCTGAAAGTGGGTGGACTCCCAGGAAAAGCGAGGGTTGAGAAAACAGGGCCTAGCATCCTAGGCTGCTGGAGGAAAGTGGAGATAGAGAACAGCAGGAAGGAAGACAAACAAGCCAAGGATGCTGAGAAGATGCTGTTGCAGAGGTGGACAGAAAATCAAAGCTGTGGGAGCCATGGAAGGATAAATGTCCCAAAGGAGAGGGTAGTCAGTAATGCCAAATGGCAGAGTTCAGAGGTGATAGGAAGCAAAGACCATTACTAATACCAGTTAATAAATTAAAGGTAAGAAAGTTTGTATTTTGTTTGTGTATTCTGTGATAGTCCTTTTGTTGATTTTTCTCCTAGCTTCTTAAAACTTACGTTGTGAATTCTAGTCATTATATTTCACTATATTTGATTGTTTTCAAACACAACTTCAAGTTCTTTTTACTCTGTAAGTTACATTTTAAGAAAACTTGTGAAGCAGTTAGTCCTCCAACTCACGCAATAACAGATCTTTGTTTCTCATTTATTATCATCTTCGACACAGTTGCCTAAGCATTTGGTTCATGTAACCATTAAAAATGCATGAACAAAAAATGCTGCAAAATAAACAAGACTGCAATGTTTTATGTAATAATCCCTTGCGAAGTCTCCCCTTTGAAACTGAAGCCATTTTTGTGTCATTGAAGTACAGTAGAATGATCCATAAACAAGATTTCTTTTGGGTTTATATATTAAAACAGATAAAATCATTTTAAATGAAATGTTAAAAGCATGTACTTCCTAGCTTGATCCAAAAAACATTCATTGTCCATCCAAAGTTGAAAAAACAAAATAAAACTGACTTCTGATCCCCAATTCATTTTCTGAGTAAACCTGGAAGGACATTTTTAGATATAAAAAACTCAATCACTCATGTAAATCATTTCTTATTTCATTCCACTTTGTACGAGTTGTTTTCTTGTAAACATTTCAGTGTTCTTACGTTTTAAGCTTAGCTTACTGGCACTCATGTGTCACCTTCTAACTTTCTGTGTGACTCTTGCCGAAATTGGCGAGCACATCTCTCGCTGCCAGTTACCTGCTACTGGTGTTTCCCATCACCTTTAAAGTACAGCGTGTTTTGTTTTGTTTTTGAATTTAATTTGAAGTGTAATTTCCCTGTGGGCCTAGTCTACCTGACTTTGCATTCAGCCATTCTGAGGTTGATTTTTCCCCAAAACATGTGTTTGGGTAATTTTTAAATCCCTTCCTTAGATTTGGCTTAAACTCTTCTTTCTCCTGTTTTCCATTATTTCTTGGGTGCCCAGCACAGCACTGAGCCCAGATGGATTCTTTATAACGGCTGTTTGACAACGATTTGAAGGAGGGAGCGAGGAGATTCTTTTTTTCTCTGTCTTGCCTACAGCTGCTCTCAATATGGCTCACCGTTACTGAAAGGAAATGAATAAAGATGAGTTATCTGAACTGAAAATCAGCCGCAGAGCAGAAGCAATTCATACTCCCCAACCCATCCATGAATCCGATGGGGAAAAGGAAGCCATTACCATTGTTTATTTATTCATATATTTTTAATAGTGGGAGGATTATTTTTTAAATCTTGTACCTTTGAGTAGTGGCCATTTGGAGCATTTGTGAAAAGCCATATGGTTTCAAATGAGATTCCCATCACATTCTGTGAACTTGAAAACGTTTATGCTGAGCCTCTTGGCATGGTCCACACTTGGAGCATGAGCAGATCCATAAAACACTGTAGACAAAACTAAAGAACACGCAAATAGCATTTAAGGAAATGTTGGTGGTTTGAAATGCCATTTTTGGATCAGCCTTCATTTTTGAATCAGACTGCACAACCTATATTTTATTTTAAGCAGCTATCATTTTCATATTTTGTGCATTACATGTCTCTAGTAATTAATTTCCATCCTTGTAACTTAGGTATCTTAAGTGCTCAAAGATAGTTCAAACAGGGAAACAGGGGGAATGAGGGTTTTGAATTTGGGTCTAGATTAGGATGAAGGATAAAGTTCACCAAAGAAGTTGCCAAGTCATGTTTCATGTTTTGTCTTTCTCTTTGAGAAGAAACTATGAAAGTCAATTTATACCTAAAATTGACCTGGGTTTAAATCACAGCAACATCATTTCTTGCTAACTGTGCATCCATGGGCAAGTGACTAAATCTCTCTGAGGTTCATTTTCTTCATTTCCAAGTATGCATGGTAATACTGATCTTAAAAAGCTGTTGTTGAGAATTAAATACGAGAAGAAGGATGTCAAGTGCCTCATCTTACCTGAGAGCATTGAGGCACGTGGCATGGCCATTAGCAATTCTGGTTCCAAGGTCAATTTTCTGGGTTTGAATGCCAGCTCTGACACTTACTAACTCTGTAAGTGTAACCCCCATTTCGTCATCTAGACAGTGATGGCAATCATATTCACATCCCATAGACATGTGATGAGAAGTGACAGAGACGACACATGTAAAGCACTTAGACTAGTACCTGCCTGGCATGTGGAAAGTTCTCAACACTCTCACATGCTGATCTTGCAGAATGGCTGGGCCAATGGACATTAATGTCCACGATTCCTGGCACATCATGAACAAACAACACGTGGTAGCTTCCATCCTTGTCATCCAGTGTGGAGTCCCACCTCACAATGAGTTCTCTTGACCAGATACCCTGGTCCATCATGGGCACAAGACCATCTGGTCTGGTAGTTACCATCTATGATGACACTGTACTTCTTCAAAGCCATGATGAGTTCTACAGCTCCCAAGAAACTTTTCTTTTTCTCACGATATCGATTTGCCAAACACAGAATGTTTTGATATCCATTTAGGCTATTGCACTTCCAGACTGGGTTATGTTAGAGATGTGGAATTGGTCACAATTTTCATATTAATGGAATATGAAACATTCTTTAATTTCCAAGAATTTTCTCTGCAAAGTAATGTGTCCTTCCCAAAATAAGTAACATTATATTGAAAATTGCCATAGAAAGACTGTGAAAGGAATTCCAGGCCAGGTGTGTGAATGAGTGGTCCTTCTCCCCTGACAGAAGTAAAGACCTGATAGGCAAAGGGTTGACACCTTAGTCTAGCTTAGAAACAGTCAGGTCACAGGGATATTTAATACCCTGGCTGTCTAGAGGCAACTCAGAAAAATTATGTTCTTAAACGTCAGTACTCCAAAACACAATGGAAATTCTGTTGAATTTCAATGATTTGCCTTTCCCAGGAGGAGAAAACTATTAATATCTGTGAACACTTTATTTAATACCCAACAAATGTGATATGCTCCTGATAGAAAGAAATGCCTATTTCAATTTTGTGCTTCATGGTAATAGAACAATACAGAGTTGATATTGTAGTAACTAGGCTCCAAAAGTGTCCTTCTAATGAAAAACAGCAGTGTTTGAGCAAATATTTTCTGGCATCTTTATATTTCCTTTAACTGGAAACAGAGAAAATGCTGGCTTGGTGTCATGACTATGGGATACTGTGTTTTCTGACAAAAAACAAATGGTGGAAATAGTTTTGCCAAGAAAAATCAAGGTGGTTAGAAGGTATGGAATCAAGGACTTTCGGCTGCTAACATCTGACAGCTTCATGGATGTAGATTGATCTACTAACTAAAGGGCTCAGCATGGTAATGCTGTTGTCTGCTCTTATTTTCTAAGATAACACTTAATCCCCTTTTTACCTATTGCCTCAGTGGTGAAAAAGAGCATTCTGTAGATATAAATAAATTAGTGTCACAAGAATCATGAACACTTGGAAATTTGGCAATATCTGAAATCTAAATTAGATCTAATTATCAATTACCCATAGCCAATTATTCAAAATCTATATTATCTAAAGTGCTGTCCCAAGCTTGCTATCTAGACTGGGAGCAGAGGCTGTGCCCAGTGGAAGTGGGACTGTCCCGTAGGCCCAAGGGCACAGTGATCTCAATGAGAGATGGAAGGAAACAAAACTGGACAGAAGGCAGCAGTCTTAGTTGTGCATCACAACCAAGAGTCTGCCAAAATTGGTGTTACTAGCTCAGGACAGGAGGAGATTCTAAGTGTGACTTGATGGTAGGTTCTGGAGTATGTCTATGGTGGTATTTATAGGATACCTGCAGCTTCAGTCACAGACAGTGAGGGAGCCATGGAGGCACAGCAATAGATCTGATGAGCTCCAGTTTTCCTCATGTTTCCAGCTTCTTGATTATATGCTACTTTTTCAATGCACAAGTGTAATGGGGAGATATTTTTTACATGGGCTAACAGTTAGGATCAGAATTTGTCTCAAGAAGAAGCCTTTGTCTAAGAAATATCTGTTAGAGATTACATTTAGAAATGAGATTCACCTAGGGTGGGAAAATGGGGTGATGCGAAGATTACTCCAGAAAATATGAATTACTTTGTCCAGGAAAGAAAAAATGAGACAAAAGAAAACAAAATAATGGGAGAAAGGATCTATCTGGGTGACAAAAGACCATGTGCCCTTGGCTCTACCTTCCCTAAATCTTTAGCAGATTCCACTAAAAGCACCGATTGTGTGCTGAAGTTCACTGTGTGTGGCCCATTCCAGCAGGTAGAGGAGATACCAGAACTCAGTATCCTAAGAGCACAAGTACAACCTCCACCCTGGAATTTGTAGAAATCTTGGAGACTGTGGACTCCCAAGGGCTGAGGAATTGTCAGGGTCCCTACCAGTTTTACCCAGACATAAAGGGCAGACAAGTTCCCAGCCACTGTCTGGGTATGCATAAAGGTTGTGTCAAGATAGGGAGGGGATATAAATTTAAATAAATGACTTGCAGTCTATAAATAATTTTACTGAAATGTTCAATTCAACAGGGGATTGAAACCTGTTGATTTTACTTGTACAGATTTGCAGGTAATCAAATATTCACTATATATGATTTTAAAGATTTTCTTTGCCTATTTCAAACTGCTTTTACTATATTCCATACTTGCTATTTCCTTTTTTATTTATTATTAATATAATATATTTAACAACCCTATTTAAGTACATTGATGTTATGGGTTTTACAAAGTGCGAGGGATCACTATAAAATAAGTTGCTCTTACAGGACATACATAAAAATCTATACTTCTTTTTTCTATGACTATAAGTATTACATATTTATACCAGAGTTTATCATGTGGTTGGGAGCAGCTCACAAATACACACACACACACTCAATGCAAAAGACAAAATAAATCCTGATTATCTCCAGAGTCACTGATCCCCTAGAGCTGCCTGTCTAGCTGGGGAGGGAGATGTATGTGGAGACCCACATGAGCTGGAAAGACAAGTCATGGGAGAAGCAATGTGAAGAGATGTGGGCAACTGGTGTCAAAAGTGTGAGCAGGGGCATGCTGCCTCTGAGTTGGAACACTCATGGTGGAGGTGGCATTTGATCTGGGTCTAGACAGGTTGATGGGATTGTGGCTATTATGGCGTAGAAGTGGGCAGTAAACAGGATTCAGGCAGCAGCTGTCTGGCACAGAATCAGTAGTGAGAGAGCCAGGATATGCCTAGATGGCATCATGGGCTAGAGATTGGATTTCTTAGAAAGAGTGGGATGGAAAGCCAAAAAGACTGAATATACTTCTTCTGGAAATCATATAATTTACAGTATATCCCATGAAAAATCTGAGTGGTGAGGTTCCTGAAATGTGAGGTTTATTGCTCAGAATGGTAGGTTTTTCTGCACTACCAGAGCAGAGTGAAAAATAACTTTATGTCTTGATTATAGGTAACAGCACATAGGCTAACCCTAAAAATGGCTGTGGAGTGAAGGTACCAAAATCACGCTTTTACAATAAAGTCATCAATCTCTTTGTTATTTTTATTATATTGCCTCGTTAACAAATCCTTACCTTTACTACTTCAAAACAATTTAAGGCAGACAACTTCTAAGTAATAGGTAAGTCTAGATGCACTTAAAATGACTTAAAATCTAGGATATCATTGCAAAATAAATAGTTAAATTGAATATTAAAACAACAAAGCTATAGATACTGCTAAATTCTTCTTGGCATTCAGGACATGGCTAGAACATAATAAATAAAATATTAGTCTTAGTTCTCCCCTCAATTTGTAAGTCAGTAATTTCTATTAACAGTTCATAAAATGACAAGTCAACATGAAATTTAAGTATATTTTTAATACAACACTAAAGTAGTAAAATCTCCACAGAAGTCGGGAAAACAAATTAGCTATTCTGCCTTCTCCAAGCTTGATACTTAAGAAAGATTAACTTTTCTCTTTGTATCTCAAATGTTTGTTATTTTTTAAAAACTCGTGAAGGAAAGGCACATAAAAGAGAACAGTCCCTGCCTTCTTTGGCAGACCAGTGGCATTAGCTTGGACACACTGGTTGGAAAACCCTCAGCGGAGGACTTAATAACACGTAGAAACATTAGATTATTGTAAATTCTGACAGTATTGGTCTTCTTTCAGAAGAGCATCTTCTCAAAGCAACCCAATGAAAACGTTAAGTTTTCAAAAACCTCTGTTTAGATTCCATAGTTCAAAGTTGATTCTATTCATTTAGTCACTCAGTACATTTTTATTTATTGTCTCTCTCTTTTTTTTAATTTTATTATATTTTTTTATTTCAGCATATTATGAGGGTACAAATGTTTAGGTTACATATATTGCCTTTGCCCCAACTGAGTCAGAGCTTCAAGCGTGTCCATCCCCCAGTGCACACCGTGCCCATTAGGTGTGAATATACCCATCCCCTCCTACCTCCTCCCACCTGCCCAACACCTGATGAATGTTACTACTGTATGTGCACGTAAGTGTTGATCAGTTAATACCAATTTGATGGTGAGTACATGTGGTGCTTGTCTTTATTGTCTTTTATGTGCAAGACATTACACTGGGTGTAATGGTCTCTTTAAGCACCGATTTCTCTAAAAGTGTGTATTAATTAGTACCTTTTCATTTTTTTGTATTTTTTTCCACATGTGCCTGGTAATCACATAAGCCTTGTATTTAAATGAAGTGATATTTTTTTTGTTTGTTTCAATGATACATTTAAATTTCTTTCACTCATAGAAAGCTTCAGGGCACAGGTGGAAAAGGCCTTTTTTGAAGAGGAAGGGGCCGGTAGGAGACTGACTGGGGAGTCCACGCTGGGGGAGTGATCGGTCCTGAGAAGGTGCGAGGAGAGGAACAAATAGAAGAAAGTTACTGTGAACTGGGCAGGAAGGGAGGAGGAAGAGGGGCCAGGCCGGGGCATCTGTAGGCCTGCAGAGCAGGCCCCAGGTCAGCCGACTGGGGCCACATCCTAGCCTTACAACTTACTGACTCTGTAACTTGGGGGAGTTACTTGCCTTCTCTTTGCTTCTGGTTCCTCATTTATCAAATGGGGAAAATAATAGTAACAGTAATAATATCTGCCTCATAGGATTGTTGTGAGTATTGTATTAAATGGATTAAATTAACACATGTAAAGTACTTAGAATGGAGTGGGGTGCATAGTAAGCAATCAGTGAACATTAGCTATTATTGTTAAGACTGTAGTTACAGGTCCTCTTGGAGCAGGGGCATGTCATCAGAGAAGGCAGCCCCAGCCTGGAGGTGTGGTATTGCCAGTGCCACCTCAGACTCCCTTCTCTGGGAAACATTGTGCTCCCTACGTGCACAATATTATCAATTGTGCATTTATTATACTTACGTAGTTGTTCCTCAGTTATCGTCTCTTTCTTCAAAAAACCAAATTTACCTATATGTTCCTTAAATTAACACTTGGACGATTTGTTCACATTGCTGCTAACAGAGATGACAGGAATTTCCCCCCGACCAACAAAGTGTTAGTCAGATTTTATGACATGTGTGTTGTACAAGCCTGCAGGAGGTGAAAGCAGCTAAGAAGATCTTGCCAGAGTATAATAGTATTATCCCCTTGAGCCCCTGACACTGCTCTTCATGTCCACTCTGTCTTGCTGGTCCAGGCAGCCTGGAATAAACTGGTGCAAGGATGTTCCAGGGTTCTTTAGAAGCTGGTGCAGGGCTTGCTGAAGCTGCTGGCAGTACTTCAGTGGAAGCATTCCTAATAATGGTCAAGGATTTTAAATTGAGGAGTTTGGGTCCACGGGGAAAATATCACTGTAGTTATTATGAATTGTTTATATATGATTTTTAATTGACAAGTCCTAATTGTGCACATTTATGGGGGACAATGTGCGGATTTAATATATGTATACAATGCGGAATGATTAAATTAAGCTAATTAACATATCCATCACCTCACTTACCATTTTTTGTGTTGGATATTTGAAATTTACTCTCTCGTTTTGAAATATACATTATTATTGATTATAGGCATCCTACTGTGCAATAGAGCTCAAAATGTATACCTTCTGTCTAACTGAAACTTTGCACCCTGTGACCAACAACTCCCCATTCCCTCCCTCACCCCGCCCCCCAGCTTTTGGTGATATTCTGAATTATTGAAGAATGAGATGATCCATGTAAGAAAAATTTTAGATAAAAGCATTTTGCAACTTTAGGTGCACAAACTGATTGTTATTATAACCATTTTGGTGAAGAAGATGGGTAGGCAATTGATTCAGGCTTTGGGGTCAAAAGCATGGACTTGAGTTTTGCATATAACACCTGCTAGTTCTGTGATCATATTGTATTTATGCTGTCTAAGTCATAGTTTCCTCATTTTGAAATTATGAGTTGGATTAAAAGCATCCACCTCAGAGGGAAGCTATAAGGATAGATGCTAGCAGTGGCAGACAGCATACAATATTATTTACATAGCAGAACATTGGAAACACACTAAATGTCCAATAATAGGTGAATGCTTGAATAAATTATGGCATAGCCATATGATGTTCATTATTAACAGCCATTCCTTCACTAATGCACAGATGATTACAATCAGCTGAGATCCCAAACTATGAGGAAGTCTTAACCTTGTGGAGTGAAAATAATTATAATAGCTCATATTACATGGTGCTTATATGCCAGGCCCTATGTAACCTGTACGTATTACTCATTAAATTCTCGCAACAACCCTAAGACAGAGCTACTGTTGTCATCTCCATCTAATACATGAGGCTACTGGGGCAAAATAAGTTTAAGAAATAAGTCCAGCTAGTAAGCGACCAGGCCAGAATCAGGGTGAAGGAATCGGGGAATGTGTGTGCAGTTAGGAAGTGGGATAGATGAAAGATGGCTCCTCCAAGTCTCATGGAGCTCTGTGATTTCCCAGACAAATGTAAAAAGATCTGGCTACATTGCAGATGAATAAAACACACCATTATTACGTTGCTGGCATAACAGCAGCTGGCCCAGAGTACAAATGGAAACCATCATACTCAGGGTGGAAAGCCCTTCAAGTATCGAGATTGGCAGCAGATGATTCTGCACACCCAGTTTCCAGTTGCAGACCATTTTCTGCCTGCCTGCTCTACGCTGCCTGCCTTTATTGAACGCAAACTGTGACGTACTGAAGGAATCCAAGATAAATTTGTAAAACATCATGTCAGACCCTTTCTAGTCCCAGTATCCCCTGGTGATCCAAGGTTGGGGTCTAAAAAAATAGAACAGAAGAGAGAAGAAGCAGCAGACACCAACTTGGTACAGATACGCATAGAGTGAAGGAGATATTTTTGTTTAAAAGACAGACAGCTGAGAAACAGTTATTTGATCCCTGCTGCTTGAGGGACAGTAGGGAAAGAAAGGTATTTTTGTGATCACTCTTCAGCGTTCCCTATGCGGCATGGTTCATGCAGTCACAACAAAAACCCAAGCTCTAATAATACATTGCAACCAACCACAGATATGTTGCAAGCATTATGCACAGTAGTAACTAACATTCAGCTTCCTTTTGATTACTTCCAGGCCTGTGACATTTAGATTGCAGTACATTTCTTCCAACCTCAGCAAATTCACAGAGTCAACAGCGTACATCTAATAATCATGTGCTGACATAGAAACTCTAAAGAGTTGGTGCCATTTGTCTGTCTTGCATAATAGTAAGGGTAATAGAGTAAAAAAGCACTGCATTAGGAGTCCAAAGACATGAGTTTTAGACTAAATTTAACCTTGTCACCAACTAGCTGTGACCTTGAGCATGTCATTTAATCTCTGTGAGGCCTCTGGTTCATTTTCTGTGAAATAAGGATAGAGTTTTGTGTCTCCAGGACCACTTTCAACTCCAGTATTCTGTGCTAAGTCGTCAGTGAGTTCTGGCTAATATTAGATTCAAAAGGAAATCGTGCTGATCACATTCATTCCACTGAGGAAAATCAGAGAGCAGGAAGACCAAGAAAGTGGACATCCTAGATGCCCAGATGCTTTTATTGCTTACCCATCAACTGGGACTGGCTCAAATAGTTCTCAAAGTAAGCTATGCATAACTTTGCTAAAAGAGGAAGTGAGAATGTTAACTTGCATTTGAACAATTTAAATGTCAAATGCCTCTGCATTGTTTTTATTTATAAAGTTATCTCTATGGCATTATCACTATCAAAGTTAATCACAGCTTTATTAAGAAATATTAACGAATTTTTTTATCTCACTTAAGTCTTTTCTGTACTAAATTTTGTTCTATTGCAACATATTTGAAAATTAGTGATTCGTACGTTTGGTCAGCAAATGCATACTTTTTGAGCAAACCAGTGTAATGTGAGAAAGCAGTTTGCAGTGTTTTCCTCTACTTGTATTTGTGGGTGCCTTTCATTGTTAACTGTACCATGTTACACAAACCAACTATCACAAATGGACTATTTGCTAAATGGCCAATTTCCCTCATCAGGAGGTGTGTTACTGACAGCCTTATGTGTAGGAGGTCTCATGTAGAGAGACTTATGAAATGCATATCTGGATTTCTATATTTTTTTTCACAAAAGTCCAACAAATTCATGTAGTCAAATCTTAGGAAAGGAAGTGTGTTTAGTAGCTTGAGCCTGCTGTCCATACAGGGTCTGTGTGTCTTCTGTGAAAGGCCAAATATCATCCCAGTGGACCTGACCTAGTTGAACATAAATACACCATTGAGAAGCAATTGGCTTCAGAATTAATAAAGCTTATAAATAAATAGGATGGCCTTGTGAAGAGGCTAAACTTGAAATGCCTATTAATTAATTTTTTAGAAGCAATACAGCAGCATGCAAAAATCTATAAAATGAAACTGTTTTGTAGAAGGCAGTTGGATTATTCATAGTATTCATATTTTGCAAGATTAGAAAATGTGTTTAACCTAGAGTGCGATCATAGTGTAGTCTTATATTTTTTGTAAGATGCTGCTCCAGCCCAGTCAAGTAATTTGGCATTTTCACTTTTTATTCATAAGGTCTCTGAGTATGTGTGAATGTGTTTGTAAATGTATCTCAATTTCAGTTTTTGTTATTCATAGAGTACACACAATGGTCCTTCTGACTAGTCCCAACGACACAACTCAATCTGTGTCTGAATTGATTACTATTAAAATTTAGAAAGCTGAGCAGTCTCTGTGCTCTTGGGCCTGCTGGCGAAGTTCATTAAAGAATCAATCACCAATGAGGGCAACCATCCAAGCCCTGTCTTCATTTAATAATATTATCCAGAAAAGAGGAATGTTTTTCAGTTCTTCCTCACCTAAGCAGAATTCTGAGAAGTAACCACAAAAGATGAGAAAGAGAATTATATTTGGGTCTTTGGTATAGACAAATTATACTGTGTCTTTTGAGTTTTTATTTTAAATCCCCCCCCCCCCCAAAAGGTCACTGGATACAAAGGCAATCTGAGTTTATTGAAGGGAAAGCTACAAAGCTGTTATATGTAGCTTTGTTATATGCAGCTCAATCTATACCTATTTGTATTTCATACTCTCTTTTGTCACCCAACAACAGACAAAATGGAATTCAATCTAAGAATTTCTTTACTGTCTTTTAAAGATTTTCTTCAAGAACTTATTTACAAACAATAATGAAGACTACTTCTAATTTTAAAAAAAAAAAGAAAGAACAAAGCCTCCTGTCCCCCACATTGGCCTTATTCTAAGGTGTCTTTTCCGGGGTCCCCAGTGGCAAATGTTAGAGGTACATTTCAAGTTGCAGTTCACCTGAATGATGTCATCAGGTCTCTTTTCAGCTTCCTCCCCTGGGAGGTGCATTTTTGACGTGGCAGCCATTGCTGCATTCACTCTGAAACAATTAGCAGCCCAGCTGATTGTTACAATGTTGATGGAGTCATGGCTCCAGTGCCAGCCAATGTTCGTGACACATTGCATGTCTGAGCTATCTTCTGGGTGACTAGGTCTCCACTGGATATCTCAGTTTTAGATTCCAAATTGGCCAGATGGATACCATGACTTTGCCCCAAATAATAGACTAGCTACAGCCCCTCTGATGCAAAGAGAGGCCATCCACCCACAATCTGGGTGTGAATCCTAGGTCTGGAACTTTGCTGCGCAAATCACTTCACTTCTCAGGGCAGAATATTCTCATCTAAGAAAGTGGGGAAAGAATAGTATCTACCTCATAGGGTATAAAATGAAATTGTTTTGTAGACAGTAGTTGGCGGTTCACATTTTATAAGATTAGAAAATATATTTAACTCAAAATGAGATTATAATGCAGAGCCTTGTATTTTTTGTAAGATGGTGATATAGCCTAAAAGCTGATAATTGGGGCCACTTTACATATGGTTATGTGAATTAAACAAATTAACTTTTGTAACATGGTTAGAACAGTACCTGGCACATGATAAATATTTTGTTAGTGTTAGCTATTATTAATATAAATTCAGGTATATACTTATCACAGTCGAAGAATGCCTTACAGAAGTGATAATTAAGGAATTAAAATATAAGACAAATTTTTTAAACATTTTAAAATTTTACTTTGCAGGCATGGTGCTATTTATATTTATTATCATGTTAATGATTACATGATGCCTTGGAGAACATGAATTTTACTCTGTTATAAAGAAATTAAACAATAATTATTGAAGCAACAGATATTTCCTATTTTTATATGTAGACCAAATATCCACTAACACAAGTTACATTTCACTTTCTTAATTATTATACATTATACCATAAAATGATATTCCTTTCAAAAAGTCTCTTCTCATTTAGGAATTCATCTTTTATTTACTCATTTTGGGAGGTAAATAAGACAGATATTATTTCCAATTTACTAACTAGGACATTAAAGTTTTATAGAACTGGGGGAAGTGACCATCCAGGGTCATCAAACAAGTTCTTGGCCCAGGATCACGGCCGTGATCAGCCTTCTTCTGCTCCACCGTGCTGGGCCGTGGGCTCTGTCTGCTTCATCAGGCATCTGCTCAACAGTCATTTCCAAGAACAGGATAAAACCACCAGCCTTGCATGTTTCCCAAGCTATTGATTGTGCCCCCATTCTTCGATCATCTGGTGGGTAATAAATCCATCCATTTAAAGACAAGAAGAATTCAGTGTTCAGCTATGGTCTGCTACACACATGTCCACTCTCCTTACAATTTCTTTGAACGAACACAGTAAAATCTATTGTACGGCTCACCGGTGTGATATCGCTTTGATAGACACTGAGTGACCTAATATACACACTCCAGTGTACTCTAATCTGTGGTCTCCCAGCTCCCACTCGGCAGGAATTCTGAGATGTTGATGGAACCCCGTGATTTAACAGAGCAGCCGGGCTGCCCTTTCACCCCTCACACTGGTTCTGACAGCTGCCTGCCATGTGTAGAGAAAACCTCACAGGCTGAAACCCTGTCATAGAGTAAAGGTCCCTGAATAAACATACAAGCATGATCATGCTACTACTCTAAAATTAAATTGTTTTTTTTAACTGAATTTGCAGTAGGGACATTTTACAGCTGAAGATCTGACGCACCCCAAAGCGAGCCAAGTACTTTCTCCCTTTAAAAATAAAACAAAATAATACACATGGTAAGGCTGGTCTAGTTCACACTTATTTGAGTTACCAGTTTTTTCTCAAGTGGATTAAGCCAATTTACCAATGCCCAGGTTTTTCTCCTCTGAAACAGTAACAAGCCTGCCAGAAATGATGTGCAGCATTTCCTGGCTTAGTTAGGAAACTCAATTTGTGTTTAAGCTGTCCATTTAATCCACACTGCCTTTTTACTTTTATCAGGATATTCTTCAGGTAGAAAAGAATGGAAGGAGGCTTTAGGCATGACTACCGTCCTAAATATAAAGTTGGTTTAAAAAAAAAAAAATCCCTACTCAGCCCAAATAGCATTGTGCTTTATAATTCATTCTTTTCACATACAGTACCCTGCGTTATCATGGCTAATGTTTTCCTGCTGAGCCGCCATCATCTTTTGTCAAGCTGTCAGGGTATTAAATTGATGTACCTTCCACATTTGGATAGAGGTCATTATCCTGTTGCCTGGTTGCATTGCCTCTGCTGAGCAGGTTAACTGCTTGAGGTCTTTCATCTAGATAAATGTTTTGCCAGCACTTTTGCTCTGTGATGACATGAGCCGTTCCTTAGAGGTCAGATAGTGATGCTATGATAAGTTGTTCTGTGTGTGTTCACAGATACAGAAAGGACTGGAGTCCAAACTTCATAATAGGTCTAAAAATATTGATAAAATGCTCAGTTTAGCATATTTTTCCCCAAGATACTATACGTTGGGCTCTTTTTTAAAAGTATGCATATGTGTTAATTTTATATACAGAGAAAAATTTTGCTTCCAAGTATTTTACTCTTTCTGTATCATGAATGATTCTACCAAATGTGCCGAAATCTACCCTTTAGTTCTGATGATGGCAGAAATAAATGACTGTGGGTTTGTATAATTGATAACAGACAAAATTATTTGCAGATCTTCTAATATTAAAATAATATTTACAGTAATTTGGAGACCACAGTAGTAGACCCTTTGGTATACTGTCCACATAGGAAGATAGCTTTTAAGTGGTGAGATACAATTAAACTGTTTTCCTTCAGTGAAAATTGATTTGTTAATTTAAAATAATTTGTTTGCTTATATTCAATTATTTATAATGAAGAATATACCAAATAAAAAGGAACATAATTTTAAATGATTTTATTATAACCAAATAACTTTTGCGAAAAACTTAATTTTGAATTCTCAGTTTTTGGTCCAATTTTTTAAAATGAATTTCCAATCAAAGAAACCTTCATCTCCATATTGGCCATAACTAGTGTTGTTTTATGAGCTAAGAGATGCTTTTATAAGTGGGATAAATTTTTTTTTTTAAATTTTGGAGAAAACACTACTTTTAAACTGTAGTCTCTTTTAAAATGTAAACACAACAACATATTCAATTAACTTTCTTGACATTATATAATTTGAGGCCAAGCTCCTTAATTTTAATCTTTGAATAACTGATTTTCTATTGAATGATACAGTGTTATCTTTTAAAATTGCATACTATTATTTTCAACAATTGATTAGATTATTAAATTATTGTTTTATGATTGCTTCGTGAATTGAGGATCAGTTGCATGCAATCCACAAATTTTTCCATAAAACAAAATTTAGATCCTGCCTAGAGGTACCATCTTGTTATTGAGCTTGGATTTAGTGAGACCAAACACAGTGACAGATTTATTCATTTACCAATAATATCTGTTAGGTGGTATAGAAACAAACATGAAAGAGCCAATGAGTCTTACTTTCACTGGAAGATTCTATATTCCCTTTCCTTTTTACTGCACAGTTGCCCAAGCTAAGCAGCTCAGCATTCTCCATGACTTGCCCTGTCTTTTAACCAGACACTCAGTGAGCCACCAAGACCTGTCAATCTGCCTTCTAAATATCAAAATCCATTTTCTCTTCTCCATGCCCCATTGTCTCCTATCCATAGTGGAGGCCCTCTTTATCCTTCATCTGCTTTCTATTAATAAACTGTCCCCCTGCCTCAGGTTACTCCTCTCCTCACTGCCGTCCATCTTTTTCACTGCTAAAAGAGCTTCCTTTTCAAAACATCCAGTCACTTCCTGCTTAGAAATGTTCCTGAGTCCTGTTGGCTAGACAAGGAAGTGAAGAATTCTGAGGCCTGCATGATCTGGTCCTCATTGCTCTTTCCAACTAATCCTTGAAACTCGGTGCTTCAGCCGTAGAAATGGTCAGGGAGCTAAACACATCTCACTCTCCCACACTCCCGGTCCTGGTTCCCTAGCCATGGAGATGCCCTCCTTCCTTATTGTCTCATGCTTGGTTCTCTAAGAAGCCCCACCCCTTTTTTAACTTCTCCGGGAAGAAGTAATTGTCCTTCCTCTTTGACTCTGTACCTTCCTATTTCATATCAAATTTTTATGAATTTATGTGTCTCCCCCATGAAATTATGAATTTCTGTGAGGTATGAACTAGGATGAATGTACCCCTCTACACCCAAACTCTTTCCTAAATTTCCTATTTTGTGTCTAAAATTCATCTGCCTTACAGCATGTGCTGCTTCTCCTTTTCTAATGAACTTCTTCCCCTTTACCAAAAAAAAAATCCTCTCATCCATCGCAATCTTACCATGTAGCATGACCTTGATCTGCACAAACTTCCAAGTAACAAACAAAAGGTTGTCCACTTCCTGGCATCAAAAAAGCTTCCTCTGATCAAAGCACCCAGACTCATTCTAGTAATAAATACCTGTACTGTTCTTCCAGAGGTACATCAGCTAACCTGGGGAGAAGTGAAGCAATCTTCATCTACCTCATTAAGAGATGCATTTCCAATAAAAGTTTAGTTTTATGTTTAATAATTATTTTCAAATTTATACTATTTTGTTAATTTGATCAATTATGTACCAATAATTGTAATGGTAATTCAACTCAGAAGAAAACTTTTTAATGTTTTTAATCTTATTGTCTTCAGAAATTTTTAAAAATTAAATTTAAATTTATGCACATATTTATGCTAGAGAGTATGATGGAGTGATAAAGAAGTTCTACAATAAGAACACATTGTATTAGGTTAAAATTCTATAAGGGAAGTGCAATCGAGGTACTAGCTAAAGGAGAAAAGTATATGATGTAAAATTTCCAGTAGCTAAAGAACAATTTATTCATATACTTTTTTAATGGAGAGTGGTGGATCAAATTATACTCCATTGGACCCATTTTTTAGAAATTTTTTATTTAAGTAAAATATACATATTATAATACCATTGTTACCGTTTATAAGCGTACAGATCAGTAGTAGTAAATACATTTGTATTCTTTTTTCTCCCTTTCTTTCCTTCTCCCCACTCCCCTTCCTGGCCTCTGATAACTACCGGTTTACTCTCTACTTTCATGAGATCCACTTTTTTTAGCTCCGCACATGAGTGAGAACACTCAATATCTGTATTTCTGTGCTTGGCTTATTTCACATAATGTTTTCCAGTTCCATCATGTTGCTGCAAATGGCAGGATTTTATTTGAATAATATTCCATTTGGACCCATTTTAAAGAATGATGTAAACTCTTCATTTTAAAATGTTAATATTTTTTGTAAGTAAAACATTACATTTTTGTTACTATTTAAATTTATGATTAAAAAAATCCTATTTCAACCTCAAAATGTGCAAAGGGGGGATACACAGTTTAACATAAACATTTATGGAGTGTTCAAGTAAAAAAGGGTGAAGACTAAAAATGACCAGATTCCAGCCCTAGACATGCTGAGCAAATGTGCAGAATGTTTATTCCCTGTATTTTTATTCAGTTTGTTTTGTCTTAAACATTTTATTTTTATTTTAGTGTTACAGATGAATAAGTAGGAAAAACTGCTTTCTTCTTCACACAATAAATAGTATCCAAAGGCTAATCAGTGACCACCAGGGACATTGGACTTCTGCAAATCCCTAAGCCAAAGGGCCTCCCTAATCTCCATGGGTGGATTAGTGGGTAGAGAATTTACTGGATTTCTTATGAAAGCACATGTCTACTGTTCTCAACTTTATCAATTCTTGTCCATTCTGCTGATCTAGCATGAAAGAAGCTGGGTCGGGAGGTCAGTTCTTATTTTGATTTGGAATTGCATGGGTAAGAAATCAATAACAGCCAATGCTGTCATTAAATGTGCAACTTTCTGTTCTTGAATTTTTTATTGCACTTAAATACCAGGAGATCATGGACATTGGGTTAAGTGTGTAATAGGATCCTTTGTAATGGATCCACAATCTTCAAATTCCCCTTGTCAGCTGAGGCACGAAAGCACAACCACATGATTAACACAATCAGAGGTTCCCCCCTGAGTAAACATGACCATTAATGTTTATCATGAAAGATGCTTTCCTAGGTATTTGAGATTCAAAGTGTATCACAAATTCTTATTACTTCGGCCTACATGGAGTTCATTTCCTATTTTTGAAGAAAAGTTAAGGTAATAGTGTAGTTCATGTTAAATAGCATTAAAGTAGTATTTAATGACATACTGAAATATACTTTATGTCTATCATTAACTGAGGAAAGCAGATTGCAAAATAGCTGTGTATAGTACAACCCCAATTCCCTAACTAAAACAGTCTAGAAAGAAGACTGAAAAATATAAACAAAATGCTGACAATGGTTCACTCCTGATTGAGCAGGATTATGGGTGAGAATTGTCTTTTTGTGTTTGTAACTTCTGCAATGAAGATCAAAGAGCCATTGTCATTATTTTTAATTAAAAGAAATAAAACAGCCTATCTATGTATAGATGGGGGTCTCTCTAAGAGGTCGGGGAGGAGAACCTATGTGGGGTGTTTTGGTCAGAAATGCCTTAAAGGCTGAAGTGGAACTTGCCTGGGATTTATGGAAGGATAAAGGAAAAGAAGTGTATTCAAGGAGGCCAAAGGGTGAGAAGTAGTATTTTTACATTTTTTACTACGGAAAATTTTAAACATGTATAAAAGTAAAGAGAATGAACTGCCATGTACCTAGCTTTGACAGTTACCAACTTCTAGCTATTCTTACGACCCAGATTATTTCATAACAGATTCAAGACAGTATTGTTGCTTCTTTAAATATTTCAGTATATGTGCTATCATTTTTAAACCTAATCACAACACTGTGGTCACGCATCCCCAAATTTCAACATTTCCTTAATATTATTAAATATTCAATTAGTGTTTATATTTCTCTGAGTGTCCAGTCAACCATTGTTTAAAATTTCTTCTTTCTCTTCCTCACCTTGTATGTTGCTCTCTCCTTCTCCCTCTATTCACCCTTCTCCTTGAAATTTCGGTGATCTAGCACCTCTTGTATTATCCTGGGTGGAGCTGGAGCCCATTCTACTAAGTGAAGTATCACAAGAATGGAAAAACAAGCACCGCATGTACTCACCATCAAATTGGTATTAATTGATCAACACTTGTGTGCACATATACTAGTAACATTCATTGGGTGTCGGGCAGGTGGTGGGGGGAGGAGAGGATGGGTATATTCACACCTAATCACCTAATGGGTGCACTGTCTGGGGGATGGACACGCTTGCAGTTCTGACTCAGGCAGGGCAAAGGCAATGTATGTAACCTAAACATTTGTACCCCCCGTAAGATTCTGAAATAACACACACACACACACACACACACACACGCACACACACACACATATATATGTAAAGAAATTTCATTGAATAAGCCAAGTCACTTAATTCTTGAGAGTTTTCCACAGTCACTTTTGCTGGTTGCATTCCTGTGGTGTCTTTTAACATGTTCCTCTCTTTCCCCATATTTTCTATAAATTGGTACTTAGATCAAGAATTTTGATCAGATTCAGACGTAATTTTTTTTAGTAAGAATACTTCGTAATGGTGATGTATACTTTCATAGCTATTAATGATCATTGCCTAGATCCAATAAGTCATTAAAGATTGCAAAATGATAATATTCTATCATTTCTTCTCAGTTTATTAGCTGAAACATTTCTATAAAGAGAAACTTCCCTCATTAATTATGTTGCTACCCTGAGGAACCTTTTATATAGAAAAGACAAGATGAAGGTTGGGTTCTTTCTCTTTTCAAAATAATGAGTGATTTCCTACTATCCTCCAAAGGTGATCAATGTGTTTTGATTTATTGCAGTTATTTTTTTGCCTGTGGAAGACTCTTCAAGTTGCTTTCTGACTCCTTTTGATAAGACTCTAATAATTAATTTCTAATAGCTTCCTTTCTTTCTGGTATGACAAGATGTTCCAGGCTCATGTGATGTTTTTCCTGTCCCAGACCTGGAATCAGCCTTTTCTACAGTGAGACCACAATTTGACTGCTAGGGGGGTGCACTGTTACTAGGTTGATCATTGATTGTTTCTAGACCTTTTCAATAGATTGTGATATGTGTGTTTCTCTTGAAGATGAAACACTTTATGAGTTTGTGTTAATAGTTACAATTCAAATTCAAGATCATGGAGTTTTTAACTTAACCTGATCTTAGAATGATGTCTCCTTTTTACACACTGAAAATTATAGCCAGAGGATTACTCATCGGCCTTGTCTCACACTGCACACACACTAGCCTCAGAATGGCAACATGATTAATGAAAATGGTTTGAAGTTTTTTCTTCCTTTTTTCTTTTTGTAGTTCTTTGTTTTTATTAGGGCATTCCACTAAGAAATATGCTATATCATCAATTTATTTTATGGTACCACAGTCAAATTCCTGTTTTAAAACCACTTGCAATAATTCTTCTCATATACCACCAACTGGTGAACAGATTTATTTATTTTTTATTTTTAGGATTGCCTTTAAAATTTAGGGGTTTTTTTTGCAAACTTATAGCTTTTATTAATAAAATTTATTTAAAAACTTTATAGCTCTTCTTCAAGATGGTAAACTTTGTAAATAGTGATTTTCTCATTCACTTTTGTATTCCCCACTCTATTTTGGCCCAGGACTTTGTATACAGCAGATGCTCGATAATAGAATACAGCATCTTTTGGTTGCCCATATAGATTTTCTCCCAAGTTTCAGTTTCCCAGGAAAATGAAACCAAAAAGGAACAGAAATGGACAATTTTTTTTTTTACAAAGTTCTAGAAACTCCATAGCCCCTCACCTGGACTCCCTTTAGGGTCTAGGCATAGATGCCAGTATCAATTATCAAGGAAAACTAATCTTTCAAAGAAAGGCTATCCTGTGTATTAAATAGCACAGAAAAAGCCACCTGGGTCTGGTTTTTCTAAATATTTGTGGTGACCGAAGGGACTGGCTAGTCAGTTTTGGGAGGCCACAGAATGAGTTACATTGCTTTCAATTAGCGTCTCACAACGCCGATTTTGTTGCCACAGGTGTTCACCCCTTATCTTGGCTCTCCTAACTGCACAGGGTCCTTCTCAAGAAATGAGAGTGGAAGCAGGGGCTGATAAAACTGAGGAGAGGAACCAGGTAATAGATTTTCTCATCTGACTTAGTAAGCGCTGAGACATCTAAGCTGCATTTTTTGTTTAATAACATTGTGAAATATGTTTCAAAGTCAGATTTAAAAACGAGGTGTAGTCAAAGAAGTCTACCTTCTATCCCTGTCTCTCCCTTTTTTTATACAATTTTTAAAAATTATGCAGCTTAACTTCCATTAAAGCTGTGGTCCCCAACCCCCGGGCTGCAGTCTGGTACCGGTCCGGTGGCCTGTCGGGAACTGGCCACGCATCACCACCTGAGCTCCACACCCCCACCTCCCCTCCCTGTCTGTGGAAAAATTGTTTTCCATGAAACTTAGGAACCAGGCCACACAGCAGGAGGTGGGCGTCGTGGAACAAGCAAAGCTTCATCTGTATTTGCAGCCTGTCTGCTCCCATCAGATCTCATCGATGCCTGAGCTCCGCCTCCTCCCTACCCCACGCCGTGGAAAAATTGTCTTGCATGAAACCAGTCCTTGGTGCCAAAAAGGATGCGGACCGCTGCATTAAACCATAATTTTTTTTAATTGTGTAAGGAGAGGGAGGGACAAGGATGGAAAGTAAACTTCTTTGTAATATAAGCAAGTAGGTGTCTGTTTATGAGCTCCCTTTTCTTAGATAAATGGCAGTGTGCTTTTCTTTATACCACTATATGCACCTGCCACCTGCCATGCTTCCTTTAAGGAGAACTGAAGAGAACAAAAGGAAAAAATACGGACGGAAAGCACTTTTTTTAAAAGGGAAAAGACCTGTACAAATATAAGAGACTCATATTCGAAAACCTAATTTTACAATGAGAGATTATTCAGAAACTCAGTTTTTATTAACATTTTAGCCAGATCCTATTTCCCCTAAAATGTTGAAGCATAAATTTTGCACCAGAGAGGGAAAGCATATGATCATTACCCTAGCTGAAGTGGAGCTTTCCAAGGCATATCCATTTACATGCAACGAGTAAACACTAGCTCTGAGATTCACGCTGCAAACCTCTAATGCATAGTTGACTTCTAAAGGATTTAATCAAGCCACAGGATATATGATTCAAAACTCCAAAAAAAAAAAAAAGCAATTAAGAAAAATTCTTCGTATGGCAAGGAAAAAGCAGATTGTTTCCATTAATTTTATGAGTAATTTTGTTTTTGTTGGCTGAAAACTGAGCCAGGGCAGGGGTGGTGCACAGTGGGAGGGTGGACTTGTTAGAACAGCACAGGGTTTGTTTGTGTCACAGACGTGCCTTACTATGCAGTCACATTAGCACACATGTGCACATAGACCGGCCGCTGCACCTCGGGATATTCAAAGCTGGTCTCCTCTCCCCTTACGAGTCAGCTTCCCCTCTCAGCCCTTCTCCCCTTATCCGTGGTCCCATTCTGCTCCCAGTGGCTCTAGCGCTCCTTTCATCTACATTTTCTATCAGCTTCCAAGACCTGCCCATCTGTGCTTTGCATAATCTCTTGAATTCCTGCTCTTTTCGTCATTCTCTCATCTCGTACCAATATATTTTTGTAAGAGTTTCTCTAGGATCAACCAACCAAACAATAAACAATTTATTGAGTGCTTGCTGTGACTGCAGCCTCTCCCTCGTTCCCCTCGACCCTGAGCAGTGACATATACGCGTTCCAAAATGCTGTTTGTTTTCATGTCATTCATTCCCTCCTCTGAGATCTGAAGCGACCCCTGGTTGTTTTCCACCTCAAGTCTAGCCACCTCTCTTTAAATGTCAATACTTTTTACAATCTGACTCCATCCTGCTAGAATCTACCCCAAAAGTCTCAGTTTCTCTACTCAGGCCAGATTTTCTGTCTCCATGTTTCATTTACTCATTTTGTTCATACAAACTTACTGAACACCTGGTCCACACGCCAGGCACAGTGCTAAGCACCTAAAAATAAGATGTAGTTCCTTCCATTAGAAGCTCCAAAGTCTTAAGGTAGAAATATATAAGGAAACAACATAATATAATATGATCAAGGTTTTATAAAGGTTTGTATACAATGTGTGGGTAAGTTCAGAAGAAGAGTGACTGTTGATTCCACCTGAGGAGAATTAAAGAGACAGGCTGTTGGTTTCCTTCAAAGGGTTCAAGGAAATTGTCCAAAGGGGACCAAGGCCAAAACAAAGGAAGGCAAAGCTGAGAGTCAAAAGCTGGTATATGTATCTATTTAGTCAAGGACAGGAAGGAGAGTCAGAATGAGAGCACGTGAAGACAAGAGGGAGGGTCCTAGACAGTCGCTGAGAACAATATTAGAATGTGGATGACTCATCTTTATTAAATGGTAGGTGTTCGGCATAAAGTCACTAAACTGGTGGGACGAAGGTGTAGCGGGAGCTAACACATTGAAGCAGAGGATCAGTGCAGCTTGAGCACAGAATAGGTGTTGCAAATGATTGTGATGGGGCAGAAAATTTGGGATCACACTGAGAAGGACTTTGATTTCCAGCCCCAGGAGCGTGGACTTTACCCTTTACAATTGCATACAATTGGGGCTGGGGCCCTAAGAAGGCAGATTGGCCAGGTAGCGGGGTTGGGGCCAGCCATGGGGGAACCCATGATTGGCTCTTCTGGCCACGGATCCCAGAGAGGAACTGCGTCAACCTAGAGAAAGGGGACATCTTTTTCTGATTTACATAAAGACATGTATATGTTGCTAGTGATAACCCCACTTGTCATCTGTATTTTAGGGAAAGGATTCTGGCAGCAAGTATTTGTTCATATATTCAATTATTGTTTATTAAGCACCTCCTATGTCCCAGACCTAATTCTAGACCCTGGGGAGTCAGTGGCAAATAATACAGATTCATCTCTACCCTTGGAGTCCAGATAGAGTAAACAATGATGCTAGAAATTAAAGAACTATTTAGAAAGCTGTTGCCCTTCCCTTGTCTTTCTCTGTCCAATTCAACCTACCCTACAAAGCCCTACAGTTCTAACCACCTTTTTCTGCTTGGTCTATAGCCCCTATCAATCTCCTTTTCCAAAGCTTCTATTTATAAAACTTTTTTTAGTAAACTATGATACTTAACTTTTTTCCTGATTACGGAAGTAGTATATGTTCAATATATAGGGCAAAAACAACAGAAGTGCCTAATATAAAAAATACAGTCTCACTTGCCAAGCAGAACTACTTCCTGTTAGTATACATTCCTGTAATATTTTACTTCTGTCTAGCCATGAGTATATCATTGTCTTCATCATCATCTTCATGAACATCATTATAAAATGGACAAATTAGATGTCCAAAATTATGGTTTTAGATTTTGTACAGAGGTACAAAATTCTTTTATACTTACGTTTTTGAGATTTATTTTACACATCCGAAAATTCACCCATTTAAAGTGTGCAGTTTAGTACTTTTTTTAAGTGTATTCAGAATTGTGCAAACACAACCACAGTCTAATTCCAGAACATTTTCATCACCCTTAAAAGAAACTGCATATCCATTAGCAGTCACTTCCCATTCCCACTCCCCCAAGTTCCACACAGCCTCAGACAAGTACTCATCTGCTTTTGGTTTCTGTGGATTTGCCAGTTCTGGACATTTCACATCAGTGGAATCACACATACGTGACCTTTTGCAACCGGCTTCTTTCAGTTAGCATAATGGTTTCAAGGTTCGTCCGTGTTGTAGTATGCGTCACTACTGTCTCCTTCTCCCTTCCTTCCTTTATTTCTTGCCAAACAATATTCCGTTCTATGGATGTACTACATTTTATTTATTCATTCTTCAGTTGATAGGCGTGTAGGTCATTTCCACTTTTTGGCTATTATGAATAACGCTGCTGTGAACATTAAAGTGGCTACACCATTTTACGTTCCTGCCAGCAATGTATATATAAGGATTCCAATTTTTCCACATCATCATGGATCCGAGGTAGGTCAGATGGCTACTAATGGCCCATTTATTTTTTTAATATGCAAATTATAAAATCTTTGTCCTCCAAGTTTACAGTAAAGTATGAAAAGCTACTTTTGAGTGAACCATTCTCTTTGGGAAAAAATATTTATATAGGTTAATGTCCTTCACCAAAGACACACAGTTGACTATAGTCTTTGTCTTTCAGCAATCACATGGATCCAAAATGTAGGGTTCTGTTTGTTTGTTTGTTTTTTCTTTAAATTCTAATACAGAAAAGAAGCCTGAGTTTAGACATCAAATTCTGGACTATTGCTGACTCTCTAGAATCTGTAACAAGTAAAATATTCTCTTTGAGCATTAGTTAGTTACATCCTTTAAGGGAAGAATATGCACATGAAATGTTATACTTGGTAACACTCATGAAAGTAACAGAGCCACAATAAATCTGCAAGAGGAAATACCTCCAAAATCAGGTTAAAGGAGAGATATTAGCTCGATTAAAGCACACTAATAGGATCAGGATTAAATAACACAGTGATTGAGAACAGTTAAATTACTTAAAACAGTGCATAATTATGTCTATATCATCACATCCCTTTAAATATTGCTTTAATTCATTTAAACATAATAATTACTCTTTGCCCTTGTTATAAGGTATACTTTTTTCATTAAAAATATAGGTAAGTACTATTAAACACTCCTCTGGTGGTTCTTTGCCATGTGCCACAATTTAAACATGACTCTCTTTTTCATATTGTAGTAAAGATACATGGGAATCCATAAACAGCCACTTCAATGTTCTCTTTAAACCAAAACTTTAATGAGGGCATATATTGCAGGGACTATGCGGGAACCCAGCAGATGGCCAGTCACTTCTTCCAAACATTTTTCTGAGCACAGAGTGTTCCTTTCACTATTAATCCCATAATTCTCTTCCTTTTATTAGTTATTACCTTTTATTTGTTAAGAACTGGAATAATTTTCAGATCAGGAAGAGTCAGGGAATCAACGTTTATTAAGTGATCCCTAAGTGCTAAGTCTTACTGTGTGATTCATTATATTTTTTTAAAGAGAAGTTTAATTTCATATAATTAAATGACGTTTTTAGGGATATTATTTAAACATTCCTCATACTCTTTATTACTGATAATGTACAGTGTAACAAAATGCAAATGTTAATCACTTCTCAGTGGCATTGAGAGGAAAGAAGTAATGGAATCTAGTGTTTATGTCCTCCCAAACTAAGCAACTAAAAGCAATATCCGGATAAAACAGAGCCCTCATGATCAGTGGAATCCCCTAGAGTTGTACCCTGTTGTCAACTATTCCCCCATGATTCTGAGTCCATTAGTTAAGAGTTAGAAGCTCAAGGCCAAAGTATAGCATGAGTATAGATAGACAGAGGGATGGATGGATACATACATAATTATTTTTAAAAATGCCACTACTATATTATGTTCACAGTAAGATTTTCAGAATCTCTTGTTAAAGTTTTAAATAAAAATTACCAAGTGCAAAGCTTTCGTCTTGGTGCTCATTATAGAATATGGTTATAGAGAAACTAGTCATTGGATTAAGAAAATAATTCCATTGCATTATTGCCAGCATTATATCATACCTCAAAATAAGCTGTCACTGTGGAGCAAGAACATATCACTCCGTTGTGTACTTGTTGATCAATTTAGAAGTAAGAGATTCAAGCCTAGTTTCCTTTCTGTAAATCAGAGGATAAAATAAAATCATGTTAGATTCAAAGTAATGACCAAAGTGTCTAAAAGTATGCACTTATTTGATTTTCTTCCTTCATCCGTGTGTTTTATGTGTTTGCAGTTAAAAAGATCGAGCAACATTTAACATTCAGGATTATTTTCAATTTAGGTATCACATTCTGTCTTTTTTCTCCTTATCATTGCAGTTCATCATTAATGCCTTGAATAGATATCATGACAAAAAACCATAAAATAATTCAATTTAGATATATATTAAATTACTTTGTGATTTTTTTTGTCATAATATCTAAAGCAAAGCATGAAACAGATTTTGCTTCTTTTCTTTTCTGAACAATTTTCTCTTAAACAAGAATATTCAGCAAAGCATTAAACATTGCCGATCAACAAAGCCAAGTGCCAAACAGGTCTAGCTTTTCATTGCAATTACCAAATATTACCATCTCACCAATCCACAATTATGGGATCAACAGTTCTTCATCATGAATAATAAATACACTCATGTATTTATTATACATGAATAATAAATGCATTTATGTTGGAAAATATCCAAATAACATATAAAAATAGCTAGTAAAACTTTAAAGTTCCAATCCTACAGAAAATCTTGATCTCTTCAATATTAATAGTTGATGAGTATCTTTTCAGTTCTTTTTTGATAGGCATGACATTTCATACTTAAAATTTCAAAAAATATTACTGCTTAAATTTTACTCAGATTCAACTCATATGAAATTCAACTTGCCTAATCTGAGAGTGATATTCATATGAGAATCCCAATTTTTTCACCAGATATTTGGAAACTTTCCTATTGCTAAGAGGAAGAAACACAAGCAAAAATAAAATGCTATAAAGCTTTGGCAGATATATCCAGTACTACTACTTATTTTTCAGCATAAAGCATGAATTTTCTTGTATGGCCTGTGGTATTTTTCTCATTACCTTATCAAATTCTGTTCTATTATTTTTCAAAAATGAATCTATTCTCCTGCCCATATGATGTAAGAGTGAATTGCCATCACAGTACAGTAGAAGGAGTATGGGATTTGTGAATTTTTTTGGCTTTTTTTTAATTTTTATTTTTTAATTTCAGAATATTACAGGGGTACAAACGCTTTGGTTACATATATTGCCTTTGCAGGGCCCAAGTCAGAGCTGCAAGCATGCCCATCCCCCAGACATCATGCACCATACGTGTTACCCATTACCCATCCCCCCACTCCCGCCTACCCAACACCCAGTGAATGTTACTTCCATATGTGCACGTAAATGTTGATCAGTTAGTGCCAATTTAATGGTGAGTACATGTGGTGCTTGTTTTTCCATTCTTGTGATACTTCACTTAGAAGAATAGGCTCCAGCTCCATCCAGGATAGTACAAGGGGTATTAGTTCATCTTTTTTTTTATGGCTGAGTAGAACTCCATGGTATGCATATACCACATTTTATTAATCCACTCATGTATTTATGGACATTTGGGTCGTTTCCACATCTTTGCAATTGTGAATTGTGCTGCTAAGAACATCTGACTGCAGATGTCTTTTTTTTATTGAATGTCTTTTTTTTCCTTTGGGTAAATACCCAGTAATGGGATTGCTGGATCAAACGGTAGTTCTACTTTCAGTTCTTCGAGGTGTCTCCATATTAATTTCCATAGAGGTTGTATTAGTTTGCCATCCCACCACCAGTGTATGAGTGTTCTCATCTCTCCACATCCCCTCCAGAGTATGGGATTTGTGGTAATAAAATCTGGGTGCAAGTTCCAACTTTGCCACTTACTCATCAGAGTTCTTAAGTATATTATGTGTATTCGCCACCCCCATTTTCCTCATTTGAACAAGGAATGACAAAACAAACTACCTCACTAGGATTGTTTTGAAGAGTAGACAAGTTGCAGTTTTTGTTCTAGGACTTATGATCCAAATTAGACATGATAGACATTGTATCATTCAGGATAGGCTAGGTTTTATGGTTGCTTAATACAACAAACATTTATTTCTTGCTCACACCACATGCCCACATGAGTCACTGGAGGGCTCTGCTCATTGTTCGCTCGGGACACAGGCTAAAAGAGGCTCCATCTCCACAAGGCGCTTCCTTAGTCACCTTGGAAGGGGGACAAGATTTGCCAAGATAGATACTGGCCCTTAAAGCAGCCACGTGGATGCACGTATTTCACTGGTCAGATGGCCATGTGTAACTTCCAGGGAAGCTGAGAAAGACATCCCACTGAGGGTCCAGGAGGCAGAGAGCTGAAAACAGTGAATAATATTAATGACCACCACAGAGGTGTTAGCAAATTCTAGAGATAATGTAAACCATTTCTAGGAAAGGATGAAAAGTCATTCTTTGTTATTTTCTTTCATCCCAGAGGGATCAAGGAAGATTTCCAAGGGAAAATAACAAGTGTGGGGACACGAATGGGAGGTTCACGTGGTATCAGGCGTGGAAAGAAACATAGCTTGAGGGCATCAATAAGAAATGAAAGCGAGGGGAGGGATGGCATCAAAATGAAATGGGCCGGGTGTCGGGTGGACCAGAGATCATACGTGATCTCCCACACTGTTAGGTCTGAAGAGGGTTGCAAACTGCAGCCTAAGTTGACTGGTCCTCAGTTACCTCTGCACATCTTCAGGTGTAGGATGTCTGCCCCACAGAAATGACCTCAAGGCCACTTGACTCCACCTTTTCGCTCAATTCCTGGTGTTGCTTCTGGAGTCTGGTCTCGCTGTCAGCATTGTGGTGTTACTTTCTGCCTTTATGCGGCTCCTGGTGCTTCTTTGTCGTGGAAGGTAACTTCCCTATCTGGGTTGGTGACATCACAGCCACCAGGCTTCAGACACCAATAAAACAATCACAGCGGTTTTCTGGTCCCTCTGAACCTCTGAAGAGCATTCTATTTTCTTGGTGCTTAAAAGTAAAGGGAGAGAAGTGAGTCTCCCTTATTATTTAAAACAAAAACATGTCAAATGAAAAAAAGTTTAGATTTCATCGTGCGAAGTCAAGTTTTTCCTTAAATTTCCTCAACTTTGGCATAATTGTAGAAGTATTATAAGTCTACACGATGCTTAGTGTCCCATATCTGTATGTTTAAAATTGATCTCCCAAGCATTTCTTGAAAAATATCACAAGCTGTTTTCATGTGGCAGGGTGTATATACGTTTGGGTGTATGGGTGAGTGCATTGAGGGTAGGGCAAGTAAGAAAAGGAAATGTGAAGCTTCAAGAAGAGGAAATGAGAAGTGGTCTTGCTATATTTGATCAGATGGAAAACTGTGGTCAGAAAAGTTATGTATTCTTTGATTTTGAAACTCTTGGTCTCTTTATTTAATACTCAAGGGAAGAAATGGCATAAAATTAAGTGGTATAAGATTTAAAATTGTGTGGATCACAGAACTAGAGCAATTCTGTGCAAATGACCTTGAACACCCAAGCCAGCAAGCCATCAGCGGGAGGAGCAGAAAGAGTTAGGCGTGGTTGCTATGGCAACCTTATACTGATTGAAATGAGATTGAGGAATCCTGGTTCTTACCTGACTCCACATTTTCCTTTTCCCTTTTTAACTGACTTATAAAGATTTGTAGTCCTTGGGGTCTTTATGCTACCAAACCAGCTCACAGAGAGACACCATGTAACCAGAGGTAACTGTCTCCTAGCAAAGAAAGTACAAGTAACCTGGGATGAACGAGGTGCAAGGATAGATAAGGTTGGTTTAACCAGGGAGATGAAAATGAGCAGGAATCATCAGAATGCCACGCTTTCAGGCCAGGTCCTGGTATGCCACAGTCCTGACATGACAGAACCAAAGACCATAGCAGCCAGATCAGTCTGTGAAGAGCAGATAGCAGACCATGCGTTGGTTCCGGATGATCAGAAGAAACATTATTATTGGTAAGAGAAACAAACCTTTGTCCAGAGAGTAGGAATGGGAAGTACTTCTCCAACTGGTATTTCTGAGCCTCAGCTTCGGCAACTATAGGATGGAATAAAAATACCTGCCTTGAAAGGTTGCTGTGAGGACCAGAGACATAATAAATTCTCCCAGACTACTCAAATTAGTTGTCTGCAGTCCTTTCTGAGGGGGAAAATATGGGTGGCCATATTAAGAACAATTGCAAGTTTTTGGCTAAGGTTGTTTTTACCTAAAAAAGGAAAATAAGAGTTTAGGGTCATTGGCAAAGCGATGAGAAGCCCTCATAATAATTTTTATTTTCATAACAATAAAACAATAAAGGTAGCATACTAAATAATGTGATTATTAATGGTATTTAATGTCATTAGTAAGAATGGTACTGCAGAATGAATTTCCATTTATTTGTCTTTAATCCTGCATTAGTATTAGTAGATCACTGATAATGAACGTTAATGGAAAAGAAAGGATAGGACAAGTGAGGAACTGTACTTAGGAAAAGAGTCTTCTACTCAGCTCCTCCAACTCACAGGATCATCTAAATAGGGACCCACACCACCCCCGTGTGCGTCTGTTGGCTGTTGCCCTCATCAGATGGAACGGTCCGGGCTCTACCTCTCTTGAAGGAAACATGATGTGTAGACTAATATTTTTGGTTTGTTCTGGTTTTGTTTGCTTGTATTTTCATCATATAGAGAGAATATAGGAAACCACATAAACCTTATCACTCCTTAACAGGGCTGTCGCTAGATTGTGCCCTTTGTTCAAAAGGAATTTCCTTCAAGTACTTAACTTTCATGGAAGGTGTTTCCTCTGCACTATGCTTTGAAATTATGGCTAGATGGTGGAAATTCTGCTTGATACTCCAGCATTCTGACTTCCTAATCCTGAAGTTCTTGACCTGGGGTCCATGGGTCTATTAATGGAATTCAGAGGGTCCGTACCAACTGAAATCATATGAAAAATATCTGCACGTAGTTAAATAGATGCAGTTTTCTGGAGAGAATTCCCTCGACATTCATCCAGTTCTCAGGTCTGGCAGTGACTGAGAAGGTTAAGAATTGTCACAGTCTGGGTTCTCAGCGCCTGTTCTCAGTGGCAGTTGTGTTTGTCAGTGTATTGCCCACTAAGGGTTTGGTGAGAGTAGGTAAGAGGGGCAACATGAAAGAAATTTTTTTGGTAAAAAAAATGAAATTCTACTCAGATTCTGAATTAAAATGGATCTCTCCTATTGCACAGCAATTTCCTGTGTAATACCATTCAAAACTCATCAAATAATACACATAAAATTTGTGCATTTTATTGTAAGTCAAATTTACCTTAAAAACATAAATATATATTGAACTGTAATTAATGATATGCATGTTTAGGGGTGAAGTGTACCGGTAAATGCATCAAAATAATAGGATGGACAGAAGGAAAGATAGGTGAGTAGATATGTTAAAAGCAAATATTTCAAAATGTTAATTATAGAATCAATGTAGTGGCTACATGGATATTCATTGTACAATTCTTTCATTTTTCTGTTTGAAAAGTTTAACGAAATGTTGGGAAATATGTGATTATAACATTTAGAGTATGTACGACTGTGTATGACATAGCAGACAGGTGTAAGGAAGTGAATGGAAGTTGATTTCATAATTACATATTGATTGAGTCAATTTGGAAGCAATTCTTGAGTACACAGAAGGAAATCGAAATGTATTTGAATTTTAGATGCAACGAATTTATGATCAGGAGAGATTACTGTGATATATGTGTAGTGTTTAGAAAGATAGCCCTCCAGTGACCATGATTATATACAGTATTTTGTCAGATTCAGTAGTTTTTACGCAGTTTTATTTGGAGGTTCTTCTAACATAAAGCTGTTCTTGCCATTAATTGTTTTCTAAGCCTCTGTAAATATTTCTTTGCATGATTGCACACACCATTCATCTGAGCAACTTTCCTCTGTACTGTCTAGTTCAGATATGTCTTACCTAGTTCAGATAATGTCTTAATCTGAATCATCCATCTCCAGTATGGAGATAGTCCTAACCGTACCACATCTGAGAGAGCTAAAGAAAGAGTTGCTTTGTTCTCCTTTATATTTTACCAGACATGTGTCAGTCCCTAAAAATCAACCTATTAGAATTTCTTTTAATGAGGAAGTACTGAGAGAGACAAGATTTAGCCAAACCATGTTAATCCAAGCATGAGTGTTTTATAATGTATTTGGACCAAAGTACTCAATAATTGACTATAAGAATTGTATAAACTTTACCACCAAAACTCAAGAGGTTAGCAATTAAAAAATAAAATAGCTTTTCCATTTTAGCATTTTAGGCTCAGGCTCACTGTGCATGACATGTCTCATACAGAGCAACTGAATTTAATAATTACAAAAGGAATAAAACCAAAACAGCTTTTTAGAGCTGATATGAACTGATATTTTTTCAATTTGTATATTTTGCACAATATAAACTCTCTTTAATTAGGTTTAAAATGAAACTGCGATGATTTTTTTCCCATGATAACAGGAAACAACTAAGTCATTGGATTTTGTTTTTTTAATTCCAAATGACACCAGTGTTGCAAAGTCAGAACTTTTGAAAAGGACTGCACAGAGGTTCATGAGACGTGATAGGTGCTTAGGGTGCAGTTTTAATGCCAACAGACTGGAAAACAAACAGCATAACCCAGACAAGACATGACTTTGTTCTTTAGCATCCATGTGAATAGGAAATAAGATCTTTCTGGGATATGTTCCTCACTCACAGGTGTGGAAGAGAAAAACATCGCATGCCTGCTGCATTGTGTGTGGGATTCTGGTTTGGGCCAACGCAAAGGGGCATTTCATTGCTTCTCACAGTAAAAGTTCAATTCACTTAACTCGGTTGGTGCTTTTGTTTCAGTCTGCTGCAAGTGAACAGTACAAAAGCATGAAGCATCCCTTAATCCCATGAGCCTGGTGTGTGCTGGCTACTCTCGCTGCATTCTCCAGCTCTGCTGCCAATGGAAGTGAGAGATTGACCCCAGGCCTGCAACCACTGTTCTTTGCTCTGCCACTAAACCACTGAGCCGTTGACACTTTAATTGTTTTATACCAGGAGGAAACCAATTGTGTTGATGTGAATGTCTTATTCATCAGACATTACAAGCTTCACATTTGTAATGAGCTGAAACTCCCAGTTTAAGACATGTAACCACAGTGAATCACAACAAGAGTATAGCAACGACGCTTTCTAATTTATTGTCGTTGCTCTTTAAAAGATTTGATGGTATTTCAGAATTCCAAACTGCAATTAGAAAGTCTGTCTAAGGTTGTGTGTTAATCAAAAACAGCAAATCGTGTTTGCATTGTGAAGAACAGCAGAGTAGTAAAGGGAGGAGTTATCCATGCATATTTTTTCCTTTTTAAAATGTGTAGGCAACTATAGAGACACAAGTGAACAAACTATTTTTCAAGTATCTAAAGTATCTTTCTGGTGTATGAAAATGTCCACATTATCCTCATGGGCTATATTTTGAAAATCTTTATCCTCAGGAAGAAGCTTAGTTTTATGTCATCATTTTTCCAGAACATTGAATATTTCTCAGTAGTGGAATAAAACGTTTCGACATTAAATGTAACAAAACCTGACACTTTGTGAACAGTCGCAATAACCATTTGAAGAACCAGCTGTAGTATCTGATTTGATGGCTTCCTAAAGAAGACAACTGTTTACTCACAGACTTCACGGTAGCAAGTCAAGATTTCATACCTGTGCAAAGTATCTGACTGCCCTTGGATTGGAACCTGGGATTCTCTGCTCAAAGCCTCTGATACCTCCTCACTGCATCCAGGATAAAGCCCAACATCCTAAGCAGGACATTTAAAGCCCTCTGCTCACCACCCTCACCTACCTTTCAGCCTTCCCTGCATCCCTATCTGCATCCCGATCCTGCCATGCACACATGTGCCTGCCCCTTGGCCATTCACTGCTTCCCACAATCCTTGCCCATGCAAGAATACCCTTCTTCCTCCCTCTAGACATTAAACTTTTACTTATCTTTCAAATCCCACTTCTTCCTCACTGCATTGTTCCCTCTAGGATAGCACTTAGATTTCCCATTTTGACTCATAGGTAATTCTTGTCCCAGCCATCTCCCCGCTTCAAATCTTCAGCTCCTTAAGGACAGAAGTAGTATGTTAGTAAATGTTTAACAGTTGTCTCTCCAGAAAGAAAGCAGAAAAGTCCTGATTGGTCATGTTTGTCTGTGTCCTGTGGTGTAAATATTGCCACAGTGGCTGATTTCAAGTGGCAGTTTTAACAACTGGCTTGCAAAATTCCTGAAAATTTCAACATTCAGCAATCTTGAGTAAGGTCAAGCCAGTTCCAGAGCACCACTGGGACCTTGATTTAATATAATAGTCCTTGTCCTACTGTCCTCTTCCACCGTAAACACTGTGCTTTGCTTAGGAATAGACGCTCAGTAAATGTTTCCTGAATTGATTTAGGCAGGACAGTGATGGTATTGCTCCTTCACCAGTGATCTTAGAGCAGGGTCGTTTCTGGCAGTGATCCAGGCAACGTTTGCACTTCTTGTCACTTCAGAGTGGTGGCCTTAGCCCCTGCATGGGCGTGTGTGCACTTAAATAGATGTATTTATTTAAAGTGTAGCTGAGGATGGTGGTGAGGAGCAGGTTCATGGTCTTAGGTTCAACAACCTCATTAGAGCAGAACATGATTCACTATGATTTCAGTAAAAAAAACAGAGAAGAAAGTCTAAAACACAAAGTCAAGATTGTGACACTTCCAAGGAGATAAGTGAAAAATCCCTGTGTAGTCTGGGGAGTTTAGAGGAGAGACAGCTGCTGGCTCAGTTACCATCTTCTTTTCACCTTTTCCTATTCTCAGCGTCTCACATCTGTAAGATTTTCGTGACTCACATTTTCACAGTGAGTGGAGTATCAGCATATTTTTCATTTTAGCTCATACCATAAAGTGCCAACCTCGTACCTCTGTTTTTATAATAAACTTGGAAGTCACTATTGTTCCTCTTAGGGTGACCGACCTGTTCTGGTTTGGCCCACTTTAAAACCAAAAGCCCTGTATCCTGGGAACATCCTCGGTCCAGGCAGACTGAGCCAGTTGGTCACCCTAGTGCCTATAAAGGTTGTGGTTCCTATCATGAATGCTTTGGGTATTTAAACCTGCAGTACACCTGCCTCTTACTGCCACTATTCCGGAAGACATTGAATCAATGACTAAAACGATTAGAACTTCTAAAAAAATCCCAGTTTATGAAATCTCTTCTAAAGGTCATGATCTTATTTGTCAGGCACTTTTATTAAATGAGAGAATAAATGGGAAAGTACTTTGGATAGGAGAAAATGCCACAGAGCACAAAATGCTAGTATTTATTTCTCATAAGGATACATGTGTTCCGTAATTCTGTCTTTCAGAACCCATCTTGGATATTATTGAAATATAGCAACTTGTTATGATGGAATAACTATTAATAGTATCAAAATACCTTAAGATAGGGTGGGCGAGGTGGCTCACACCTATAATCCTAGTACTCCGGGAGGCCAAAGTGGGAGAATTGCTTGAACTCAGAAGTTCAAGACCAGCCTGAGCAAGAGTGAGACCCCGCATCTACACAAAGTAGAAAAACTTAGCTGGGCATGGTGGCATGAGCCTGTAGTCCCAGCCACTCGGGAGGCTGAGGCAGGAGGATCGCTTGAGCCCAGGAGTTGGAGGTTGTGGTGAGCTATCATGGCACCTCGGCACTCTAGCTGTGGCTACAGAGTGAGACTCTGTCTCAAAAAAAAAAACAAAGTACTTTAAGATAACTGATTAAAATGTTGGAGGACTGTACATGTAGCAGATAGACTTAGCTTCCATGGGTCAACATTCCGTGATGTCTTTGGTTCAGGCGTTGTTCATTGGCACTACGTATTGTGAAGCAGCTACATGGGAGAGAGCTGGAGGGGGGCTGCGGTGGCTGAGCAGCATCCGCACCCCTTAGCATGGACTTGTTAGACCCTCCTCACTGCCTGCAGACATTTTTTGGTAGAAATGATATGCAATAGTAGTGTCCACAGTGTGTCACTTTGTATCGGAATATGTCCCCACTAGAATAGAATTCTGCTATAATGTGATATCTGTGTTCCCACCTGTGTTCTGCAGAATCCTACAGTAAAAATTGTAGGGCTTATGGGGAGAAATAGAGTAAGGGCAGACCCTTCTAAATGTATTCAACTTGGTAAGCACAGCACTCAGAAAAGCAGTAAAAACACTAATAAAAATACTGGCACTGTTTACAGGTGAAAGAAGCTTGATGTGAGGGTTGAGAATGCTGAATTTTGGATAAAAGGGCAAAATGCTCAAGGATCCAGGAGACTTGTACAGTAAACAATTAATTCCAAGACAGAGCATGTAGCTGAACCGAGCCAAAAGGAAGCATGTGGGGTAATTGGACAGCATGGACAGTACTCTGGGCTCCAACTTGCATGCAGCTGTGCTTATGTGTCTTGGACATGGCACTGTTACTTCGTGGCTCAAAATAACACTGGAAAGAAACCTCCCATGAACCAACATAACTTCTTGTTCATGCTGACAACATTCTCTATTAACCATTTATATGTGATCTAATTTATGCTACAGAAATGAATATTTTATAATAGTTTTTCAAATTTCTGTTAAATAAGATGGTTCGTGAAACAGGTTCAAAATTGTATGTGATTGTATATATTGAATTCAGAACCCTAAGCATGAAACTTACTGTGTTTCAATACTTTGGACAATAATCCTAGACAAGTTTTAATTTGGAAAAAACAAAATCCACCCAAAATGGAGTCACATCTCTTCTCAAATCTTTTAATTAAAGTCAGACATGAACCCTTGTGTTTTCCTGACTGCCAAATACTTAGAAGTAGTTTTATGAGATTTGTGTGTGTGCGTAAGTTGTAAAATAAAAAATGCACACACTGCCGAGTTCCATGACTTTGCATTTGGTTTATTTAAATATAGTTTAGTTGGACTGTAATATATAAGGAGGGTTAAAGGGTCAGAATCCTATTTAATTAACTTATACCCACTTGGGAGCTAGTCACTTGTAAAGGTATGCTAAGCAAATAATGCTTCAAATAACATGAAATCTTTGAAAAGAATATGCCACCTTTGGTGAAGGCGTTTCTATTAACCTTGCCATTAAAATTATTTCAGTGAACTAGTTCAAACCTCACAGTTTTTATATATATAAAAATATTTTAAGATACCTGTATATTTAATCTTTTTTTAAAAAGTCAGTAAAATTATTTCATAAGCTATTTCAAACCTCACAATTTATATGTGTAAATATATTTTTCAGTATATATTTATATAAAAATCTTTTTAAAAAACCATACATATTGTATATTATGTGATTTTTAAAAAAATGTGTCTTGATGGTTCAAAAAAGATCTAAATCAGTACTTTTCCTGCACTTGTTTTGTCATTCACTGAGACAGGAAGTAATCCCAGAATTGTCATCCTTTTGTCCATATGTGTCTAAAATATGACCAGTGTTTTACATTTGCATAAATCTGATTTAATAAGCAGTCATACTATTAAAATAAAGCATTCTTTTCAATCAAGGCTAATTACACATCATTTAATGCCTGGTCTTTAATGAGGATTTCAATAAATGTTCGTTGATAATGATAATTATTAAAATGATATGTTAAGTCAGTCTCCTCGTGTGAGGAAATGCTTTGTTTCAAAACGTTAGACTTACAGCTTTGCCTAAAAATTTTTAATTAAAATCACCACTTTGGCATGAAGCTTAAAATGTGCAAAGTTGTTGCAATTAGTGCACTGTACATCCATATGGATGTTACCAAACAGCTTTCAACTTAAAGGATTTGGGCTATTTTGAATGATGGACCTTCTGTTAAGCTTAAAACAAAGCCTGTCTATCTCTGCATTCATTTTAATTAATATTCTCTTGCTGGTCTCAAAGATGTGTTCTCTTCTGGGAGGAAGAAACGTGATTATCATAAATCAGAAATAAGTTACAGAAGTAGGTTTGACTAATTTTCTACTTTCTTCTGTTTCATACCATGTCTACCACCCCACCCCCCAAGGAGCTTCAATGCAGTATTGGAGAAACTGGAAAACACTGATTTCAGATATTCTAAAAGAAAACCTGTATTTCTGGCCAAACCATAACATATTCGACTTACTCAAAAAAATGAGTAAATTATAAGCTGTCCCCAGATTTTCTGAATTCAGTATGACATTTAAAATGTATCATTTTGAGTCTAACATTCATATAAAATCCATAGTATAAAATTTGACTATGGGTTGTATATATATATATATATATACACACACACACACATACATGTATGTGTATATATATATATACACACACATATTTGAGTGTGTATATTTGATATTTTTACTTCAGACAGATTGGTACTTGCCTAGGTACTTAAGGTTTAACAACCTTATTTGTAGACTTAATTCTTTATGGCAGCAAACTCTACTTGAAGATGAATTAGCTACAAACATTTTTTTTTTCTTGGTATTTTAAACAAAATCAAACTCAAATTGGCACAGTCATGTAAGTTCATTTTTTCTTTTTCCTGGACATCTTTCATGTGAAACTTTATTGGCACGGTACTTGGGGAAGGGAAGCTTTCTGAACTTCGTTCTCCACAAAACCAGAATAAATCCTACAAATGGCTATACATTTTAATTAAGGCCTTGGTTTTCTATGCTCAAACATCTCCCCACAACCACTCTCCATATACCTTCAGAAAAATATTTCCTCCTGTGGCCACTGGAATCCTCCGACTGTCTAGGTGCCCAATTAAGCCCAATTTTGAATGCTGGTGTAAAAAGCAGACAGCCAAAATGATTTTTTAAAAACCTTCATTGAACTCTTAAGAATAGGGTAAATGTGAAAAATTACAAAGCAGAATTGTAATTTACCATAACATGTGGGTAAAATAATTCATCCAACGTGAGTGGAAGGACGTAAAATCGGTTAAGTCCACTATAGAACACCACCACGGCAAGTACTGTTTTTTTCTTTTATTCCAGCATTATGGAAACCCAGTCCCCATATCCATTAGATTCGGCATAAAGATAACACTAATTTTTCCATGTTACTTGGATTATTTATTTTTATTTCCTTTTTTTAAAGCCTGTAGTTAATTGCATACCTATCTTTAGTTGCCTCCTTATATACCAGTATTTTGGATTCTACATTTGAGAAGAAGGTTGGAATTAGTTTTATTCTGGTTTAGAAACAGACAAGCTAAACTTGGTCAAATGATAATAATTTTTTTTCTTAAAGAGACCCTCATTGTTTTATAATTTTATACTATCTTTGCTGTTGTGAGGTCCTTCCTTTCTGTCAAATTTTAGTATTTTTTCCTTCTTTGTCAGGCGTTTTTACAAAGAAATCTCTGAAATAGAAATGAACAGATTACCCTACAGCTTCACATACATCCTGGAGAATATCCTGTTCACAATTTACGTGATAAAAGGAAAACTTACAGTTGTTTTAATTTGGAAGCAAAATAATCACTTCTCTCCAGTGAGGCTTAAGGGGTGGAGGGAAATGTGTGCCAGAGTCGTCTTGTAGAAAAAAAGAAGACTTTGAGAGGGGGCTGTAGGGGCAGTACAGCAGGAAAAAAAAAAAAAAAAAAAAACAATAAAGCAAACGTAAAACCTTAGAGTGGGTAAATAGGCCAACACAACACAGGCCATCTGATCACATCGAAGCACCCTGAGCAGCAGTCCACAGCTATGTTGTCCCTCCAGTGTGTAAACTGCGTGCGTGTGTGTAGGGGTGTGTGTGTATGTACACACAGAGATTTAGCAGGGAGCACAGAGGGAATTAGAAAGAGCCTGGCTCGTTTTTAATTTGGGTCTGTTTGCTTGCATTTAGCACTTAAGGGCTTCTACATTCAGTTTGCTCAAAAGAGTGATGAAGCACTCCTTGCTTATGCCTCAAATCAGAAATGCATGAAGTGCAGCTGCAGAGATAATACATTTTCCCCAAAGGCTTTGGCTGAGCAAATTAGGTGTCAATGGGGTGCCTGCGCAGGCAGTACTCTCTCTAATTAGTCTCTTGAGCCTAGTTGGTGGCGGGTATGAGATGATCTAATCAATTGGTCTGTGTCTGATGGTTCGTGTAAAAATCCTACCAGGCAGACTCTCTCCCACAGGTCACCCACCTGCACAGCGGGACTGCTCATTTTCATTTTTCATCTCTTCCATCACATGATGCTGACAGTTGGTTTTAAGAAAATTGAATCCAAAAAAATATCTAGTTCATAGGGCACATGGGTCAGAACAAAGTTGCATTATGGGTACCAGCGATCCAATTAATTAATATTTATAGCTGAGAAGCTCTATGTAGATATTTCTGAATAAGGATTTTATCAATCAAATCCAGTTTCTTGTTTAAAACATTCATTTCTAGAGAAAGAACATTGTAAAAGCAGAAAGCAAGATAAAAATGGCATCCGTTAATCTTATTGTTTACGTACCTATGAGCGGATGTGCACATGGTTGAGTTTATAATTCATATTCACTGTTCACTTATTGTGTATGCAGCATATTTTAATAATTAAATGTAAGGGAAGGACTTGCATTGATACTGTGTTTTGCTTCCCTATGATTGTAGTATACCCTCTCTCCTTCCGCCTAAATCCTCACCCATCAAATGCATGATTACATGTAGATTTTTTAAAAGATTTCTAGCAATAATCTGGCCTACCTCATATGCACTCATTGAAAATTGAAGCTAGTGCTGCCCAAGGAGGGAGAAGCGACATCCATCCCATGCTGCTATGAACAGCATCGGGCAGGGTAGTCGGCACAGTCGGGGACATTCAGAGTCTTCTCACAGAGGCAGGAAACAGTCTACTCTCATTGGCACCTCCCTTTCGCTCTCATTGTTGGCTCCTTCCATTAAATGTCTGAGCCCAAACCCAAGTAATAGACTTATCATAATCACTGTGTTCACCGTTTATTATCCAATTACTGTTATTATGTGTTATCCTTTATTATCCAATTCTGCTTATGCCCTAGGTTAGGTACATGTGATTTTCCTAGAGATTACACTGAAAGAATCAGGACAAAGGCAAGGACAAACACCATGAGTGGCTGAGAGATGTCTTAAATCAACCCAGTAGGGTAGTAAATATGCCATCGACTGTGGTGACAACATAGTTTATTATTACCTGAAATCGCATATACTAAAAATGAAATAATTTCCTTCAAATAGAATGTCATGGAATAAAAAAGAAGAAAATTTGGCCAACAGATGCAGGTTCGTCTGTGGACGGCCTGCTGCGTACCCAGCACCAGGCTATGTGAGCAAGAGCACAGGCACAGCGTTCGCCCCCGGTGACCGTGTCCTAGCAAACGCTGCATCTGAGAAACATGCCACTCCCAAGTTTGCGGATTCTGCCTTTTCCACTTCCTATTCATTCAACAACTGTTTATCGAATGCCTGAGCCAGGCCTGGGCTAGGCTCTGAGGATACAGTGGTCAACAAAATCAAACTTAATCGAGAACGTAATGGTACCACCTGCCCCCTTACTTGCTCCTTCACAGGAAGTGTCTCCACACCTCAGGAGGGACCAAGTGAAATCTCTGGCTCAGGAGGCCAGTATGGGACCAGGTCTCCATTCTGCTGATGAAAGTGGTAGAGGGAAGGAGAGTCAGGGAAGGCGACATCCTTTGGGTATAGTTGTAGGCCTCCCCGCCTAGGCAAGCAGATGTCAGGACAAACCCACAACTCCCATTTGGCTGAGGTGGGCAGACTTCCTGGAAGAGCGAGAATCTCAAGTGCTCTTTAAGCTACATAGAAGGAAAAGGACATTTTTGTCATCTGTTTAATAAAAATGTCAAGGTTAGTCGTGGACTTGAGGACTGAACGAAGATGCCAGTGGACGAACGTGCTTGAAATACTGCGGGGACCAGTGCTCTCTCCCCTCAGTGGCATGGGCCTAAGTCAGGATGTGTAGGGATGTGGAGCAGCGGAGCAAAGGTGGATTTTCTTCATTTCCTGGGAAGAACAAGGGTAGGATCAGGACTAAGAGGGTTATTCCCACAGGCAGCAAGTATTTGAGATAATAACTGAGGAGTTAGGATTTAGTGGTAGCGAAGGACCTGTGTGTGGTGTCCGTCCACCCCCAGGCCTCTCCCAGAAACTTAACAGAAAGGCTTTTGTTTACGTACGGCTCAGTCACTGAGCACAGGGGATTCTCAAGCATGAAAGGTTCCCCCTACCTCATACCATATACAAAAATTAACTCAAAATAGATCAAAGATCTAAACATAAGGGCTAAAACTATAAGACTGTCAGAAGAAAATAGAGGGGTAAATCTTCATAACCTTGGATTTCACAGTAGAGTTTTAGATATGGCATCAAAAGTATAAACAACAAAAGAAAAAGGGATAAATTGGACTTCTTCAAAAATAAACTTTTGCGCATCAAAGGACACAATCAACATAGTGAAAAGACAACCTATGGAATAGGGGAAAATATTTGTAAATCACATATCTGATAAAGGATTAATATCCAGAATGTATTAATATCCAGCTTAACAACAAGAAAACAAAAAACCCAATTTAAAAATGGAGGCGGACTTGAATAGATATTTCTCCAAAGAAGATACTCCTACAAAGAAGATATTCATATGGCCAAAAACCACATTGAAAGGTGCTCAACATCACTAATCATTAGGGAAATGCAAATAAGTTCACACCCCCTAAGATGGCTACAAATTAAGAAGAAAAAAAAAAAAACAGCAAACAAGTATTGGCAAGGATGTGGAGAAATTGGAACCCTTGTATAATACATTGCTGATGGGAATGTGAAATGGTGCAGCCACTGTGGAAAACAGTTTGGCAGTTTTTCAAAAAGTTAAATATACAGAGTTGCCATATGATGGCAATTCCACTCCAAGGTATATACCCAAAAGAATTGAAAACAGGGATTCAAACAAATACTTGTACATGAGTGTTCGTAGAAGCACTATTCACAATAGCCAAAAGGTAAAACAACCCTTTTGGTGATATACATCACATGATGAATGGATAAACAATATGTTATATCCATGCAGTAGAATATTATTCAGCCATGAAAATAATGAATACTGATACTGCTACAACATGAATGAACTTCAAAGACATCATGCTAAGTGAAAGAAGCCAGGCACACAATAGGCCACATATTGTATGATTCCATTAATATGAAATAGCCAGAATTAGGTAAATCCATAGAGATGGAAAGATTAGTGGTGCCAGGGGCTCAGGCAAGGGGAGGATGGGAAGTGACTGCTTAAAGAATATAGGGTCTCCTCTGGGGGTGATAAAAATGTGTTGGAACTAAATAGAGATGATAGTTGCACAACATTGTGAATGCACTAAATGCCGCTAAATTATACACCTTGAAATAGTTAATTTTATGTTAACTGAATTGCACCTCAATTTATAAAAAAGAATGGAAAGTTAAATTCCAAAAAATCTTCATACTAAGTGGGGGAAATGAGTAGAGTGTGGGGAGGATGCTATTTTAATGGTTCTTAAGTGTAAGAGTGGAACTTTTTGCTCTCTAGCCAAGATATTGCTAAGGAGCTGCCATGCAGGGGTGACATCCTTGATGCCACAGCCTGTGTGGGCAGCAGTAGGCCACCTGCACTGAGAAGTCTCAAAAACAAGGCCAACACCTACAGGATCAGGCTCTATCCAAGGCTCCCTCTGCATCCAGGAAGATGACAGTGTGACCCTGTGGATGGAGACATGAAGGTCTGACCAGGCCTCAGTGATCACAAGCTTCTAAGCTTGTGAGTTGGTTTGGGGACTCAGTTCAGCTAATGGGTGGATCTCTTCTCGGCTGCGTGACTTGAACCTGGGAGTGTTGCTTTTCACCGTTCCTGCAAGATATTCTTTTCCCATCCTGGACACTCAATGAAAATGCTTAAGGGCTAAAAACAAGTGTGGAGGGGAGCAGAGTGAACATTCCTTCCTTGTCCTTGAACCATTCACCTGCAAGCAATTACTGAGTTTGAAGCAGGCATCATTGGAAACGTGCAGTGGTGAGCAGGATGTTGGGGAGAGGCTGCCAATTCAGGTCACGCTGGCCAATTCTCATTCTGGTGAAACCGAAATAGCCGATAATAGGCAACCGAGGAATTATATACAGCTGAGTTTTTTAAAAAGCATCTATGTGATCCATTTTTCTATTTCATGTTCATAAAAAGAATACGATAATATGTCTCTTAATGGTCTGTATGATGCTACAGGCACTTAATTAAGACCAGTATTACTACTAATGATTTGGGGAAGGAAATTTGCTGAATTTCTTTTTATCTTACTTTCCTAGAGGAAGTTAGACCAATTGAATTCATGGAGTTAAATTATTTTAAGAGAAGAAAATACAGTCAGAACATTTATGTATCATATAAAAAGAACTATTTTGATTAAGTGGACTATTCTGCCTCATATTTTTGTGCTCAGGGTGGCTGTGGAGAACACTGATGGGCTCACTTTGGGCTGACCAATTTTGATGTCTCATGTGATTTAGGAAAAATGAATGATGTAAGTTTTTTTTTATAACAATTTTCTCTTTTCCTCCTTCCAGGATTAAGTTTTCATCATTCTGGAAAGGAAAAAAAAAAAGCAAACATTAATGAAGTGGCCAATAATATGAAGGGAATCACGGATCAGTTTCCTTTCGCTCCCCGTGGTGGATTTCACTTGCAAGAAAATTGAAGTTGGCAAGACCCTGTTTTCTCTGCAATTTATTTAAAACCTTGCACGCATTTGGATACCTTGTGATTTCCAAGAACTATGTGAAGATTAAGCTTTGCTTACTGATACATGGCATGTATTCTTTTCAGTCTTTTGTGTTTGATTTTGTTTGATTTCCCTCTGCAGCGCAGCGTCTCTGTAAAGGTTTTTATGCTTTCACCAGCCATGTCTTAAATACATTAAGACAACACATTTGGTGTTCACACTTCTTCAGTAATGTCTGTACTTGAAAGCCACACAGTGGCATAAAACAATGTGTGTTTTCTTTGAGAGCAGTGCACATTCTGCAACCACCAGGAAGGAAACTTTTTGCTAAAGCAAGCCCCTGTCCTCTGACTTGACAGCTTGGTCCCTGACGGCGGGGGCCCCCACCTGTTGCTTACCTTTGAGGACATTTGCAAATGTGGGGTTTTTTTCTTGGAAATAACTGCACGTTTATATAGGATATTGGATCTGCTTAGCATTTTCAAGCCACGTAGCATGGCTGTTTTTTGAATAGGTTGAAAGTGAAGAAACGAATATCAAACATTAAGAACAAAGACAGGGATAAATTGCTTACTTTTCAACCTCTGGAGATGGAGGTAACTTTTTACACGTGGTCTGGGTCTTGTCAACATCTTATTTTTTTTTCCATCCACTCTGTTACACTTTGTAGTTTCTAAATGGAGAAAGTGAGGAACAGAATGTTTAAAACTTGGGTGCAAAAGACTCATGTCCGTTGGATGAGCCCTGAAAGCAGTCTTGGCTTGATCCAGTTAAACGTTTGCTCACTCACAACAAAAGCACCTTCAAAAAATTACATTTTTTTAGAAAACTCCAAGCTGATTGGAAGACATCATTGGGTTCCTGACTTTAAAAAGTCTCCTGGAATAACTGTTCAAATGCAGGTTTTAGAAACAATGCAGGAATCTTGCTGTAAAGATGGAAGAGGGAAACTCCTTGTTTAAGGAGTTGAGGGGCCTTGGAAGATGAAGCTGAGCATGTGACACTGGGGAAAGGTGGCCGGGCCATGCACTGTGCTTCGTGCTGGAGGGAGAGCTGCCTGGTGCAGGCCCGCTCCCAGGGGCCAGGCCTCGCTGCAGAATCCCCAGTAACACTGAGGCCAAGGGGCAGTTAGGAAATTTCATCCAAAGCATGAGACCTAGCTCCTCTGGACACAAATTCCTATGGAAATACCTTTGTGTACATTGTTTTACATTCTCTTATTAGCCAGAAAGGAGAGACTAAGAGCTTGAAATGTGTCACACTTTTTTAGGATCAAGACCAGGAATTATGAGCCAGTTTGACAAGGGCTTTCTCTGAGAGTCGGATGAGAGAAAAACTTCTGTAGTCAAACCCAATACACCTAAGAAACTGGTCCAGAATTCCTAAACTTCTAAAATGGTACTATCTCTGGAGGGAGGTATGAGTAGATATGTCAAGGTCATAATTCATCCTCTCCAAATGTAGCATTCATTGTAAATTTGTAAGTGCTGAGTAAGGAATTCTTTACTGATTGATTTTTAACGAGAATAAAAGCCACCCAAGGTTAGAATGTTTACTGTTTGCTACCAAGAAATCTTTTTCATTCCTCTTTCATACATTCCAACCCACTGGAACTCTTTAGAGGTATTTTGATTTAAAGTATACTTAAATTAGGATTTCTTAAAGTAAATATAGGGGGAAAACTTTACATGCAATCAAAAATGGACTTTCCTGTGATTTATTTTGAATCATTCATTTGGGGGAGAGGCATGACTTTTGTATTTCACTAGGTTTAAATCAAGAGCAACTAACTAAATCTTGCTATTTAATAAGGTTTCTAACTTGAAAATTTGCAAATATTTAATGTTGAAAGACTTCAATTAGAGATATATGTCCCTTTCACAGGCAGCTTCTCTTGGGAAGTGAAATATAATCATACTCAGTGCGGGGAGAAATCTGTTTTATTACAGAGACATACTTCTCAGAAGGTTAGGAGGTTTTGAGTTCCCCATCTTTGCCATCCGTACAAGAAATCCAAGGTTTCGTTCTCTCTCTCTCTCCATATATATATAAAATCTTTAACTATTCCCTCTTTCCTCTCCTATTTGCAATCACGTTTTCCCTCCCCTTCATTTTCTTTCGTACCCTCTCTGAGGGTAGTCGTGAAAATCCATACATGCTGTGTTCATTAGCAGATTTATTATTCTATTGAGAAGGCACTGGAATGTTTTGTGAGATTATTTTTATATGAAGGAACAGCTTGAATTCAAACAGCTGGTAATAGTATGAACACCTTCGTACGGTGATTGTATCAACAGGACATCACTGCACACAGTATTCTGAAAGGAGATTTGAGATTGAATTTTCATTTTCTTAAAAGAACAGTTTCATTGACTTAAAAATACAACATGTATAGGACATGAAAAAAAAATGTTTGCAGCGCTCGGCAGAAAATAGGGGACAGAAGGCAGGAGTGGCTGTCCATCCACTGACGCAAGGGTGAGAAGCTATTTCTACCTCCCAAGAGTGATTAGAAAAGTTTCTAGGGGAGCCTCCAGGCTTGCAGAGAAAGCAAGGCCTCTTGGTATCCTTTCCTCAGTGTGCATATGACAGCCAATGTAATCAGTACTCTAGGTTATGCATCTATATAAGATACTCATCTGTGAATATTATTGGTTTTGTAATCTTTGTTATATAAGAGGATGTTTAGGCTGTACATACTGGGGTAGATTATTGCCTGCCTCCTATATGTAGGAATATGCTGCATAATTTCGCATAACTTCCATCTCCTTTACTGGCTTGTAGGCAGAGAAAACGATATATGTTACTGCCTTGTAATTTTCTCATACACCAAAAAAGAAAAAAACAAAAACAAACCTCAATAAAATAAGCAATCTCCTATTCTCATTCCTTTTCCCATAGCAGCATATTTTAGAGACATATACAAAATCTACATTCTCTAGTTGGAAGTGGATTTTTTAATCTTTTTTTTTTTCTTTTTTCATATGATGCACTGAGATGTGTACTTTCTAACAGGGGGTTGGTACCTAAGAAATGTGCTAGCATCATTCAGAAAACTATTATACTTCAAAATGAGATATAGCAAGGAGAATGGAATAATACACGTTGCATATTTGTTACCCATTGTAATTTGTATTATGAAAGATGTAATGGTTTGTCAGGTGTCACTGTTGTTTTCTTGTAACATGATATGGAATAAAGTATAGCAGAATCTCCGTATATCTTCTTGGTACATCTTCTTGATGGGTACCCCAAAAGACCATCTACCAGACCAAAGAAATATTGTCTTAAAAACTCTTCAGCCACAACCATTCTTAAAGAGTGAAATAAGATCCCGAATACACAATATGTGGGAAGGAGTGAGTTAGTTGGAATGTTCCAGAAGTCTGTTAAACCCTCTCCTTTCCTTGATTTGCTATGCCGAATATATGTAAAGGAGTAGAGGCTGTGAAAAACAAATCCTAAGCTACAGGATCTTCACGATTCCCCTGGCTCCTTCCTGATGCTCACCACATGTTCTGCCCATCTCAGATGCATCTGGAGCCTTTCTGGTTTTGTTTAATGACAATCCTATTTGTCTTTTATTGGCTCTCTGTCTAGTTTTTGCACATATCCTAGGATGAGGTGAGTAGATTACCCTCCACTGAATACAAACCAAATCTTCAGCATGCAGATCTTCTGCCAGAAGTATGACTGTTCTCTTACTACCCGGAACACCACTTGGGGGATGTCTGCATCTGAATGGGCAGGGTACTCTTGGGATCGCACGTTTGGATTGACGGTGCCAACTTGGGCGGGGGGGCGGTGCCTTTTCCATCATTGCCTTTTTCTTCTTGTCAGATCTGTCATAACCCCAAACAAACCCCTATGATTTGATAAATTGCTAATTTATTTAGATATAGTCATCAATTTATAGATAGACTATTTGGTGATTTTAAAGTGTTTATAAGCTCATATCCCATTTAAAGAGGACAAAGGACTCTCCTGGCTTTCCCCCTGGGCAGACCCTTACCCACCAGAGGCAGCTCCCTCAAGTTTTCCTTCCCTCGTTCTTCTCCTATAACCTCTGTGACTTCATAGTCTGTAAGCCCTTCCCTGCCAAAGGCACATTCATACAAAAGGAAATGTAAGTGCTCTCAGCTGATGCATATTCCACTGCAAGAAAGCTGTGAGAGCCACCACATCTTCAGCCCCCAGCTGCTGCTGCTGTTTCCTATAAAGCAGTAAGCCATCTGCGCCAGAGGCAAATGCATTTTCAGTCACTGCCACCACCACTGGATCCTGGGACAGGAGATTGCATTGAGGGAGACTCACAGTAGCCAAAATAGAGATAATATGCAAATTTCTGGGTTGAATGGGAGCCATAAATTCCCCTGGAAACTGATTAGAATTATGGAAGTGTGAAAAGAATAACTTGTTCCAGGGAGGTGTTTTGAGGGAGCAAAGCGTTTGGCACTGTCACTCCCACACAGCTACGCTAGCTCATGTGCCCATTGTTGAGGTCACGCCCAGCAGCGTCCTGGGCAAGCTCACATTTTAGAGCTTGACTGTGCCCCTGAGTTGATTTAATCGAAGAAAGAAGGGGATGGAGGGTTGGTTTCTACAAGAGGCCAAAAAAACACATTTGAGAAATACTTTTAAGTTTTAAAATGTGGCAGAAGAAATCCTCTCGGTTCCATAATTGCCCAGTGTTCCCGTCTTTTTCAGCAGAGGCTATTCCAGCTCCTCCAGGTTGCAGGATGCGGTGTGTGCTCACCGAGGCAGCAGTTAGAGTCAGGAGGGCGGCACTGCTATAGTTGCCGTTGGCCTCCAGAGTAAAGAGAAACCAGAGGGGAAGGTGTTGGAGCAACCTTGTGCCACTGGGTTAACACGTACAGTTGCTGAATAATGGTGGGCATTGTAAATCTCTGCAATGAGAACCCCACAGTGGCCCAGCAGCCTGCTGCTACCAGTGGGTGGTGGCGTTATGGGCATTAGCGTTGAGAAGCTTATATAGCAGAGGGGGCTAGGATAAAGGACACAAATCAGGGAAAAACTGACAAGATTAAAAAAAAATCTAAGGCCTCGTATTTACTGTTCATCCCCCATGCTCTCGGTGTGCTATATTGTCTGCGTTGAGTCATGCTGAGAGAGAGCCAGGCACAATAATAGCTCAGAGCAGCCTCGCAGCCCCCGAGCCATCCTCTGCCAATGGTGCTGACTGTGCTAGTGGAGAATGGGATTCTGATAGAGTTGTCTTTTTTCTTCTTCCCTGCGAGACCACCAATAATTACGGAGGGCATGCTGCAAAGATATGGGGTAAGGGTTCCCTGTCGGGGTGTATCCTGAGAAGTGACCCAGCAGGGGTCCCTGCAAAAGTATGTGCTACGTAGCCCAAGGTGTGCCTGCCTCACAGATGTAGACAATGCTGGGGAAGTCTAGAAACACATGTTTGAAACAGCGCTTCATGGGTTTAGAGAGGTTAAAATGAAACTTAGTTTTATAAATCATATTACAGTCACAAATAATGACCTGTCCCCCCTCTCCCCCATCTTCAGCCAAATCTGGCGACCGGGTACCTTGCTTCCTCAAAGAAAGGCTGTAATCCACTAAGATCCTTGGGGAAAGCAGGCACAAGTCCTGCAACCATCTTCCCTAACATTTGGGGAATTCACACCCTCCTGTATCCTTTCCCTTAGCCCGCTGGGTCTCAGCCCTGAGAGCTGGAATCTCACTGGAATCACAAGGAAGTTTATAAAACACCTCCACCCCAGACCAATTCATTCAAGAAATATTGAGGGTGGGGTTCTGGCATTGGTCTGTTTTGGAAGATCAACAGGTGATTCTATTGTGCAGTGAGAACTGCTAGACTCCTCCTTTCCTCCTGCCTGTCTGCTACTCCAGGGTGAGGGCCAGCACACTTGTTCAGTAAGGGCAAAATAGTGAATACTTTTGACTTTTGAGGCAATACAACCTCTGTGCCAACTACTCCCTTTGCTTCTGTAGTGTGAAAACAGCCATGCATAATACATACATGAATGAGCATGGATGTGTTCCAATAAAACAATTTGTGGACACTGGAATTTGGGGTTCATATCATTTTCACATGCTATGTAATATTTATTGTTTTTCGTTTGGTTTTTGAGAACTATTTTAAAATGTAAAAACCATTCTTAGCTCACAGACCACATGAAAATGTAGAGGGCAGACATTAGCCTGGGGACTGTAGTTTGCTTACCTTGGGTTACAATACAGCCCCGGTAAGAGGGTAAGCAAGGACCACCCCTGACATCTGCAGGGCCTAGGGTAAAAGTAAAAATGAAGGCTCACATTCCACGTATCTAAATATTTTAAAATATAAATCCAACTGACAAAATGTGAAATATATTCTGTTTTCTCGCCTTCACAAATATGCCTTTATAATGACCTAGAAGGCCAGATTTACAGTTAGAATTCTTGGACTTCTCAAAGCTCTTCACCAAAACGTGACATTTTAGAAAGAGCCATCCTAGCTCAAGACTTCCCACCTGCTACCTCCATCCGCAATTTGAGTGGCTGCACGTGCATGTGTGTGGACGTCGCAGCCCCCACACCCACGCTCCATCCACATTTCAGCAAACAGCCCCTCCTTGGCCAGCCCTTGGGGCTGAGGTGCATGGCCCCAGGGAGGGTAGTCTCAGGAAAGACTCCATTTGCAGCTAAGATTCCAGGGTCCTGGACATCTGGAGTATATGGAGCAGAAGTAGGGGAAATACGTTCCTGCCAGGAACAGCACTGTGGATTGCTCAGGCTGTGGGCGAGGGCTATGCCTGCGGGGCGTCAGAGCTGGGCCCTTTCAGCATGGGAACCAAAACAGGGGCCCCTCTTGCCTAAGTGCCCTACTGACGAGTGGTAGGAGCCTGAGAATCAGCTCCAGTGAGTTTGCTGTCCCTTATGTGTTTCTTTGGCCCATTCAACTCCAAACTCATAGAAACAAGCCTCACCACCATGTGGGTGTGAAGCCAAACCATTCTTAGGACAGTAAGAAATTTTTTTCAGAACATCTCTTGGAATGCAAGGATCTGGCCTCCTGTCAGTCACGTACCGGAACAAGCTGCTACCAGTTCACAATTGCTAAATACTTAGGAATTTTGTGAGCCAGTCCTTATATCATTGATAACTTGAAATCAGATGGAAATATTTACACCACAGAAATTGGCAAACTCTACAAATCATTTTTTTTCTTTTGAGGAACGGTTTCCATCATATCTCTGTCTCTCGACCTCTTCCCAGCCTCAGCTTCCATCCCTGCATGTGCACATCCTCTGCCTGCACCGCGATGAACTTCCTGCAGATCCCTGGATGTCCCAGACTCCCTCATGCCGCTGCTCTTTTGCACACACTGTTCTCTCTGATTGGAATGCCCCTTCCCATTTTTGAGCAGATAAATTCTTATTGATCCTCTTAAGACCCTTTTCAAAAACTAAGTCTGTTGCAAAACATTCCAGAACTCCCAGAAAAACAGTTTCTCCCTCTTCCATGTCCCCATATCACTTTGAAAATAGTAACATGGAGATCTTGTTTTCATCTGGACATCATGTAGGGTGGGCTCAGGGCTCCAAAGCACATGCACCAAGAGAACAAGACAGCCAGGTGGAAGCTGTATTGATTTTTATAACCTAGCATTCCTCTTGTTAGAAATGAGTTGCTAAGACCAGCCTATATTTAAGAGAAAGAGAATTAGATTCCACCTTTTGACAAAGGAATGTCAAAGAATTATGGGCACGTTCTCAATCAGTAACAGTTTGTCCTCTGGCACAAGTTACTAATATTGATCCCACATGCAAAATACACTCAACCCCCTCCTAAGATCCCCAAATATCTCACCTGTTATGGTGTCAGTCTCAGGCTCAAGGTCCAGTAGCTCTTCATCTAAATCAGGTTCAGGTGTTGCAGATGAGGGCCCTCAGGTGCAGATCCTCATTTATTTACAGCGTCTTGAGTACCGTTCCTGATCTAAAGATCTGTGAACTAAAGCAACAAGTTATTTGCCCCCCTCACCAACACACTTTGGTGAGACAGATATGGTATAGCCACCAGAGACTTTTTAAAAACAGGGTGCAAGTGGTAATCAGTAGTCTGCAGCAATTCTGAAATCTAGCCAGGCATATGTTGCCGGCTCCTTGATTAGAGCTCAGTAAATTCCCTCAGACTGATTGTCTATGGCTCTGGGCTCCCTTCTCTGTGCTATTGGTTTCTCCCTATGAATTATCCTCCCTGTCCTAGTAAGTGTACCCCATTTTTATGGCTGATTGCTTTTCTTAGCCTGTTTCTTTCTCATAGAATTTCAGGGGTCCAAAGCCTCTTTTCGTTTTGTACTACTTCTGTCTCTTTTAGTATAAATTGGCAATATTTTCATTAGTACGAGTCTCTTTAAAACTGTGTGTGTTTCCTATAAATCTTACTGGGATTCACTCCATAAGATAAAAGCTGCATCCACAAATCTAAATAAGATAAGCTTTTTTCTACTTTAGGCTTCCTCTATGGCCACTCTGGGACTGCACCCTTAAGATTCTTAGGAGCATTTTTGTTTAATGGAGGCCTCTGAGAGCAATGCCCTCAAGATCTTTAGAGGGAGTTTTGACTGTTTGAAGAAAACCTATGTGGCACTTCCTTAAAACTCTCTGAGGTCTTAACAAAGGATTCTAGAGTTACATTGTTGCCTTCATCTTTAAATGGAAATGACATATTGTAATTTTAGCTTCATTTGGCATCTGGAGAGGATAAGACTAAGAAACAGTTTTATTTTTTGATCCCCAAAAGGTATGACTCTTTCATATTTAACAATTTTTTAATTTAATTCAGCTCTCTGCTCTCATATTTTACAATGGGCAGGTGGAAGAACCAGGCAGCACCTTGAACACTCTGCCCGGAAATGTCCTTACTAGGTCATGAGCTCGTTAGATACATTTCCTATTTTCTATATTACCACAGATGACAATATTGCTAGACTTTCCACCACTTCAGAACCAGGGTCTCCTTTCCTCCAGCTTCTGATACACTTTGCTCACTTTTTTTTTTTTTTTATCTATCACTGACAGCCTCCTCAAAACTCCTCTGATCTCTACCCTCCACCCAGGCTCCACAATGCCGCATGTTTTAAGTCTTGTAATGGCAGTACCTCACTTCTAGGCAACAAAAAGTTTTCAGTTATCTATTATTGTGGAACAAATCACCCTCAAAACTGGTGGCCTAAAAAAAAAAGAAAAGAAAAGAAAACAACCTTTTTTTTAAAAAAAATCTTTTATGGTTTCCATGGATGCAACATTCTGGATCAGCTTGTCTGGGTGGCCTGGCAGGTCTCTTGCAGTCAGTTTCTTGGGTTGGGGGTCACCTGAAAGGCTCATTCACTCCCATATCTGGCACCTGTGCTGGCAAGATTTGAACAGCTGGGGCTGGAAGTATTGGGTCTCTTTAGGTATCGTTCTGTTTGTCTTTGTGGTCTCTCTAGCACATGGTTTCCATGCTCAAGAGAGCGCCAGGCACGAACTCCGTGGTCTTTTGTGAACTAGTCTGGAAAGCCACACAAGATCGCTCCTGCTACCTTCACTAAAGTAGAAGCAAGTCACTAAAGCCAGCCCAATACTTAAATGGAGGAGAATTAGACTCCATCTCTTGATGGGAAGTGTTCCAAAGAATTTGCAGATGTGTTAAAAACCATCTCGGACTCCTTCCTAGTATGTGTTTGCTTGCTCATCAGGAAGAGTTTGGTGGACTGGGGACAAAATCCCAGACTGTGATTTTCTTGGAATTCTGGTAGTTAGGTCTCCTGATTTTAAATTTATCTGCAACTGAATGTTTGTGCCCCATAATCACTTAAGAAAGCTTTGTCTACTCTATTGCTTTTGAATCCTGAGGTGATAACTGCCTGGAGTCCCATTTGCCTCACAGGAAACCGCATGTTATATAGAGGAGTGTTGCTCTCTGTCTCTCATTAGCTTCCTGCTTCCCAAAGCCAGGCAGCCACTATCCCAAAGGAAAAGTAATCTGCGTCAAGTAGCCAACAAGCAGCACTCTATCTCTAGTCTCTAAGACTCGCTAATGCTTGGATTTGACTTAGCCTAGGTAAGTAGCTTTTTAATACTAATTTTTAAAAACCCTGCTGTGCCGAATAATTAAATAAGCAATCATCTAGCTTTAAATGTCTCACAGGGAACTGAAATAATACCTTTTGGGACAGGCAATCAAGTTTTCAACCCCACCTCATCCAAGGCCACAAAATTTCTTCTCTACAAGGTTTTGATTCTGTGGAATGTAAGTTTGTGGCCATAGCTAGGAGAGTACAATCAATTTTCCAAATGCAAAAAAAATTCTAGGAGTATAGGGATTTTTTATTTGCAAGCTGACAATTGAAAATATGTACATGGGTATGGGCGTGCAGGAAATGAGATATTCAACCTTCAGAGATGATGGGAGTCTCTTTTTCCATATTTGGACGATGTCTTGCGGTTCATGAAAATGCTCTGCTTGTTCTTTCCCCCTTTAAACCATTCTCTCTCTGCCCGCTCCTTCCTCCAGGCTTTATTTATTTATTTTTTAAAAATAACTGAGTCACATGCGATTTATTTCTAAAGCTTAAGACTTACGCTCAAACACAAATCCCATTGTTCACATCCTTAGGGAGCATGAGTTACTTGAGAGGAAAAAAGTAGAGATTTTGTATACATTTTGATTCCGTGAATAATTTATATTAAAATAAATTGTGCAGAAAATGCGAAGGATCTTTGAGTAATACAAAGGGACTATATTGGACCAGAAGGGAAATGATTGAAATACACAAAGCTTTGGAGGGAGCTGTGAGGAGGAATTTACACTGAACAGTCAACATTTTTTTTTTTGTTGTCGTTAATGATGTCCTTGTTTTTCTGAATGCTGAGAGTCTATCTATTGTTCCAGGGGACTCCTGCAAAGCCACCTTGTTCACTTTCTCTTCCCCACTGTTGATGTATGTTGTTTGGGGTCTACGAAGTTTTGATAGTGACTCAGCTAAGGTAAATTTCAGAGATCATTCGTTTGGTATAGATTAGATGAGTAGGGAACAAAAATCAACAGGGGTGGAAGGGGGAGATAGTGGGCTATGATGACAAAGTGTTATATTGAATCTGAATCTGATCAACTTTCAGCTTTTAGTTTATTTATTTATTTTTATGTAAGACAGAATCTCATTCTGTCACCTGGGCTAGAGGGCCCTGGGGTCATCATAGCTCACTGCAACCTTAAACTCCTGAGCTCAAGCGATCTCCTGCCTCAGTCTCCTGAGTAGCTGGGACTACAGGCAGGCACCACCACAGCCCAGCTAATTTTTCTATTTTTTGTAGAGATGGGGTCTTGCTATTGCTTAGGCTGATCTCAAACTGATCTCAAGCAGTCCTCCTGCCTCAGCCTCCCAAAGTGCTAGGATTACAGGTGTGAGCCACCATGCCCCACCTAGTCTCTTAATTTTAATCATATGTTTCCTTCCTGGATATCAACAATATTGCTGCAAAAACTAAAAGTGGCATAAACATTTAAATCTACCAGAGACAGATGGCAACATAAATCCGCATTGTTGCTCTCTTAGAGGAATCCTGGCGCTGCTGCCGTATGTGGTGAGTGGGACATTAGAGGTAACTCTTTCCTACAAGGGTGTTTTCCAGATTCACCTTCAGGAAGCAAAGACGCTTCATTGTTTTGGGGGAATTTTGCTGGCTAAGATCCTGGGGATCACAGCAGCCAGAGAAAGCAATACTTGAATGAAAGTCACCAATTAGCCACTGCACAACTTCCTTTCTGCTCAGCCTCCCAGGATAATAGATGAGGTTGTTCCAGCCACCAGCCACCCTCTATCCAAAAAGTTTATTCATGACCACACAGAGTGGCCAGGCTAACAGATTTTCTGAATCATAGCAAGGGAAAGACAAATGACCAAGCCCTGTTTTTGATCATAAAATCTGAAAGAACTTATTTGAATCTGTGACCACATACTTAACCAGAATCTGGCCTTGTGTGCAATTGTCTTAATGTCCCATTTTTCTGTTTTGTGACAACCTTTGGTCAAGGTTGATTGATCTTCACTAAATACATTATAACATTAACACATCTTCACGTATACCTAGAAGTTAGTCCTCTCTATCTAAAAATACTTTTGTGGTTGATTTTAGGAGTCTAAATCTTCTATAATTATTAATGGCTTTAACTGCAATGGCCATGTCAGGGGTGGGGTTACGGAGCCATGTCCTTTCTCTAAGAGGATCCCTGGGACCTGGGATATTAATATCTGTCTTGAGTGCCAAAGGGGAGCAAAATTAGCCCATGTCTGTCATAAGAGAGAGAACAAAGGAGATGTGAGACAATTTAAGAATCATATTGCAAAAATTCAGAGCCAGAACAGAGACCTGACATTTCAAGAGACACAAGGGACTGAGAAACAAAGGTCTATATTTAGAAAAAGAGATGGAATTTCATAATCTTTGATTAAAATCTCTTCCTCCATGAATATAAATGTTAAAATAAGCAACTTCTAACAGTCAAGGAACCCCACTTGAATTTAAACATATCCAAAGTGGGGTTTTAAGGAAGGACCCTAGCACAAAGGGGTACCTGGCATGTAGAATCTTTTGTGTAGAAAGATAATTGAGGCTTTCTAGAGATTAAACCAATTACATCAAAACAGCTGTGTCTCACAGAATACCCAGAGCACTGTAATGGGTAATTCCCAGGGTTTACTCAGCTCTAAACTTTATTGAACATGAGCATCAGTGTTTCCACTGCCTTTGTGAGAGTCAAGCTCTCAACATTTCTACCCAAACAGCTTGAAGTGGTTCTTCCTGCCTCCCATTCATTCTCCTCCAAATCCTGCGCCATGATGTAGCTGAGGGAATCTTTGGAAGCCCTCTCCTGCCACACACCTCCACTGGTTTCTCCTGTGTTCAGGGTCCAGTCCATACCAGGCACCAGGGCCCTTCCTGTTGGCACCCACCCCCAGCCCTGGAATCCGGCGCTCCGCCAACCTCAAGCACTGGCCTGTTCTTTGTCTCTCTCACTAGCCACCTTTGCAGTGTCCCCTCAGGGCACTTGACTGGACCATAATAAGTACCCCATTTTACTGTCCCTTCTGCACAATTCTAAGCTCTGCTTTCTCTCTGCATAAACATAGGGTCTGGAAGTGGCAAAGAGGTGTGTCTCTCAGCTACATCCTGGGTTTTTGACTGGCTTTTAACTATCTTTTCACAAGATTTGTGGCACACATATAAAAATGGGCATTTGAACATTACTGTTTATGTAAAGTATAATCATGTAAGCAAACAAACCAAAAAAAGGAATGAGCGATGACTTTGCCCAGTTCACCATTCATTCATTCATTCCATAAGCATTCTACGTATAAGGCACTATGGACACAGCAAATGTTTGGGAGAGAAACAACACCTCACAGCCATGCTATTTAATGGCCTCTGCTTCAGGATCTTGTTTCCCCTACCTTCTAAAGTATGTCACTGTGTACATTTGTTCATTTACTTAAGAAATATTTCCTGAGAGCCAGCTCTGCACCAGGACCTATTATGGACAGTGAAGACTCAGGGATGAGCAAAATCTATCTCAGCTTCTGTTTCCATGAAACTTGGAGTTTAGTGGGGAAGACAGACAGTATCACACAGTCCCATTAACATGTAATCAAACTACAACTACTGCAACAAAAGAAAAAAAAAAGAGGGTGCAATGAGAAAATATAGCAGCAGGGCAGGGGGCCTGACCTGGGGAAATGGAAAAAGCTTCCTTTAGGAAATGACTTTTTAATTGAGATCTGAAGGGTGGAGGCAGAGAAGGAGCAGGTGAATTGGAAGAAACCAATGTTGGGAGTGGAACAGGGGTGATGAAGGTAGAGGGCTGGGCAGGGGCCAGGCAAATTCAAGTCATATTAAGAATTTTAAAGAATGTTAAGGAAAGATTGATCTGTGCAGATTTAGCTTTTGCACTCTGTTTACCATCCGCTAGATTGTTTGGAGGCTGCATCATCCTCATTTTTTCATCTCTTACTACATCCAGCAGAGGACTTTGGATGCAGCTGGTGCTAAATTACTACTGACTAAACATGTGGAAAGGATGCCAGTGATGTGACCATGCACTTGGATGTGAATGGTGATCTATCTAGTTCAGTGGATACTTGTACCTCCAAACCAGAAGATGCCCCCAGTTTCCCCAGCGACCTCCCCCAGGCCATGCAGACTGGAGGTGAAGGGGCCCAGGCACTCTGTTTTTCACTTAAGAAATGTTTCAGTTTACATAACTTCTGTAGAAGAGAAAGAGTTCGGAGCTATCCCCTGTCCAGATTCTCACTAGGAGAATCACTACTTGGCCACACTCCGGACCGCAACACTCACTGAGCATTATTCTGATGATTGGGGGCAAGTGGGGTGAGGAGTGGATTCTCTTTCCTTAGTCGCTCCAGCTCTTCTCTTTCTCTCAGAGAGCCTGTGATCAGCGACACGGGGGTCCATAGCCCCTGACTTCGCTCTTTCACATTCTGAAGGCCTTTGCCACCCATTAATTGATCACCACCCACAGGCTGGCCAGTGGGATTATAGGTGTCCTGGTGGGATTCTGACTTCTGTGGGATTGACTTCTTTTGTATCTTTGGATTGATACTCAGCAAATATGGCAAATGCTCCCATTCTCTGCTAGAGAAAATGACACCTTTGAGGTCATTAACAATACATTCGCCACCTCCATCTTTAGATACTAAGGAAAAGGCTTTTTGGAATAGGGAGAACAGATAGAGATAAATTTCAGAGGCCCTTTTCATGCAATAATGATTTTCTCAAAATGGAACCAGATTTCAAGGATCTTTGTCCCCTCTGGAGAGGCTTTTCTTCCCAGTGTGTGCATAGTGTGTGAATATGATTATACAAATGCAGTGAGAAGCCAAGCTCCTGATCACTCTTTAAATTACTTGATGCTGGCAATGATCTCAATTTTAAAGCCACTAGAAACCGCAGTTGATGGCTAAATTACCGACATATTTTTAAATAGCTTCGGTATTTATCTGTTTGGCTGTTTTCATCCCTTTGTCTCCCTTGTGCCGTTCTGTGATCCTGCCTCAGCCTCAGAGATTCAGCGTGGCCGTCTGCTGAACACATGAATACTAAAGAATTGGTTTCCTTAGTAACAATAACCATGAAGCAGCTTGCAGGACTTCCTGCCTTTCTGTCTGTCCAACTGTTTGTTTTCTGTTGGTCACGTGGAAAAGACACCTAAATCCAGCCTGCCCATGAAGGATGCACATAAATTTTGTGACCCATGAGCAGAAGGAAGTCTTGTCTCTGCTGATTTCATATTTCTTTTTTCAACATGTTGATCTGTTCTGTGTGGTCGAGGCTAAGCTAGGGACACCTGGTCCATGGGCCATCTCAGAGCTCATTTTCTTTCTTTGGAGTCATAATCAGGAACCACAAAACCATAATGTAGGACACATAAATGAGATGACCCTTTCTCTGTGGGTCAACAACATAGCACTTTCCAAAAAAGAATATATCCTTTTCACAATATTTTAAGTGATAAAAAGAAAATGTTAATTAGGAACAGAAAGCTTTGCTGATTTTCCAGGGTTTTTTTTCACAACAAAATGTATCTCTTTGTTGTGAGAAATTGTATTTCGTCCTACCCCTCTTCCTAACACTATTGAGGATGAACCCAAGGGGGCTCCCTTCCCAGAGGGAATGGAGGGAGATGCTGCCTTAGGAATCTTAGGTCCACCATCCTGCTCCCAGGTCCTGAGCCTGTCACCCAGACCCATTGGTGGATTCTGCCATCTTACCACCTGGGCACACACCAGGGTGCCTGACCCTCTGTGGCTCTGTCTCCTCACCTGGATTCCTGGCTGTGGCTGCAGAACTATCCCTTCTGCATGGCAAAGTACCTGCCTGCTCCTTCTTGCCTCAGTGATCTTCTCGGGGCTATGTCTACTCAGTGTACAAACACAAACAGAGCACCCACTTGGTGCTAGGCACGATACTAGACACTGTGGATCTAGGAATGACTATGACAACACAGTTCCTGCCTTCAGGGGGCTTATAGTCCAAAATTACAATTTGAGTGCAACACAATAATTATGGTGCCACACAATAGGAGCTGTACCCAGGGTAATAAGGATCACTTAAGAGGAATGTCTAATACAACCTATGAAATTGGAGGCAGAACAGGATAAGCTTCCTGGAGAAGTTTATGCCTAAGCTAAGTCTTAAAAATTAAAATAATAATACTACTAGTAGTAGGAAGAATAGGTAAAATGTGTTGAACACTTACTATATATAGTAGGAACAATGACATGCGTCGTACATTCACTATTCAGTTCCCACAACAGTCCTAGGAAAGAGATCATCCCCACTTCACCCACCAAGGCTCAGAGGGCAAGATTCCTCACACACAGTGATAACACCAGGAAGTGGCAGAGCCAGTAGTCAAACCCAGAGCTGTCTGGTGGCAAAGTCCAGGATCTTAAGCACAGGCCGTGTGAAAGCGACTAGTCTAATGCACTCTGGTATAATGGGCACAGGCGGTTTGCTTTTGCCAGGGCAAGAGGTGTGGGGTGAAGAGTGGAAAGAGGCCGGCAGGGCGGCTCATGGGGGCCTTACTGATGAGCTTGGCCGTGGATCTCCAGGTGAAGGGAAGCCGCAGACTGGTTTTAAGCAACGTTGGGGAATAGTCTGATTTGCATTTTGGAAAGACCATTCTGGTAATTGTGAGGAGGTTGGATTAGAGGAAACAGAACTGAGGGCAGAGAGATCAGTTAGCCCCTTGCAGTCAGCAGTCCTGCTAAGGAGTAAGGTTGGTCTGAATTTGGGCATTGGCAATAGGGATGGAAAGGAAGGGACCTCCCAAACCTTTACCCACATGGCTCCATCTGCCTGCCACCTCCTGCCATTTTATCATATCTATAGCTCAGGCTCCAGGGTCATGGAGCTCCTCTCTGAGACTCACAATGCTCCCGAGTGACAGCCACTTTTGATCTCATATTTTCAAATCTACCTGAGTTTACCTTCTTCTCCCACACCCTTCTCTGCATCTCATTTTCTTTGCAATACCCAGAGCCTAATACAGCAGGAAGCACTCAGCAAAGGAATGTTGCATGGAAGAATGAATGAATTGAACAGCTTCCAATTTCCTTCCTGTTTACTAAAACCCGTGGTCCTGACCATTGCAGTCCTATCGCTGCCCTCATTCAAGGTGGTCCATGAAGCTGGACCTCATGCTCTGACCAAGCATGAGATATGAGCAACCTGGTTGTCACAGTGCACACTCCTTGTCGATATGTTGTGTCATTTCCTCTGTCATGGATTTGATACTAAGAACGCTAAGTGACAGGTGTTAAACTTTAATTTCCTCAGAACTTTTAGCTAGAAAAGAAAGAACTCAAAAGGTTAACTCAAAAGGTTACTTCTGTGAAGTTCTGCATTTACTTAAAGAGGCAGGGATGGGCCCACAACTTCCTGACCCATGGAGAATTGGGCCAAAGTCTGGTGGGATGGCGGTAGGTTGAATTGGGCACACACACAAAGAGATAGCTGAGATGTTCCAATCAGTGGAGGACCTACTGTGTAGCACCTTGAAGGCAACATAGTTCATAGCTAATAATTTGAATGGCTTCTCCCATCTGGTGGTCTTAATTTGTCCTTGTCCTAGAAGAAGTAAACTTTTTGAAAAGAAGACACAAAACCAGAACAAACAACTGTGGGGTAAACTTAACGACATCAGCCACAATGGAATGAAGCACACATGATATTCCACAGCCCAGCATTTTAGCAAATAATCCAAGGCTTTCCACTTTTCGTACGTGTTCTCAAAAAAAGAATTTGTTGTGTATATCTCACACACATTTTTAGATAGCTTTATTGTTCATCTGTTTTAAGTGTATAAATTCAATGATTTTTAGGAAATTCCCAGGGTTGTGTAACCATCACCAAAATCCAGTTTTAAAACATTTCCATCACCCCAAAAAGATCCCTTATGCCCATTTTTCCTGCAGGTTTTAAAGTTATTTAAAATTTCAGTGGAAAATTTTAAATGAGATTAATTTTTGTCTATAGAAGGTAGAAACATATTAAACTTTTAGTATGATGTGATGGATTGTAACTGGAATAACTGTTTAATGATGTGACTTTATAAAATAGACTTCTCCTATTGAATAATGTGCCTCAGATCCATAGTAATGATGTAAAATTTTATTTAAGATTTTGTCACTCAAAATTGGGTTCATAGTAATGATAAGAAAATGAATAAATGAATATGAATTGAGTACTCTCTGATACCAGGGACTATACAAGCTCTTGCATTCATCTTCTCATTGAATCATCACAACACACAATAAAATAGGTACTATTCATAGGCCTATTTTACAAATGAGGAAATTGGGATTTAGAGAGATTACAATAAGTGGTGGAGCCACATTCAGGCTTGGACAGTGTGACTTCAGAGCAGGGGCTCTTCTCAATGACGTCAAAGGCAGCACTGCAAGCGAGTGGGGGAAGGAGTTGCTGAGGGGTGCGGTTCAAGCTGACGGCCTCTCTGTAGTCCTCCTCTCCCGCTGATTCCCTTTCCTGCACCAGCTGCAAGATCTACCACAGACCACCAAGTCTGAAACGTCCACCCCTGAAGACTGCTGTGCCTTTCAGAGGATGCCAGCTCGTGAGAACCAGATGCTGTCCTTTAACACGAAGCCCCTTGACAATTGCTGCACATCACGTAACAAGAAGCCCAAGGATTGGGCGAAGGATTCAGGGACCCAACTGGTGTGGAACCCTACCCTCTTTTTCTATAAGACATATTCCTGTTAAAGAAATGAAAATTTGCAAATAAATACAAAGTGTATGGGGGGTGGATTACTGGAACTCATATTGTGTGATAAGGAAGAGCCTGCAGCCTCTGACTCAGTGACCAAAAAATCTCCAACAATGTCTCAAAAAGACACAGGGAAACACAACTAGTTCTTCAAAAACTATACACAGCAATTACCATATTTTAGCATATGGTTCCGCACTGAATATTTCACAGCTATAAATAGGTTGCTAATGCGGCGCAGAATTGGACCATACACTAATTTGGTATACCCTTTATCTAATCTGATGGAAATGTAACATTTAGAGGGCCTGACTTTTTTTTTCACAAGCAGTTAAAAAGGACTTCTTCAACTTAAGAACTTAAATATCGCATTCTTTTTTTTTTTATTATTGTGTTAGTCTTTGGGGTGTGGTGTGTGTGTGTGTGTGTGTGTGTGTGTGTGTGTGACAGAGAGAGAAATTCTACCTAAATTATAGGCACAAGCCATACACTTTAGTCTCTGATTTGTTTTCAGCAATCATTTACGATTCTTTTCTTTCTTGTTTGCTTTTTTTCTTTGTCTTTTTTTGCCTTTGGTGAATTAAAACTGAATCTTCTTCTCCAGGACAATTCTCTGTTCCAGTCATAGTAAATACCAATTTAATTTCCATCCTATTATTTTTCTAATTAAACATTTGTCATGCAGAAGGAGATCTGAAGTGCCTGTACTTTCCATTATGTAAAATATTCAGTTATGATAATAGCTTTGGAATAGTATTTTGAAGGTGTGATGGAAAGAAATCAGGGAAGCAATGAAATCAACTGTATTTTACCTTGTACTTTCCCCTGTTTATTTTCTCCCTGTTTTGCTATATTGCCAGTATTACCATCTCCCATCTGTACACATGATTAATATCCTTTAATAAGGAAAATTCTGTACAATCCACATGTATCTAAAATTTTTTAAATGTTAAAAATATAATCCTGTTTCATATAACCTTAGATTCTTTTCCCATTTTTTCTTTTCTGTTCACACTTAGCAAAACCTATGCTTCTATACTTAATGAAATGTGCTTCTAAGTTCAAATTGTTTCAGAACAAAGTAGGAATATGCCAGAAGGACAACCTGATATTTCTTGGAAATTCTGTCTTTCTTCTCATGACAATTCCCAAGGGAGTAGGCTCTGTGGAAGGAGAATTTATTTTCTAAACCCTTTGAACACAAAGCTTTTCCATTTTCTGGGGCAAGATATTTTTCCCAGACAAACATTAACAATCACATCTTATATCTATATTTACATCCACACATTTATATCTATACATATATATTCTAAATATGTGTATATGCGTATCTGTATGTATACTCTTATCTGTCTATTGATCTACAAAATCTTAGACTTTAATTTTAATTATTTCTATAGTTTTCACAGAATTAGCTTTGAAATTGGATTTTATAAAGGCAGGACCATTTCCTCTTGAATTCTCAAAATATAGGCCGAGACCTTTCCAATTTGGGAAGGAACATTTGTGTATTTTCTGAAATTGCTACCTCCTGTGTACGTGTGTGTGTGTGTGTATACCATGCTGGAATAGTTGCTATAGTTGGATCTCACCGTGAGTAACTGTATTCAGTATCTGAGGAAGATGGAAGGGCTATTTTGGTGCCCCCTCCCAGATCCCATTTACTGGGCCAGTGAACCTCCCCCAGCTGCTTCACTTGTTGGTTGCTGAAGGCCCACAGATGCCCCCACTTCTGGGAAAATTGCCCGGGGCTAATAGAGGAGCTGCCTCACCCAGGAAGTCAGTGGGAGAAGGCCACTGCCAATGACTGATTGGTAAGGGGTATGGAAGGCTGGCACCCTGGCCTCAACAGGGAGCAGTTCTGTGGTGTGGTTAATGCTTCAGATCCCTCCCTGTGGCCAAGGCTGGAGTTTCCATGAGACCACATCCTCCCCCTGACTCACTCCCCTCCTGCCTGCCAGGATTTTCCTGTAGACACTTTCTCAAGAAGTCACCTGAACCCAATCCCCATCTCAGACTCTGCTTCCAGGAAACTTCTTTCAGTTTCGTACGCTCAATATCCTAATCAGTAAAATGCAGATACTAATTTTATCCTGTCCAGTCTAGTTTTCAAAGTTGTGGTGCAAATGGCAAGCAATGTTCAAGAATTTTGTTAACGGCCAAAGAAATAAAAACATTCTGCAGGCAACACAATAAATATTATTTATTTTAATATTTATCCTTAGGTTTTATGAAAATATGGTTGACTTCCTCCAACTTGGGTTTTTCACACTTTAAGCTAATGCCTACTGTGCTCATCATATCATTTCCCAGGAAAAGCTGATTTGTAAGAGTTGCTGACTTGTCTGCGTTACTCTCTGCACCTGGGCTTTGCAAGGTAAGTGAGTGAAAGAGATTTGAATCCGGTGAAGGACGTTTCAGACTGGGGAGCGCACAGCCCCAAATGAAGGCTGACTAACAGGAGCCCAGACTTGGTCGTGCCTGATCTTCAGAGGGTCTTAAGTGAATCCAGGAACCAGATTTTTGGGTGAAATCTCCAGATTCTTAAATACTAACAACATATTTTTAAACAATGTTAACACCCTGCTATTCAAGTAAAACACAACTGGGGGTCTGAGTAAGCAATATGTTACCTCTAACTGGATTTAAGCCTCTGAAAGAACAGACCAGCTGATTCTCACTGAGGGCTCAGCATTTACCATGGTACTTGGCATAGGCAGCTGACTGACTGAACACACAGGACCACCACTGGAAATGTGGGTTTCCAAGGAGTTAAATGAAGTTCCGCTAGTTTCAGTAAATAGTTCTCTACTTTGTAAAAACCACTTAGCATGTGATTCTTTTCCCTAAACAGTATTACAACACATGCAGATTTTTATTTCCTTGCCAGCTTGCTGTTGCACAACTTTTCAAGGACACTGAGTCTGTCTCCTCATCTGTTGAACAGAAACAATTATGCCTGACCTGAAAGTAAGTGAAAGCATGTAAAGGTGCTTTTGAAACAGTGGCGATCAATCCAGATGGAAGAAATCATTGTTTTCTAAATTCTGCCCTGGGGTCTAAATCCCGTACTCAGAAATTTGAAAACAAGAAATGGAGGCTCTCATCTTTCTTCTATTAGAAGACGGTGTTTCCTTAATTTTAGTTGCAATTTTTGCTTTAATAGTTGCATCCTTTGCTATGACTATTAATTACCTACTTTTTTTCTTTAAGTCAAATACATTTTTTTGCTTACTACCAACCATCTTTTTCAACTACCAACTTTATCTTTGTCCTAAGCAATGATATCCATAAATGCACAGGTTTTATGTCATATATTTAACTTTTATACACATGTATACACACACACGTGCATATGAAAATGTGTGTACATATGCATACATGATGTGTGTAGATATGTGTGTATATATATAAAAATATTCCTCTGTGTGCCACCTAATAAATCACCTTGCTTATCAACAATTTTATGTGTCTCCCATTTTGGTATGTTTCGCCCCCTATAAATAGCAGAACTTGATAGGAAGATTTTCTTCCTCTCTCAGTCTATTAATTTACTCATTGAACATTTGTTAGCTACTGTTTACCCCATGTAAACCTGCAACAGGCAAAAGAAGATTATAGTCATTGAGTTCCACAAAATTTTAAGAGCTTTGGAAGTCAATGCAGCTGATGAAATTCAGATAGGAAACTCATGCTCTGAATCTTCCTGCTCCAGATTCCTGTGGACTTGGTAATGCTAGTGAATTACAGAGGGTAACCCTTAGAGAGCCAGAGTTGCAAAGTACTTAGCCCTTAGGTTTTACCCTAGGGGAGCCTTGGTAGTACTACAAGTGAGTTTTAACACGGCAGAGTCTGGTGGCACCTTCTCAACTGCTTTCATGCAGGAAGCTGTCTGCCACTATGTTCCTAACTATCCAAGCCCCCAACATTGTAATTTCTAAGATTGACTTTAGTCATTTAATAAGATAATGGCATTCACACCAGTCTCCAGTAGGATCCCAGACGATGTTAATAATTACAATCCGCATTTAAGTGGCGCCTCTCCTAGCAAGCACTGTGAGTTTTACCAATGTTATCTCATTTTCATCTTCATGACACCCTTGTGAAGTAAGAATTTTTATTGCATTTCTACAGAGAGAGCAGCTGAGACATGAAGAGGTTAAATGGATTGCCCAATCTGAAATCAGAGAACTCAAACCCGGCTTGATGTTGTCTAAAGAAAGTATTTGTAATGTGTTTGTGTGGGGGTTTAACGCTAAACCCTGCAAATGTCTCTGACAATATTTACATTAAGGTCTGTAAACTCATACACTCTTTAAACCTTGCATTCACTGTGGAATCAATGGCATGCATCTTCTCTAATTAGAAAACAAATATAGAGGTTTAATTCCAGAGTCTGACATACTAAATACCATCTGCCTGATAACTTAAATCCTTATGTAGCACTTGCATGTGCCAGACACTGTTTTAAGTGCTTTATAAATATCAATTTATTTAATCCTCATAATGACCCCGTGAAGGAGGTACCAATATGTTCTTCATTGTGCAGGGAAGGAAACTAAAGCACAGGAAAGTTAGTAACTTACCTAAGGTCCCACAGCTGGGAAGTGGCAGAGCTGGGATTCAAATCCACACAGTCTGGCTCCTGAGTTCACACCTTTAACAGAAACATTTTATAGTCTTTAGGCTTTTAATAGTTATTTGTGGAAAATTTCTATTTCTCTCTTTCTCACGCCAGGCAAAGGTGTTTTCCTCTGAGAGTGGTTAGCCTCTTAACCTCACCCCAGGCAGAATCTTCCCATCTAGCCAATGATCCTGCCCACTCCAACCAACTATAGGCTAGGTGATGGCTGGTAACCTAGCAGAGTGGAAAAGAAGGTTTCAGAAAAGGGGATCAGAAGCTCAGTAACTCAATCCATTCCATTCAGAGTCCAACAAGGCAGTGCATAAAGTACAGAAGAAAGGAAATCTTTTCTTCATTTGTGGTTTAGAAAAAGAAGAGTAAAATTCTCCCATCAGTTTGCCCCAGAATTGAGATGAGTTGTTATAGGAGGCAAAGATATTTTCCACAAGTGATTTATGCAATATACCTTATGCTTGTTTTCAGTGTTATATACATTCATTATCTCATTTGATCCTTACACAAAAGCCCAGTGAGGTAATCAGGGAAGCTATTTTTACAACAGCCATTTCACAGATCAGAAAACTGAGGCTCAGCATCATTACATAAACTTGTCCGAAGTCACCCAGCTAACGAGCTGTAGGAGCAGAGTACGTCCAGTGTCATATGTTAATAAGCTCTGTAAATTATCTCACCTCTTAGTAAGCTGAAGAGCTTCTGGTGATATCACTGCTAAAAGCAGACATTTAAACAAATAAAAGTCAGAGTGATTCCTTCTCAGGATTGCAGACATTGAGGACCTTGAGAATGTTTAATGATTTCCAGGTTCAGCTTCTTTCTTCTGTGAGAGAACATAAAATAGACTTTCCAGGGTCATGGAAAGGAGAAGGGCTTCCAGATGGTCACGTCTACCAAACCTGGGACTTGTACTTTCTTGCCTGCCCAGACTGCCCACTGCCGGAGTGCAGGGGCACTCTAGTCCCAAGAAGAGCCATCTCCCTTCTTCCAGAAATGTGTCACTTCTCCCCTGGTGATAGACATTGTGCTGAAGAATCCATTCCACTAAAGAAGAAATGAAAAGGCAATTCACTGGGATGAGTAGTATGTGGGCTAGGGGTTGAACCCTGGAGGTCAAATCTGCTGACTTTAACTTTCTCTATTAAATGTTTCCTATAGAAAATTGGTTATTTTTCTCTTTCAATGGCTGGAACAATTGCAGTGAATTACCATTTGTGATGCAAGGTATTTTGATACTTAGCCTCCCCATCTCTTATACATGTGATTCGATATTTCTGCAAGTAGGTTGCTATTCCAAGCGTTGACTTCCTTCCTCCTCTGCATAAGAGCTTTACCTCCACTTGACAGGGATCCAATTGTCTGATGTTTTCCTCCTCTTTGGTTTTCCTCCCTGCCATATCAGGATCTCCTGGATTTTCTCCTCCAGTCCCTCTTACACGGGAGAGGTGGCCTCCCCTCTTCTCCTTAGCATTCACTCTACTGTCTAGAATTTCTCATTTGGTGATTTATGTACTCACACTGTTACTACTTTTGTGTCTGATGTAATATTTTTCTTATCAAGTTTCCTTTGAAATGACGGACCAATTTCACTTATAAATAAAAATATGATGCCCTAAATAAAAATTTTAGCAACTAAGAACCAGCAAAAGAATCAAGACTAATATAGCATGACCAAGTGTATGAGGCTTACTCTAAGAATGGAAGTATATAACTCAGTATTAGGAAACCTATTAATATAATTCACCATATTCATAGATTGAGGGAGACAAAACTCATATGATTACTCAATAAATGTTGAAATATGATAAAATTTAACATCCTTTCATGATAACAACTGTCTATAATGGGAATAGATGGGCACTGTTTCTTTAACATGATAAAATAAATGTCTCTCATCTCGAATGTCAGCTTTATTCTTTTTTTTTTCAGGTTTATTCTTAATGGGAAAATAGAAGTATTCTCATTAGATCAAGAATAGAGCAATTATGCTTAATATTACCAGTATTATAATATTAATATTATTCTGAAAGTACTAGCCAATATAGACAAGAGAAAGAAATGAAATACGAAACTGCAAAGAAAAAGAGGTAAAATTATAATTATCATAAAATCTTACAGAATCAAATGTTAAACTATAACAATCAAAGAATTTGGTCTAGATGTGTTAGACAATGTGGAGGGATATGGCATTCTCACCTTTTGCTGGCGAGAGTATAATTTGGTGCAACTTGTATGTAGGATAATTTGGTATCAGCTATCAAATTTAAAATGTGCATACATTTTGGCTCAACAATTTCATTTCTAGTAATAAAACTCATGTACTTGCACATGTATGAAATGATGTAGATATAAGGGTATTTATTGCAGTTTCATTTTTAATAAATGACTAGAAGCAAACACCAATGAATAAGAGACTGGTTGGATAAATTATAGTATATCATGCGGTATAATATTATGTAGTCATTAAAAAGAATGAGGCAGCTCTATGGGTGTTGAGTATGGAGCTACCTCCAACATACATTGGTAAATGATGATAAGAGAAAGGTATAGAAGCATGTGTAAAGTAACTTATCATCTGCATGTAAAAAGAAAAAATGACAAAAAAACCCCACATAATTTTGTGCTTATATTTAAACACCTAAGAAACTGCCCAAAGCAGTTGCCTCTGGGAGTGTAACCACAGTGACTAAAAGAAAGGGGTGAAGAAGATATACTTGTTTGGCTGTATGATTTTTGGTATTAATTATTAGTAAAACAATTTTTAAAGTATTAGTCAAACAGAAAATGCTAAAACAATCAAACAAAAATGACAAAAAATCCACTTTCTTCTAAAAAACTGGAAAAGAAATCCACATGGAACCTGTTTCATTGTCTATTGCTGCATAAAAAAACACCTCAAAACTGAATAGCTTAAAACAACAAAATTTGATCGTGCCTTACAATTCTGTGGATTGACTAGGATCAGCTGGACCATTCTTTTGCTTCACAGGGTGTAGCTGAGATCACTCAGGAGCTGCACTCAGCTGGGAGCTTGGCTGGCTCTGATGCCCACAAGTTGGTGCCTCAACCTCCAGAATTTTCCAAGCCCTCCCATCACTCAGCACAGTGATCTTCAACCTTTTTGGCACCAGGGACCAGTTTCATGGAAAACAATTTTTCCACAGATCAGGGTGGGTGGGCTCTGTGGCCCAGTCCCTAACAGGCCACAGACTGGTTGGTACCAGTCTCAGTACTGGAGTTTCTTGACAGCATGGCAGTTGGCTTCCAAGAGCACAAACATGGAAGCTGCCTGCCGTTTGAAGGTTTAGGCCTAGAACCAGCACAGTATTATTAATACTTTATTAATATTAATACTCCTCATTCTACTAGTGCTCAAAGCAAGCCTGACGACCAACCCAGATTCAAGGGGAAGGAAAATAAACCCTATGTCTTTTTGGGAGAAATGACAAGGAATTTGTGGCCAACTTTAATCCACCACAGACCTCCACATTTGCTCAGCTCAAATCACCACAGTTATCACAATATCTATTTGGAATTATTCCTAAAAGTGTTAATAAATCTGGGTCAGAATCTCATCTTACGCAACTCCTAGTAGTTACTATTTCTCCAAAAGAACAAAACAGCACAATTTCTGGCTTTGGGTTAATAGAAAAATAATTTTATAGACTCTTAAAATTCAAGAGCTGCTTTAAAAACTATTTAAAATTCAGTTCGAATTTATATAGGTCTGTTTTACAGATACAAAGATCAGGTGGCATATCTATGAAATCTGGAGAAAGTAGGTGAAGTGAATTTTAATAAACCTTTTTTTTCAAAAAGAAAAGCCAGTATATTTCTATAAAAAAAGGTGAGTATTTCTGGAAGGCAAAAATAATCATAAATCAGAGGTGTCAACTAGTTTTATTACTAACACTAGAGAAGAGCCTGTCTGGATGCGCCACCCAAGAACTTGGGAGTGTCCTCATCGGCCACCAGGAGTTCCACTGGCTTCCGGGGAGAGCTGATGAAAAGGATGTAGGATTTGAGTTAAGGTCTCCAGTCCACCAGAGTTAAGATATGTCATTGGCTATAATCCAGCCTTATCACCTGTCCTCAAATGTGTCTTATTCCTTCTGCCTCTGAGTTTTTGCAGATACCATTTCTATTTATCATGATGTTCTATTCTCTCTCCTTTCCATGTTTTTCCTTTTGACTTAGCTAACTCTTCTTCATCCTCTGGGTGATGGGATTATATTTCTTATCCATAGGGAAAATTTCTTTGACCCCATCCTCTTCCCAAAATTAGGTCAGATGTTCTTGGGACAATTCCTACTTCTGTTGTATAAATAATTTTGCAGAGGCTGCCTGATCTTTTCTCTGGGGCCTTAACCTGTTGCTCAAGTGTGGCCCCCAACAGCCATGTCTGTCATCTAAGACCAGCATCCGTGGCTCAGACCAATTAGTCCAAGAGCAGACACTGCATTCAAGCTGGACCAGTGACTTTCCCTTTTGAACTGAAAGACGTAGAGTTGTTGACAACCAAGTCACATTAATGAAGCATAATAGAAGGAAGATTCATAAACTCTTGCCAAAGAGGTAGAGTTAATTTGGTTCTTGCACTTACTTATCTCTTCCTTGGATCCTGTTAGACATCTCCATGTCCTTCCCATGCATTCATTTCTTTGGTGAAGCTACCCAGAGTTATGTATAACTCTCAACCAAAAGACTTAACACAATCTATACCAACTGGAATGAACTCATGCATGTGTGTATGAATGAATGGTTTAAATATTTGTTCTTTGTCATTTTTTGGAGCTAGAATTAAAGTTCTGTGAAGACAGGGAAGGTGTCTGCCTTACTTGGTGTTATACCTTGAACACCAAGCAGAGTACCTGGCACATGGTCAGCACTCTATAAATATTTATTGATTGAATGCATAGATGGAAATACAGGACTAATGCAACTCTTTGGGAAGTTCCTGGGAAAGGATAAGACTTCATTTTGGCTGGACCGGAGGGTTAATGGACCATGATGGGGTTGGATTTTGTGTTGGTGAGAAGTGCTTTGAAATGAAACCTTTGATTGAATTTCTCAGGTAGTAGTCACTTACCTCAACCTTTGGAAAACAGCCTATATTATCTGTGTCAGAAAGACTGAAAATACAAGATCTTGTCTACCTTGGGATGCCAAGATTGGCCAAAAGAGCTTTCTTACCATGGACAGGAAAATCTCTTTAAACTTCGGCAGTGTAGGAGGGGAGGATGGTAGTTCTGGGAGGCAGTGGATGCTGCAGGATTGTGTGCTGCATAGACTGAAAATGTAGACAGAGTCTCTGGAAGTCAGTGTGTGAGCAGAGAGCAGCCATGACAGCCATTTTTAGCTGGGAGAGCTGCTGGAGCTGGATGGAAATAAGAAGATAGGGGAAATCCCATTTCCTGACTACACCAATGCCCACATATGAGGCAAACCGGAAACAGGGCTGGCAGAGTTGAAATTTCAGTGTCCAAATTGGTTCTAAAGACACAGAGCTCTGGGGTTGCCCCTACATCCCCAAGTCGTTAGCAATTCCATGGCTGGTGTCACAGGGTTACACTCTCTTAGGTGCATACCGAGGTACTTTAGTAAAAAGCAAGGTTCCTGCAGGACACAGGTTTTTAATTTTTCACAGAGATGTGTTTCTTTGTAATTTTATAATTTTTGTAGACATGAACCTGTTAGATAACTAGGTCTGATGTGTGAAAATTGAGTTCAAGAAATGACAGCCTTGTATTTCTGTACTTTAGCTATTTACTTTCTAACTGCCCTGAAAGATAAAAAAACTTTACATTAGACTATGTCTTGTTAATAGCCAAATTCTGGATGCCATTTCTGAACTATGGAATGATATCCAACTAAGAGTCAAGGACGAAAGCCCGGATTTCCCAGCGATCACAATACAGTACCCCTCAGGCTTGTGACTCACCTCATTCTTCTTGGGGAAGGTTCTAGCTCTGCCAGTTCAAGCTTGCCCAATCCTGTCAGGAACATACTCTGCCAACACACAGGTGTCTCTGTAAAGGTGAGACATTTTGTTCAATTGCTATGAGTCTGAAACTACCAAATCTGTTTCAATGATAATTTTATTCAAAACATTTCTTAATATTTGGTGAGGGCCCATAACTTTAAATTTTTTGTTTAACAGTTCTGAAAAGGATTTACTCTAGTTTGCTAAGGGAGAATAATATTAAATATAACCCAGTGGTTAAGCTCCTACATGCTATAAGTCTTGGTTCAAAACTCCATTCTTGTGTTCATTAGGATGTGACCAGTTCCTTAACTTCTCTAAGCCTCATTTCCTTTTCTGTGAAATGGAGATAATAATAGGACATCATTCATAAAATTGATGTGAGAATTAACTAGTACATAGTACATGCTCAATAAATGTTATTTCTACAACTATCTCTAACCTTGTGATATAATAGAAAATGAGTGTATAAATTCAAATTTTTTCGTGTGGCACTTTCTAAAAATTGCTACAAATTCTTTGACACTGCTCCCATGAGGCAGTGTCTATGTCCTTTCCACTTGTATCTGGTCAGCTTGTGACTGCTGTGCCCATTAAAATACGTTAGAAGTGGCCTTACGTAACTCCCAAGGCTGGGCCGTGAAAAACACGCAGCTTCTGCCTTGTTTGCTACAACACTGAGCCACCATGTAAGAAGTCCAAGACCACCCTAAGGCTTCCATGCTGGAGAGGCCACTTGTAAGCACTCTGGCTGACAGTCCCATCAGAGGCCAGCCATCCCTGCAAAGGGCCAGGCATTTTGGAAGTGGATCTTCCAGCCCCAACGCTTCCAGACCTCAACTGTCCAAGTCACCCCTTAGCTGTTGGAGTCCTATAAGCTGAGTTCTCAGACTTTGTGGAGTACAGATAAGTTATTCCCACTGTCCCTGTGCACATACCTGACCCCATGAATCATGAGCATATGGAGTGATTATTTTATGTCACTAAATTTGGGAAGGTCTGTCACACAGTAATGGAAATGTGGAACATTTAGAAAATAATGGACGTGGGGGTAATAATGAGTTAAAAAGGAAAATTCAACCATATCAAAAATCATCAGATCCAATCCTGATCTATATGTGTATTTTTAAAAACCATATGTGGTTTCTAATGATTGTAAAGTTCACTTTCCTTCTAAGCTAAAAGTTCTGTGTTAATCTGAAGGGCCTGCAGCAAACAGAATGCCATATGAACTCCATAGACTGAAAGCCCCAAGGGGGAAGCACACTAGCCCATGTAGACTGAGATTTCCCTTCTTTCTGTTCTTGAGAGAACTGAGGGGAAATGAAAGCTGAAAATAAAAGCCCTTGGTTTACATGGACCCTGATTGCATTCCATCCTATCAGATCAATAATGCAGAGATTCCTAAAGTCAATGTGCTGAAGCAGTTTTAACAAATGCACTTGCCTATAGATTAATATTCCGACTTTTAAATGTAAACACACATGCCTCTTTGTTGTGATCAGAATTACGGTGTGTTAAAGTCAGTAAGATAAACAATACCAATTAGATTATCTCTCTAATTCTATAAATGAGGAAACCGAGGTTCAGTAAAGCAAGAAAAACTTGCCACTATAAAAGAAATGACAATGCCTTTTACCCAGCATGGAAGAATATACCAATGTCTAGGCCTAGAAATAAATGTGAGAATGATGAGTACATCCCCTAAAGGTCTACTCCTGGTTCAACTCAATTCACAGAAAAGCTACATACTGGGTTTACTGTTTTATCTCCCTATAGAAACACCTTCCCCTAACTAAGATTGATTCACCATTACAGCCTCGTTTTTACCATGGTGAGAAATGGTCTTCTGATCTTGCCCTTATGATGTTTGATATCCTTTGTACTAAAAGATCCAAATGACTGTCTTAGAGCTAGGATCTTGGGAAAATTTTGTATTTCCTAATGAGCTTTATTTAGTTAGATTATAAAAGCTGTAGAGTGTATCTTGTTTCCCTTGGCATGCAGCTGTGGTGATCCATGTGGTAACTGCATTTGAATCCTTGTTCTTCCACTGACAGGCTGTGTGAGTAAGTCAACTTCTTAAGGCTCAATTTCTGCATCTTGAATGACGGTGATCATCCTTCTACCTGTATCAGAGTTGCTGAGAAAATTAAGTCAGGTATTATGATATGATGATGATTTTCAAGGGGAAAAATGCTTTTTTCTTTTTTGTTTTTCTTTTAAGTAATGGGATCTCTTCAACCTTTGATTTCTAATAAAGTACAAATAGCTCAGTGCTTTCCTTTACCCTGGCTAAAAAAATATTTGAAGTGAAAATATCAGAAGTGAAAATGCCTGGATACATGCTCCCATTTGTTCCAAATCATAATTCCAAAGGTGTTATTTTAAGAAGAATTTTACCAACACTTTGGAAACCATGAATTGACTTCCCTATTAACTTCAGCCCAGAGATTTCAGGTTAAAGCAAGAAACAAATAAATAAAAAGAAAATAATTTGATCAAACAGTGATTTTAAAAGACATGTGACATTATTTTCCCCATACACAAAAAAGTCAAGTCATCTAGAAGGGAGAATAAAAATGTTCACTTACAGAGGCACAAGTTTTACTTGTTCTCCTAAAAATTTCTTTCTTCACCAAAATGATTGCAAACTTAGCTCCCCACATTTTAGCCAATCAGAGAGGCCTCTTTATGCACATGACATTTACAAGGGCTCATGAATATTTCTTTCCCAGTGCCTCGGAGAAGGACTACATTCTAAATACAAAACAAATGCCTATACGTTTTGTACACTGGGGAAAGGACATTCTTTCCATTAAATGGTACTGACAAAATTGGATACCCATATACAGAAGAATGAAATTGGACTCCTATTTCTCACTGTATAAAAAAATCAACTCAAGATGGATTAAAGACTTGAATATAAGACCTGAAATTATAAAAATACTACAAGAAAATCCAGGGAAAACTATTCTGGACATTGGTCTTCTAGGCAAAGAATTCATGACTAAGATCTCAAAAGCACAGGCAACAAAAACAAAAATAAACAAATGAGACATAATTAAATGACAAAGATTCTGCACAGCAAAAGAAATAATCAACAGAGTGAACAGAAAACCTTCAGAATGGGTGAAAATATTTGCAAACTATATATCTGTCAGGGGATTAATATCCAGGATTTACAAGGAACTCAAACAACTTAAAAACAACAACAAAAAAACAATTAACCTCATCAAAAAGTGGGCTAAGGACATGAATAGACATTTTTCAAAAGAAGACAAATAACCAACAAGCATATAAAAAAATGTTCAAAATCACTAATCATCAGAGAAATGCAAATTAAAACCACAGTGAGATATCATCTTACGCTGATCAGAATGGCTATTATTAAAAAGACAAAAAATAACAGATGTTGGTGAGGATGTGGAGAAAAGGGAACGCTTATACACTGTTGGTGGGAATGTAAATTAGTACAACCTCTATGGAAAACAGTATGGAGATTTCTCAAAGAACTGAAAATAGAACTACCATATGATCCAGCAATCCCACTTCTGGGTATCTGCCCAAAGGAACAGAAACCAACATATAAAAAGTACCTGCACTGATATGTTTATTGCAGCACTATTCACAATAGCAAAAATATAGAATCAACCTAAGTGTCCATCAACAGAGGACTGGATAAAGAAAATATGGGGTATACACACATACACACACACACACACACACACACACACACACATACATAATAGAATACTATCAGCTATAAAAAAAGAATGAAATCATGTCTTTGCAGCAACATGAATGGTACTGGAGGCCATTATCTTAAGTGAAACAACTCAGACAAAAAGACAAATATTGCATGTTCTCATTTATAAGTGGAAGCTAAATAATGTGTACACATGGAAGCAGAGAGTGGAATGATGTACAATGGAGACTCAAGAGAGGTGAGCGGGTGGGGAGTTGGATGATGGAAGGTTACTTGGTGGGTACAATGTGTATTGCTTTAGTGATATACGCACTGCAGAGCCTGACTTCACCACAATGCAATACATCAGTGTAGCAAAGTTTCATTTGTATACCATGAACATATACAAATAAAAAATGGGAATAAAGATTTTTAAAAAATAAAAAAATGAGCAGAGTTTATATGTATTGACATGAAAAGTTTTCATGATATATTCTTATGTGAAATAAATATAAGACAAGTATATGATCATGTAATAATAACCAAGATTGAGTAAAAAAAAAAATGCCTGTATGTTTTGCAAAAGTTTCACCAGATAGTATACACTATTTTCAATTGAACCATGACAACAGAACTGATTAAAGCAGAGTCATAAGAGAGCTCTCTCTATATATGCAGTCTTTTTGGGAAATTGACATTGGAGTAATATATTTAGCAAAATCTTCTTTTATAATTTAATCTTTGAATTATAAGAAAATTTGGGATAATGATTATTCTACCTTGATATAAATTCAGTGATGATGATTTTTTCCCCTTTCATACTTCCAATTTTAGAAAAATGTGTTTTGTGGGATTTATGTCCAAGTAATCCATGATTCATATTTATACCTACTGAACACACCCATCTATGTTAAATCTTTGAGTCTTACCCTGTTTAAAATTCAAATTCTAACAAATTATGGCTGACTCTGAAATAATGTTAGTTCAGAATCTTAACATGAATCAGCTATATGTACTCTATAAGATAAAAGTCAAGATAATCACACTGACAATCTCTTTTGATAAGTTGCTTTAGGGAAAGCTAAATGTATATATTTTTAAAAAATGGACTTTTTAAAGAGAGTCTATAAATTGAGGCTCTGTGTGTGAATGAATGCAAGAACTATCTCACCAATGTAAAGAACAGATTTGTATAAGAATGAAGGAAATAATGAAGAAAGAAAAGACATTTGTTCATAGAATTTTTGCAAAAGAATACACATGTCTTGAAAGATAAGAATTAGCTTATGCAGAAATTTCTGGCTCAGAAATCCAAGAAGAAATGAGGTAGAGAACTATGCTGAAAGCTTAGGTAGACTTATACCTAATGTCTCCCTACAAAGACAATATAATAGACTCCTAGGTGATACCACCTAAAAAGAAGGAAGTAGAGTAGTCTAAGCTTTCTCTGTCACTATCAGCTCCCTAACCAATCAATAGCCCTTTCCTAGGAATTCAAGAAGAGTCAGGAACTCAAAGCATAGCAGGCCAAGTTCTCACTTTCTCCTCCTGACATACAAAAGTAATACAGAAGTGAAAGTCCAACTTTATAAAATAAAATTTCAAAATATATTAGGTCTAATCCAGCATTTCTCAAACTGTATCCCACAGAGCATTAATGTTGAGCAAAATATTAATACAATATACGTGTGTATATGTATGTTTGTGTATATGTGTGTATGTGCATTCTAAGTGTGGGTGTATATATTCCAAATGTGGGAAATATTAGATAAGACAAAGTTTAAAAAGGGTTCTAATAAGGACATAGAGAGTGGCCTTTTCCCAACTTATTTGAACAAATTTATTTCACAGAAGACCTTTGGGGAAGATACTGTATTTTGCAGAACAAAATTTGGAAAATGCTGGTCTAACTCATCAGTGAATCCCAGCATTTATACCCCTATCGTATATATCCTTGTATAGAAAACTATGTTAAATACTGAGGAATCACCCTGAAGTGCACCCAGAAACCACATTTTCTTCATAATTTTTTAGGAGTGGACACGTTCACATAGTGTTACTCAATGGAAGGCCTACTCTGGCGCTTACTGGCTATGGGACCCTTACTGGCTATGGGACCTTGGACAAATTACTTAACTGCTTGAGCCTTAAATTCTTCATCTGTTAAAAGGAGATAATAATTAGTACCTACCTCAAGGTACAGTTTAAGCAACACAATGAATGTATACATGGTGCAAAACAATGCCAAGTATGTATGGTAGGTGCACAAAAATATAGTCTTAACCTGTGTTATAATCTCTGTTATTGAACAGGGACAATTCAAACCTGTACCCCACAAACCAGCAACAAAACAACTCACCTAAAAGCTTAAGGTCCCTCAGCTTGTACTTGGAGCCTTCACCTAACTGCATGTGTGTCCGTGTAAACTCAACTGTATGTAATTGGAACTGGAGCTCTATCCCTGGTAATTATCCACATTCAACCTGACATAAGCAGTCTGCGGAAACATCAGAAGATTTGGTAAAGGCCTGATAAAACAAGATCTTTGATAGAAGAAAACTCGACAGAGTCTGATGCTTGACAAACCGGGATCAAGGATGAATGGGGTCACGTTTATAGTTTTGACGTAATTGAAATATTTTTATTACCAAGTTCATAATAGCTCATACTTATTTAGTCATTTTTATCTGTGGATCTCAAACTTGTCCACATCCCGAGAAAATAATATATTCCCAACTGAAGTTAAAATATACTGTTCATATTTTTCTTCTAATATTTTGTTACCCACTGCCTTTGTCACCTCTCCCAAAAGACCTCCTTTCATAACACTGGCTGTTACTGGTTACGACTCTGAACTATTTCTGATTTTAATGGCTTCCTCTGTATCACATAGGTTTGATAAATGATATATTGTATTTATATAATAAACAAATAGAAAGTTTGTTGGGTTTTTTTTTAACTTTGGAGACAACTCTCAAAAAACAATTTTTTTTTTTTTTTGGAGACAGAGTCTTACTGTTTCCCGGGCTAGAGTGCCGTGGCATCAGCCTAGCTTACAGCAACCTCAAACTCCTGGGCTCAAGCAATCCTTCTGCCTCAGCCTCCCGAGTAGCTGGGACTACAGGCATGCGCCACCATGCCCGGCTAATTTTTTCTATATATTTTTAGTTGTCCAACTAATTTCTTTCTATTTTTAGTAGAGATGGGGTCTCACTCTTGCTCAGGCTGGTCTCGAACTCCTGACCTTGAGTGATCCTCCCGCCTCGGCCTCCCAGAGTGCTAGGATTACAGGCGTGAGCCGCCGCACCCGGCCTCAAAAAACGATTCTTAAAAAAAAATTTACAAGGTCTTTTTTTCACTCAATCCATTGAAAGAGAACTTCTACAAAAAATTGACTTTTTAAAAAAGGTAAAAAGAAGCACAACTACTCAAAAGTATATCAAATGGATTAAAACAAGCATCTACTAAAGTTCAAGCCAAACAAGGCCATTTAACCCGAGGCACATCTCTCAATATTTCTGGGCCCAGCATTCTTAATTGTAGACTGGAGAAAATGAACTAGTTCCTAGATGACATCTTTGGTTCCTTCCAGTCCCATGATCTGGTAAGAACGACATTTTTCCCCCTCATTTTAACTCTAGTTGTACTTCTGAGCCTCCTGCCTGGTAAACTTCACTGTCAGGTGGAAGATAAAATAAAACAAGTTCAAGAATTTCTATGGAATAACTTTTGAAGCAGGAGAGTGTCATCTACTCAGAGAAATGGAACTGAGTGCCCTATTACTT
>RJWJ010000678.1:0-189764 GCA_004363605.1 Indri indri | reverse complement strand
CAATTACATTTTCCCCTTTCTGATTCCAAGCCTTGCCTCGCCTGTCGGGAGGAAAGACAAGTGGAAACCATCTGCCTGCTGAGTTGACAGGGTGGGGACGGCGGACGGAAAGAAATCTGGTGTCTCCTGTTTACCACGAGGCTGAACTTGGGGAGAAATGTGCAGCCCCAGCAGGAGGGACGAGCAGAGACAGCTGCCCCGGGGGCTGACCCAGCCAAGGCCCTCAGGCGGGGCCCGGGCCTTCTCTGGCCACGATGAGGAAGACCTGGTCCAGGCCAGGCCAGCTGTTTGCCAGGACACTCTCGCTATTTTCTTACTGCCCCGTTTTTCAAGAGGTGGTGGAGAAAGGCTCTCCGCTGGTGAGTCCCTTTTATGTCCCCAGTAAGAGGAGCTGGGGGCAATGCTCCCGTTGGTAGACGGGAGCATGGTTGTGCATGGTTGCATTTTTAAGAGAATAATAGAAAGTTTACGTAAGGACAGTGCCTGTCCCGAAGTTGCCTTACAAAGAGAGACAATTGAGAAGGAACGTGCAGCAGAGAGGCCTGTGCTGAGTTTCAACTCCCCATCAGGCGACGGTCGGAACCCGGAGTCAGCCCAAGGAGGGGCGTCTTATTGACAGGGTGAGGCCAGCCCTCCTGAAATGCGGAGAATTGGAGCCGCAGCTCCCCAGTGACTTGAGGGCCATTGTCAAATGCCCCGTTGGTGTCTTCCACATGCCCAGCCAACCTGTCCCCCAAGTATCCTGCCAACTTGTCCCCAAGTGCCAGATAGCAACCAGTTTCCTTCCCTCTCTGACCAGTTAGTGGCAGAGCTGCTGGGGGGCTCTGGGGACCCCCTGCCATCACAGCGCTGTAGAGAGCAGAGCTGGGAAGGACACACATGCACGAGCAGTGCAATGCTGCCACTTTGCAGGTGGGAAAATGGGGTTGGGGGTGACTTGCCCAAGACCACCCAGCATCCCTGGGATGGGCTGAGTTCTTCCTCATCACGCAGCTGTCTTCCATTTGACCTTGACTGAAGAGCGCCCGGTGGGGAACTCAGGGAAGGGGATCTGGCTTCAGGTCCAGCTCTGCCCTGGGATGTGAGCCAGGCAGCCCCAGTCCTTGTCCAGAAGGCGGGGGAGGGGAGTGTCCTTGCCGGCCTCCTGGCCCCCTGGAGCGCTGGCACGATGCATGGGAAGGGACCAACCTCGTTCACCCCACCTCACCCCTCCAGCCACTCGCTCTCCTCTGAGCGGGCAACAGCAAACCAACCACGCCACAGCTTAATCCTCCGCCCGCTCCTGCCTCCTGGAGGACAGAGTGCCCAGTGTGGCTTGCAAGGAGCCTGTGACGTGGTCCCGCTGCCCTCTGTACCCCAACACACCCCACGTCAGTCCTGAGCAGGGGTTTGCCTTCCCGCCAACACGCTGGTGTGCGTGCCTGCCCCGTCACGCCCATCCTCACTGCCAGCCAGCCCCTGCCCGTCTGTCCCCATCCCCAGCTTGGTCAGGTGTCCCCATGGAGCTCCCACAGGCCCCTGCGTTACAGCACTCAGGCTGTCCCGGACAGCTGACCAGCAACCCCCACCACCAGGAGGAAGAGCCGCCTTTCCTGGCCAGACCCTGGAGCCTTGTGTGGCAACAGGCACCCAGTAGGTGTTTCGGAATGTTGGATGAATGGCCAGGCAGTGCTCGGGCTTGGATGTCCCCACCCGCCATTGTGCCTGAGCTCACCCTGTAAACCCTCAGCACTCAAAGGCTGTGTCCAGAGACCCCACCAGGGAGCTTAGTAAAGACTCAGAATCTCGGTCGCACCCACGTCTGCCGTCCGAGTCTGCATTTCAAGATCCCAGGAGGTTCCCGGGCAAGCTCGAGCTGCAGCGGCTGTGCTGCAGGATGGGAGGGAGGCTCCCCACCGGACCCTGGGCGCGGAGAGGGGCATCTGCCAAGGTCGCCCACTAGAACGTTATGAGCTGGAGACAGAAACCCGGTCTTCAGGTCCCAAGTTCACTGCACCCCTGAGGGAGTTGACCCCGAGTAAGGACAGGAAGCTGCTCTGCCCAGCCACTTGCTCCCTCCTTCCCGCTGGGACCGTCTCTGATCTGCTATGGGAGCTGGGAGCAGGCAGACAGGGGCCCAAGGAAGGACAGCTCTCCACATCCTGTGCAGCCAGAAAGGTCCCTGCCTGCCTCCCTGCCGGGGAAGCGGGCAGCCAGCGGTTGCCGAGCCTCCTCCCCCCGCCGCAGCTGCTCTCAGGGCCGAGGGATGCATGGGCGCAGGGGCTCCGGAGGCTTCCTCAGGAAGCACAGGCCCAGGAGCGTCCCAGACAAACGGCCTCCCCTCGGCCCGAGCTGGGGGACGTGCGTCTGAAGGTCACCGCCCAGGAAGCCACCTCAGCTGCAGGACAAGGACAGGATGATGTTTCCAGGCCAAACAGGATGTCCTTGGGCCAAGTACGATGGCTTCCTGTGTTTGCTGACGGGCCAGGTGACCCCCACCATTTACAATGACACTACCTCTCCCCAGCAGAAAAACAGCGGACAAATCCAGCCACCGTCAACCCCGCAATGACCTTGGAGATACCACGTTCGGCTCTCTGTGCCGGAAGAGGGGCTGAGTGGGGGGTGTCCCAAGTCCTCCAGCACCCCCACCGGACTTCGAGGGGACCCCCTTGTGAGTCCGGGGCCAAGGGCAGCCCCAGGCTGAGGCACCTGATCTTGGAGGCCGAGAGCCCACTCCACCGCCTGCCTAACTCCCTCATGCCTCAGTTTCCTCATCTGCAAAGTGGGGCTCTGAACAGCACCTTGCTCATAGACACGCACAGGAAGACTGAATGAGCTTTTCCTGTTAATGGTTAGAACAGTGTCTGGTATGCAATGCACTAAACTAATTGCTAGAGACTTCTATTCTCACGACTATCTTCATTATTAATTCCCTAGTTCCCACACTGGGGCCTTCGCACCCCTCGCTCTGGCCCCTGCGGCAGGAGCCACCAGGTCGCTGAGGTCACTGAGCTATCTCTCCACCAGCCCCTGGGGCCAGCGGCCTGGGAAGTGGCCACCAGTGACCTCGCCTTCAGGTATTCAGGTCCTTGACAGTGGGTGGGTCTTAGTGGCTCACTTCTCCTGAATGACACAGCCGAAGCAATGGGATGTCACTTCAGTACTAGGTCATAAAAAGACCGCGGCTCTCTCTCGGGTCTCCCACTCTGGGGGAGCTGGCTGCTGTGCCATGAGACAGCCCCATGGGGAGGCCCCTGCAAACGGCCTCCCCAGTCTAACCTAGAGATGGCTGGAGCCTGGCAACACCGCCACTGAATCCTTGTAAGAAACCCTAAGCCAGAACCTCTCAGGCCGTTCCCAGGTTCCCGGCCCACGCAGCTGTGAAATAATAAATGTGTGCCAATGCAAGTGCCCCTAGTTTGGGCAATTTGGTACGCAGCTATAGATACCGAACTCACCTCTGTGAACTCCTACTCATCAGTCAAGATCCAAGTTAAATGCCTCCTCCTCCACGGAGCCTCTCAAAGCATGGATTCGTTCTCACGCTGCTCTGGAATTCCAGTTACAGGACAGGCCTTTTCCCCCAGTGAGGCTGCTGAACCTGGAGGGTAGAGACAGAGCCTGTCTCTCAGCGGGACCTCATTCACGGTTTATCCAAAGAACTAGTGACTTAAGCAGAAACCACCCAACTGGCCGCCATCTTGCACATTCCCCTTGGCTCAGGGAGGCTGCTTGGCTCCCTCCATCCAGAGGCCACACGCTGGCCAGCCGGGGCCCAGGCCAGTCCTCCCATCTGCCCCGGAGGAGGTGACGATGCTTTCCAGAACCACACCAGCCACACCCAGGCCCCAGCCCCAGCCAACATGCCCAGCCAGTCCCCAGGGCAAGGCCCGGAGGGGCAGGAAGGAGGGCGCTGCCTGCCTGTGTGTCACTTCTGAACGCAGCCTCCTTCTCGTGAGCAGGGAGAGTGAGCGGGTGAGGAGGGGTGGCTGGATGGACAGACCGCAGCCTGGACCACAGCTCCTGAAGGCAGGCCAGGCCTTCGGCCAGAGGCTCACGTGTGGCAGGATCCCCGGTACGAGCGCTGGGCTGGGGACTGAGAGTCCTCACTTCCAAGGCCTGCTCCCGGGGAGCCCTGGGCAAGTCCCCTTGCCCTGTGTGACATGATGAGAGGAAGGCCCCAGCAGGCACGCAGGGCCAGGCCCTTTCACACGCGGCCTTGCAGATGGGGAGAGCGAGGCGGATAGAAGGTGAGCAGCTTGTTCGGGGCCACACAGAGTGGTAGAGCCGGGCTTCCCTCCACACTGGGCAGGCCGCAGAGCTGGACCCTGGTGGGCTCACCAGGCAGACTGGACGTCCCTCAGCTTTCCATGGCACAGCTCGAGTGGGCTCAGTGGTGACCCCCCCAAAAGACAGGCCCATGTCCCAGCAGAGCCTGTGGATGTAACCATACCTGGACAAAGGGTCTTCACAGATATAATTTAAGGATCTTAAGATGAGATCATCCAAGATTAGGGTGGACTCTAAATGCAGTGACATGTGACCTTATGGGAGACAGAAGGGAAGACCACAGCAGAGAAGGCCACGTGAAAATGGACACAGAGATGGGAGTGATGTGGCCACAAGGATCCCCAGGAGGCAGGGGTCGCCGCAGCCACCAAAGCTGGGAGAGGGAAGGACCAGTGTCCCCCAGAGCCTCCAAGAGAGGGTGGCCATGCTGACACCTGCACAGTGGGCTTCCGGCCTCCAAATGGAGAAAGAATAGATTCCTATTGTTTTCAGCCGCCAACTTTGTGGGGATTTGTTGTGGCAGCCCTGGAGAAATAATACAACAGCTTACGTAGAAAATGGCAATTCTTGTGGCACACTGGGGTGGACTGAGGTCGTCTCCTCCCACACCAGCCTCACGGAGGGCCCAGAGGCCACGTGAGAAGCTCTGATTCCAAGCTGCAGAGAGCACCCGGAAGCGTTAGGGTCTTTCTCTCCCATGTGTTTGGTGGGCTGTGACGTTAAGGTGTCATCTCCCTTCATTGATGGAGGATTTTCCCCCATTTGTTTAAAGTGCGTGTTTGGAGGAAATGGCACCCCGACCTCCACCCAGTCAGAGGGGACAGCTGGCTCAGGGTCCTTCGGGGCTTGACAGAACTTTGCTAGCCATGTGCAAACTGGGGACACAGGTTCAGAGATGGGACGGCCAGTCCCCTAGGGCTCCGGGCAGCCAGGCTCAGCCTCTGCCATTTCCTGCAGTCCCATCCCCCTCAACCTCCCGTGGATGGAAGAGCTCCACGCACCTTCGACATTGTCCTGATATATTAACTGGGGTGGTCTTAGGAACCCCCAGTTCCTGAGAACTTCTTGAGCCCTGAAATTGTTTCATTCAACTTCCTGCATGCTTCAAAGGGGTGGCTGGTGGTTTGTTTTGTCCTGTTTTGTTTTTTCCAGCTGGCCTTGGCATCGTTTTCTTCCATTCTAAGGAGAAAAAAAGGAAAGGAACTGAAAAGTCTTGATGCAATGTGTTTACAAATCTGAACTTGCCTCACCTTGTGGCCGATACAGCAGACACTCGCCGGCCTATCAGACAGGCCCCAGGGCACTGCAGCAGTGCGGATGGCATAGACCGCGCACCTGGGGAAGGGTGGGCTCAGGGGCTTCCATCACCTGGAAAATCTTCCTCCCTGTCTCCAGCCTTTGAAATGCAAACTGAGCCAGGACCCCGACTGTCTGGTTGGAGCCAGAACCCACTAGGGCAGCCAAGCAAACCTTCCTACAGCTCCTGAGGCAAAGATGAAGGGACAGCTCCGGGGACTTGGGAACCCCGCGCCCCTGCACTGCTACCCTCTCGGTGCTTTTGCTGCCTTTGCTCACCAACTGCAGAATAGCAGCCCTCTCAAGGCTCAGAAGTCTGGTGTTCTTATCAGTAGGAGAGGTGCTCTTTGGCACTCTCCCACGGATGCTGCTGTGTACCTACTGTGTGCCGCCCCCTCCAAGACAAGTGCTGGGGCATCCTCCTCACTCATCTCATCCTCCTCACTCTGCAGACTGCGGGCCTGAGGTTCAGAGGGGCTGTGACCTTCACCGAGGACACACAGCAGAGTGGAGCCAGGACATGAATGCCGCTCTGCCAGGTCCCAGCTCTGACTGGACACGTCATATTTCAAACCCTCAGGGTCAGAGGTCGGTAGATCGTGGCTCTCAGAAGCCCCCAAACCTGACTGTGTCACTCGTGCCCAGACGGCACCAATCTGCCCAAGTCAGCACAGCCTGGCCCAGGCCCCTCCTCCCTGCACGCGCCAGCGACAGCCGCACAGACAAGACTAAGCCTTCTGCCCCCCTCCCTGGGCTCCCCATGGTGCCCTCACCTCCCTGGGAGCTCAGGCCTCCCCCTCTGCCAGGGGTGCCCCTCCTTGTTCCCAGCCCCATCGCCTGGCTGAGCCCTTCTCACCCCCACCTCAGGAGAGGCAGGCCCCTCCCCGCATCGTCCCTGTCCCCCGGCCGGGTTAGATGCTGTGGCTTGGGGGTTTCAACTCCGTGGATGTGGGCCTGGCGCTGAGTTGGCCTCACACATAAATTCTCCATTGAGAATGTCTTTCTTTTTGGGCCAGAGGACCGATCACTCCCAGCTTCCAGCCCCGGATGGGGAGCAGCACTTGGCATCAGAGTCCTCAGCAGAGCGGGACTCGTGCCTGCTTCCAGATGCGCAAAGCCCCTCTGCTGACCCTGCGGGCCGGGGCTACAGTTGAAAGTTCTCTGTATCTGCAGGCGATGTTGCCAGAGCCACTAACACTGGGGCCCCGGCTACTCCCCAAGCCCCACCCCAGCCTCAGTGGCCTCCCCGCAGCCAAGGCCTCGATCTTCACCCCCACCCAGACCCTCTCACCGCTGGGGGCCCCTCTGCACTCACAGCCCCCAGGCCCACCTCCACCAACGCCAGGGACCCACACCCCACAGGGACACAGGGACAGGGAGGGGCCGTGGCTCAGTCAAAGTGGAGGATGAGGGCCCCACAGGGGGAGGGGGAGGAGGAGGGGGAGGGAGGAAGTGTGTGCGAGCAGGGATGGGTTCTTACATGTGGGCGTATGTATGTGTGTGAACATGTTTGTGTATGTATGTGTTCCGTGTGTATACATGTGAGGGTGTGAACCTGTTCCTACGTGTGAGTATATTTGTGTGTGTATCTGTGTCCGTGTGTGTGTGTGTGTGTGTGTGGACATGTTCTATGAGTGTTTGTGTTTAAATGTGTTTTGTGCATGTATGTGTATGTGTACATGTGTGAGTGAGTGTGGGCGCGCTCCTGCATGTGAGAGCCTGTGTATGTACACAAGTGTGTGTCGTGTGTATGTGTGTGGGTGCGGACGTGTTCCTGTGAGCAGGGACTGTCTGCAGAAGGGAAAGAATGGCAAGTTTGGGTGCAGCACAGAGAGTGGGACTCGCAGCAGGAGCTGAGGCTGGGCCTCGACGGCTGAGCTCGCATCACAGTCCCGATGCAAAGCCGTGCTGGGTCCCGGCAGGTGGTGACATGGGAGAGCGCATTTTATTACACACCTCTGTGATTGCCTTTGGGAACCAACTGTAAGAGGCAAAGTTGGGCTCTTGGAAAAACCAGTCGAGAGAGTTTTGTCGTCATCTGATCGGGGCCTTCCCCCCCCCGGGGCCCACCCACCCCCAAACCCTCCATGCCTTGGGCCCAGCGTGGCTCAACAGCCCTCCACACTGAATGTGTGTGAGCCTTTGCGCAGCACCCATTTCGAATCTCGGAAGTCGATTGGTTGTTTTTACCAGGTTAAAAATTCCCAGTTCCTCATCTCTCCTCTTGGCCTAGGATTGCCCTCTATAAATAGGTTCTAGCTTCCAAGGAGTCCACGCAGCAAGGGACCCACGGTGCCACACGGTTCTGCCCAAGCCAGGACCTCTCACCTCCTGGGTTCTAGACATCATGCTTCCTAGTCCAGCCTGAGCACAAGCGAACACGACTGTACGCCGCTACCTCCTCCATGTCAGTCCAAGAGCTGAATCGCCCACACGTGTCTCTACTGTGTCTCTCACGGCACGGCTGAGCAGAGCACAGTGATTGCTGGAAGACAGGAAGGTATAGACGACACCAGGAGTCAGGACAGCCCAAGGGGCTAAAGCACAAGGTTTGGAGCTGGGTTCAAGTCCACTTCCTGAAGGTCAATAGGCAAATTACTTATCCGAATGTTTCCCTGTCTGTAAAGAGGGACAGATGAGAACTGCGTGCAGGTCTGGGGCTCGGTGGGCAGCCTGCAGATGCCCCGTGGTGACTCTCACCTCCTGGCTGGTATTCACAGCCTTGTGTATTCCCCACCCCTCCCCACGGAACCCTGAGGACCTATGTAACCAATAGGATACTGCGGAAACGACAGTGCAACTTCCAAGGCTAGGCCACAAAGGCTATATGGGCTTCTGACTTGTTCTCTCATGGCAGGAAGCCAGCCGCCATGATGTGAGGACACTCAAGTAGCCCCGTGGAGAGGTCCACATGGCAAGGCACTGAGGCCTCCTGCCTGTGACCAGCACACATGTGCCAGTCACACCCTCCAGCCCAAGGCCCACCTTCAAACGATAGCAGCCCCAGCGACATGTGACTCCATCCTCATGAAAGACCCCACAGGAGGGCCACTCAAGCCACTCCCAAAGTCCCGACCCACAGAAACTCTGTGAGTTAGTGACTGTGTATTCTTGTTTTAAGCCACTAAATTTTGGGGTAACGTGTTACACAGTGATAAATAACTGGCGCAGCCCTAAATTGCCGCTATTGCGTGAGCACAGGCACTTAGGAGCCTCTGGTCTCTCCCTGGCCAGTCTCGGTGGGACCAAACCTCCCAGGAGAAGGCTGGCTAAGCAGCGGCAGGTGGGAGCAGCAGCTGCAACGGAGCCACTGACCTGCTCCCGCACAGGGAGGACAGCAAAGGTAGGGAACAAACCAAGATTGTCCCAGAAGACAAGCAGAGAACAGCCTTGAGTGCACACCCAGCCAATCATGCTCTATGACCTAACAGGTGCAAGGTAGGACAGTATTTAAAAATAATAATTTCCCAGACCTCTTCTTGTGTTTACAAAACCCAGCCAGCTGTCCAGGGCATTGTTCCAGCAGAGGAAGGAAAAGTCCTGCAGGATATTATAATTTTACCCCAAAAGAACTGCTCAGGAAATGAAAGAGCCTGAACATTGGCTCTGGGCCAGGGTGAAAATGGACTCCTGGGCCTTGCAAATGGGTTCCTGGCCTCTGGGGGCAGAAGACCCGGCACTGACATGGACTGCTGGCCTCCGAGCCTTGGTTTCTTCACCCACAGCACTGCCTTAAACAGCACTGGACCGGGAGGATCAGATTAGAGGAGCCGTGTGAGAGTGCTTTGCGAGCTGTAAGGTGCTTCGCAAATTGTAAAGTACCTGCAAATAAATATATAAGACTGTTTTTTCATAAGAAACACATCTCTACCCATTCCTAAGGCATCAGCTGTCTCCGAGACAACACCGAAGACTAAAACAAAACACAGAACTCCAAAAGCAGGGCAAACACAGAGACTTCATGCCCCTACAAAACTCCACATAACCGGAATTCAGTTTTCAGACTCAGAGTGTGCCAGCCGTCTGACCTTTGTCACTTTCCTCACTTGTAAAACAAGGAAGTGAACTGGGAAACCTCCAAAGTCCTTCAAGGCCAAAATGTTATGCATCTGTGCTCTGTGCCACCTGGGCAAGCCTCTGAGAAAAATTAATTAAGTAATTATTCCCACAAAATCACCATGAGCTGGCTAAAATTGCTTCATAAATTTGCCTTGCAAATGTGTTTTGCTCCTTCTACCCACTTCTGTCTGTTGAAGTATTGCCTACCACTGGCCTCAAGAATCAAAACAATATAATAAACTTAAATTAACAGATAGATGCTGAATTTTGTGCTCCACAAGCAGAAATACACCTTTTTCTCAAGTTGTGAAGAGAGCATTTGCAAAAACCTACCACATATTTACTTGTCCAAAAAGATAACTTCTCTAAATCGCGAAGAGCAGAAATCATACAAGCCATTCTCTAAAGCACAAAATCCAATGAAAGCTAGCCTAGGATGCTGAAAGTCTAAAGAAGCAAAAGTAGAAGGTACATAGATAATCCATTTGAAGACTAAAATATTCTTCCTATTGGCTTCAAATAATAAATAATACAATAAAAAATTAGAATATGACTTGTCAAAACTTACCGCACACTGCCAAAGCTGTATTAGGAGGTAAATTTATAATATAAAAAGATGCCTTCGTTATTAAAATAAAACAATATAGTTTCACTTCTGGGATGACAGCATAAGTACCTCCAGGGACCACTCCAGTGAAACATGCAAAACTGGCAAAAACTATTTTTATAAAAATGAATGAACAACTATTTAAAGTCTCTGGAAACTGTCCTAAGGGCATACAACAAATGAAGAAAGATTTATTGAAGAAAATCTGCTAAAACCAGGTAAGAACAGTGAGAGTTGACGGCATTTCCACCATAACCCACTCTTCCTCTCCGCTGCAGCTCAGCTTGGCAGAAGCTTCACTCCAGGTGGATGTGGCCAAGAAACTGGGGCTCCCTTTCCCCTCCTGACCCAATCAAGGCTACCATGTCTTACCAGGAGGTATAGGCCTCCCTCATTTCTCATCCCCTCCAACTCCAAGTTGAAAAAGCTAAATACCTGGTGAGTGTACCTTAGAAGTTGGAGCTACCTTTCTCCCAGCCACTACCCAGAGGACAGAGTCACAGCAGGCCAAGAACACTGGGTCCCAGCCACCCCCACCTCAGCTCACTCATTGGGCAGAGGTGCCCAGGGCAGAGGCAAGCTGAGAAGACTGGAGCCTCCCACCCACCCAGTGCCCAGAGTTGTAGCTCAGGGAGTTCCCCTAGGAGGAAAGGCAGTCCCTAAGAAAAGAGAGCTCCAAAGCTCTCCCCAGAGGAACTGACTTTACTTCATACAGAACCTGGGGAAGTTCAAGCCTAAGGGCACTCTTGAAAACAATGGCTCCTCTTAATTAAGAGCAACAAGCCAAACAAAAGACCAGATGGTTCACCAAGAAAACCAAGGAAAGAGACAGCCAACAAGAGCCCTCCTGGGATCCAAACAAACCTCAAAAACTGGCCTCAAAATCCACCTCTGCCTGGATTTAATTGGATCAGACAGTGGAGCAATTTATGCCTTGGGGCTTTTTTCAAAAACAATAGGGCAATCAGCATGTAATTAGTGGAGCTGGGTGTATTACCAAATGAGAGAGCAGGAAAAGAGACAGCCCCAGGGAGCTCTGCCAAAGCCAGTCACCCTAGCGTGCCTGTGCCCTCTGAGGACAGTAAAAATATCCTAAAAGTTATTACTGGAAAAAAGCCCAAACTCTGTGAAATAATTTAAAGAGGTTTATTCTGAGCCAAATGTGTGGTGACCAGCCCGGAGCACACGGCCTCAAGTGGTCCTGAGAAAACGTGCCCCCAGTAGCTGGGTCACCGTTTGGTTTTATACATTCACGGAGACAGGAGTTACATGTGAGATCCTAAGTCAGTACGTGGATGGAGTACATTGGTTTGGCCCAAAACAGTGGGAAATGTGGGACATCTCAAAGGGGGAGGTGGTGTCTTACAGGTTATAGATGGGCTTAAAGATTCTTTGATTCGTAATTGATTAAAGAAATGAAACTCTGTCTAAAGCCTTGGAATGTTTTAACTTAAGGACGTCTGCTAATGAGAGATAAGCCGCCAGACATTTGCCAAAGTCAAGTGGTCTGTTAAGTAAATTGATGGCCTATAGGAATGGTTTAAGCTTTGTCTTGTATGGTTTTAGGCCTGTTGATGAGTAAGGATCTTATTGTTACGAAGAGTAGGGGTGTGACAGGCTTGTCTGACCTCCCTTCTCATGGCTGATGACTTAGCTTTAAGGTTTTTCTTGGGTCCCCTTGGCCAAGAGGGGGCCCATTCAGTCTGCTGGAGGTGGGGGTTAAGATTTTATTTCAGTTCACAAAGTGATAATGATGATGATGGATGCACAACTCTGTGAATACACTAAAAACCGTTGAATTTTACTCTTTAAATGAATGAATTGTATGTGTGAATTACATCTCAACAAAATTGTTAATAAAAACAATAATACAGAAAATAAATGTTGAATGTCATGCTGTACTATTTAGAAAAAGAAAAGAAATTACCTACATATCCATCTCAATATTAGCTTAAAGAACTCAGTCTTAAGAAAGGGAATACTGACAATAAAAATAAAACTCAATGACCTGGACAATAGAAAATACAACAGGATTGATTTGTAAAGCTCTTACCACTCTGTTTCTTTTTGCAACAGTCCACATTTCTGCAAAATACCTCCAAGTGTTCCCTGCAAAACCCTCATATCCAAAGATCGTCTCTTATTTGACTCCTTAGCCTTTGAATGGAGTTTCCACTGGGAGTAATTCCATATCCAGTGCCCCAAGGCACGGTGGCCCTGTGGGGTTTGCAGCCCACGCCCAGATGTGTTGCACATGCAGCTCCCCAGACAGCCATGAGAGGCAGCCCTCAGCTGATCCCCAGCCCTGGGAAGGAACCTCATTATTTGGACCAGGCCACCACCACACTATGTGATGAGAGGGATAGGGACGCCACCTGCCTGAAGGAGGAATCCTCTCCTTCAGGAATCTTGAGTCTGTGAAGCTCTGTCACTTACTATCTAGGCTACTTGAGCAGGTCCCTTGGCCTCTTTGAGCCTCAGTCTCCTTATCTGTGCAATGGACACACAGATCACTATCGTGAGGATTAAGTAAAATACTGCATGGGTGAGTGTTTGGCATTTATTTCCTTTGTTCCTCAACAGTCATGAGCCAGAGGCTCATCCCAGTCTCCCGTCCTCTCCCTCGGCTGCCTTTGCTCCACACTGATTCATTCCCACGCTCAGAGGGGGCCTGGGCACAGAGAAACCTCAGGGTCTGCAATTAAAGTCTTAGTGTGACTCAAAATAACTGAAACTGAACAGAAGGCGAATGACCCCGAGCATAACAAGCACGTCCAGTGAGAATGGGCTGGGACTGCCCGCTGGGTGATGGACCCCGACACACAGTGGCCACGGCTGGGCCAGTGGAAGGTGACAGATACCAGGAGGATCATCCTTGACAAGACGCAGACATCCACTGGTGTTTATAAACTCAGAAGCTAAGAATCTTCTCTTAAACCTGAATTCGGGTACTTCTCTCCCTCAGCGTTAATTTCCAATACAGATATTTGGAAATAATCCTTTTAGCCAAGTTGGAGGGTAGGGTTGGGGGAATCATCCCACATACAACCTAAGACCCAGCAAATGGTCCCACCCCTCCCTCCCCGTGGGAAACTGCCTCGTCCTGCAGGGCGCTGGCGCAGTGGCCCGCTCAGCCGACACTGGCCGGTTCTCCAGTGGCCAGCAGACTAAGAGGCCTCAGAGCCCACCCAGAAATGCTGCCTGGCGAGGCCCCCAGTGCCTGGGCAGAGTGTAGGGGGGAGGAGGAGGATTTGGGAGCCAAGGTGGAGTCACAGACAGAACAGAAGAAGCAGCAAGAGGCCACGTTCCCACCAGGGGCAGGCGGAGGCCTCGCGCCAGGCCTCTGGGATAAGGTAGGGGGCAGCTGCTCTCCCCAGGGAAGGTCCTGTTCCCGTGGGAGGTGTGTGAGTCCCAGGGTCGGCCCAGTTTTCTCACACTCCTTTCCTTTGGTGTGAAAGGATAGGTTTTTAGGCGTGTGGGGGCCCCAAAAGTTTGCTGAAAGAGCAACTCACGATTAAGGCAGATTAGTAAAAGGAAGAGGTTGTTTACCCTGCACACAGGGAGAATCGCAGACTGATTACCCGATATCCCGGTGAGGTCCAGAAATGTATATACCCTCCTTTTGGAGGAATATAGGTAATTCTGTTTAGGGGCAATAAATGGTTCCTAGGGAGGATGAATAGATACTTGGGAGAATGAATGGATGGGGGAAACAGACTGACTTGTAAATTAACCCGAGAGACAGGTATTATGTTAAAATAACTTGGGCCAGGTCCGGTTGCATTCCTGATCTTTCCTGTAATAAATATATTGAGACAGCAGGGAGGGGAGGGGAAGTCCTTTTTGGTGGGTTGTCTGGTTTATGCAGACAGAGAGAGGGAAAACCCCTTCCAAGGCCTGTTGATCTCTAAGAGCCTTTAATTCAAAGTACTCAAGGAGACATATTTTGGGGTGAAATTTCCTAAGCTCCTTCAGGCACACACCAGAGCCTGGCACCTGCACGGCCAAGGTCCTGTGTCAAAGCCAGAGGGCAACAGAAGCTCATTCAGTATAATACAGTATGCAGGTATTGCTGGGGGAAGGTGTGGTCCCGGCAAGATGTGACCTCTTTGCCTCTGATGCTCTACTCTGGGGACTCGTTACAGGGGCTGCTCCCTCCAACCCTGCGATGGGTTGAATCGTGTCCCCAAAAACATGTGTTGAAGTCCTAATCCTGGTATCTTAGTTGGAGATGGGGTCACTGCAGATGTAATTAGTGAAGATGAGGCTGTGTAGGGTGGGCCCTCGATCCATGACTAATGTCCTACAAGAAGAGGGATGGGGACAGAGACAGACACACACACAAGGAGAACTCACATGACAACAGAGGTCGAGACGGCAGCTGCAGGCTGGGGACCGTCAGCCACCGTAGGGAGATAGAGGGAAGCAAGGGAGCGCTCTACCCTGAGTCAGAGGGAGCAGGCGACAGCTTTTTCTCAGACTCTGGCCTCCAGCATGGTGAGAGAGTGGATTCCTGTTGTTTTAAGACATCTGTTTTTGGGGCTTTGTTACAGCTGCCATCAGAAAGCAATATGAAGCCCAAGCCCTGAAGACCAGTTCTAACCCCCATGTCCACGTGCCAGGGGGGCAGAGCCATGGGGAGCCCAAGAATCCACCCTGGAGGAGGAGGTCGGCTGCCTGGGTGGCCACCAGGAATTGCAAAGCGCTGAGTGAGGGCTGGGGCATGCAGGACCAGAGGCGGTGGGCACGGGGGAGGAGAGGGCGAGTGCTGTCCCCTGGCCAGTCCCCAACCTGGGCAGGGGCCGGGGGGTGAGCAGAGAGAGGCTGAGATCTTGTCCAGCTGTGACTCTGAAATGGTGGAACTAGCACAGAATCAGGCTCCTCCTGGCTTTTCAGTGAAAACCGTGAAGTCGCTGCCAACAGGAAGGGCAAAAGGCCCCAAACACACCTACTTCCTACATTAACATATATTTGACAGCCCCAATGTCCTGCCTTAACCCCAAACTGTAAATGACTCCCCCTTACCCCCCACCATGCTCACGCGGGGATCCACACCACTTTCTCATTAGGCTACAGCACCTCCGAATCCAGAGATTTCCAGTTATTTCTGTAAGACTTTTCCAGCAGTGAAAGGAAAAAAAAAATAACTTCAATCTGAAAAGCAGAGGGAGGATTAAGGCAGCCTCAGCCCCAGGCATCCTTTTTTCCAACCGCTAACAGGGCAATGAATAATTTACAGTCAGGAATATTTGTGGGGGGTAAAATGTTGACAAGTCAAGAAAACCTCTTAGCAGCCTGGTGGAGCGATCCATCTCTCAGAACAAGTTTCCAGTGCATAGTTCCTGGAGAGGGTGGTCGAGGTTGTTTTCTCTTTTTTTTTTTTTTCTTTTTTATCTATATGGAAATTGGTGGGTGCTGAAATATACTTTACTTCAGCACAAACTTGGGCTGAATGATATCCCAGACAAGAATTAAATCATCACATCCTATGGCAAGAAATAAACACCTAAGCAAGGAAGAGACCAGCGGCGGAGCCAGTGACTTCTGCTGGGTCTCACGGGGCGTTGGTGTCCAGGCAAGGCTCAAAGGTCAGGCTCAGACTCGCTGGAGCAAGGGGGTGACTCAGTCCGGGAGAACGTTCCTCAGGGGGGCCCCAAGCAAAGCCTCGTGATTGTATAGCGGAGACCTCCTTGTCCTTAAAGAGTGGGTGTCCTTGCTAACAGACCCAGGTCCCATGATGGCACTGCTAGGTCTTCATGACAACAGTGGCTGGGATGATGCCTGTGACAACGAGCGTCCTGACAGCAATAAGGTCAAGCTTGCATCAAGCCCCTGCCGTGTTCTGGGGCTAAGCTCCTTGCAAAGATCCTCTCATGTGGTCCTCGTGTCAGCTCTCTGGCTGGTGCTGCTCAGAGTGACCCCTTTGTTGCTTCCCCCCGACTGCAGCCACTGGGGACTGGAGCTCAGAGTTACAGGGCAGTCCTGTAACTCTGCCAAAGGTCCCACAGGGAAGAGGCAGTGGAAGCCAGCCTTGAGCCTGTGTCTCACGCCAGGCCAAGCCGCCGTGCCATGGTGACCCCCCACGGTCTGTGGACGCTGGCCTGATTTGCAGAGTGCAGCAGGTCTTGGGTGGTGCCTCCTCACATTCTCCTCCCCTCCTCGGCCCCCACCTCCTCTGAGCCCCCGGATGAGCAGGTTAGAGCCAGAATGGGGAAGGAGAAAGTGTGGAGAGCTGGGCTGAGGGACCTCCGGGGACAGACCCGTAGCCCGCTGGGGTCGGCAAGCGGTACCTGGGCTCTGGGAATGGTAGCCATCGGGGTGCTTCTTAGCATTGGTCTCCTTCTGCACACTCTTCCCATTCCTTTCGGGACAACATGTCAGGGTTACGTGCTTCGGGGACCCCCAAGCCCCAGGAACTTGGAGTTCAGTAGATCTGGAAAGACTGGCATTTTTGTCTTCATCTCCCTCCGGTCATCCTGATGCAACCTGGGTTTAAAGGTCCCGCAGGTAAGCAACTATCCAACCCCGATTTTCTGACACAATCCCTGCTTCGTAGAACTCAGCAATAAAGGTAATTTGTACTAAAATGGGAATCATTCCATTTTTCTACCTGTTAAGTCCTTGCTCATGAATTCACTTATACATTAAAAAACCTGTTGACTGATCTTGTGCTCCAATTTGGGGATTTTGCAAAGTTCCATCACTATTAACATACGCTTGAGTATTTAAAAGCAGATGGAGAAGGTCAGCTTCAAAAGCATTTCCAGAATGAACCGTTATGATGGCCTCTTCCAAAGTGAATTTACATTGATCCTATTCATTCACTGCCGCTAATTTTACCTCATGCATGATGGCTTCAGAGTCAAATGTACCAGCTGGAGAATTCGGCCCAGAGATCTGATCTGTTCCACCCAGTGTCCTGAGTCCAGGCGGCTCAGCAGGTTAGGTTCCTTCTGGTCCTGGTCACAGTTTAAGACTAATTCTGGGCTTCCCCTCCAGGCCCAACTGCGCATGAGAGCAAGGCCAAGTCCCAGTTTCCTCACACATCCCCCACTGAGCACACAGCCTGGCACAGAGTAGGCACTCGGAGAAGAGCCCCTGGGCGCACGATCCCACCACGCCCCTCGAGGCAGCTCAGCACACAGAACACCCCCACCATCGTCACCCCCATGTCCCCTCAGCAGCAGAAGCCACCCAGCCATTGTACCACAAACATCAGGTACCAAAGACGGCCTGACCAGCTATGGTTTCTCAGCTTGCCCCTGGGAGGAGCCCTCCATCCTTGCTAACGGTATCTGGATCGCAGGCCTCGCCTGCCTGTCGCAGGGTCAGGGGCCAACAGATTTTGCAATAGGCTCATCTTCATGGGTCATGGCTTGGGGCTATCCCTGAAATGTCCAGAAATAGGAAAGCGACAGCAGCCCGAAGGGAAAGGCGGGGCAGACACTAACCGAATCCGCGCTCTTGATCTTCATCTGACCTTCGCCCGAGCAGCTGAGCTCACGCACCCTCCAGGAGAGACAGGGACCCAGATCATTCCTCCCCTCCTAAAGCCCCTGATCCCAGACTGTGCCAGCCACATTCATCCACCCAGCCCAGGAAAGGCCAGCCTAAATCCCTCTCTCCAGAACTCTCCAGGCACTTCCCAGCTGGGCTCTTTGCTTCTTAAGATCCATATGCCATGAGAAGCTTCTACCTTCCTGCAAAGTGTTCGCCATTGTCAGGGATGCCAGCCACGAGAGGAGGCCTGCCACAGACTCACTGATGGATGCTGCAATCGACAAGATTTACCTCCCGCCAGCCGCCGGCGGATGGGCCGCCCCACCCTCGATGTCTCCCGGCTCTAATGTTCTCCTTAGAGTGCGTCAAATGAAAACCCCAGTTCTGAGGTGCAAAAGCCTCTTAGGAGGTTAATAGCAAGTGGATAGAGCAATAAATGTAATGATTTAATTCTTCAAGGATGGCTAAACAGGCTGCTGTTTACCAAAGTCTTAGCAGACAATTACTGACAGATAATTACAAAAAGCTGCCGGATTGCAGCTGCCCCGTGGCCACAGCCCCAATCCGCTTTGCAGAGCTAAGGAAATGAGCTGATTCCACAGAGACGGTCCACGCAGGTCGCTTTCTGGGAAAGACACCAGGCAGGAATTTCCACGGCTCTCTCCTCGCTCCTTCCCTCGGCGAGGTCTGTTTCTGCCATCCCCGGAAAGCTCTCGCAGGCCGTAGCCTGTCTCCCTGGAGAGGCCCCGCAGTCGTTTTAACCCAGTTCCTCAAACGGCCTCTCTCCCTTGTTTACCCCCAGTTGGCCGACACGGGGCAGTGCGACTGTCATGACAGAGGGACGGCGCTGGGTCAGGCTTTGATGCACGGTTCAGAGGAGCACCTGTGGCTTGAGCCCTCGGTGGCCTCGGGAGGGAGGAGGGCGTCGAGTTTGGCAGGGAGCAGCCCTCGGGGAGCGCCGGCCGCCTGACCAGGAGGCTGGGCCCAGAGCCTGAGGAAAGAAAGGAACGAGTGTGGCACCCGTGTCGCACATGGGCCTCCCTGGGCCTCTCCTGCTCGCCCCTGAGAGGTCACTGCGTCTCCCATCCAAGGGCCCCTCCGGCTCCAAACATGCCCTCTCCTGGAGAGAAGCCCAACTCCAAAAGCACTGCTGGGTCTTGCAGATTTGGGGGGTAAAGGAGGAGATTGCCCTGCACGTCTCAGTGCAAAACGTCTTTAAAATCCTTTTAGTGTTTCGCTTTATTCCTGCCTCAAACATTCATGCAGGGCTGCTTAGTTCCAGTGCACCCTCCAACCGACAACGTCTTGGGTCCCGATCCCAACTCTCCGGAGATGGATCCTCTGGCCCCCCTCACATGCCGAGGGTCCATGTACTTTCGATGCCGGGGCCACATTCCACTGAGCGGACACCCAGATCAAGCCTCTTCCCCATCCAATCAGCTGTGGCCCAGGAGGGGCAGGTCCCTGAGTTCACACCTGGCCTTGGGGCCCTCCCGGGCAGGGTGTGGGGTGAGCAGATCCTCCAGGCTGGTGCCTCTATGCTGCCGGCCTGACCCCTCATCTCCCCACCCCTACCCCACACTCACTCAGCAGACCCCAGGCAGGGCCCGTCCCCTTCTTCCTGAATCTTTTCCTCTGCCAAGATTGTCCCCCTTACCAGCCAAAGAAATCTTTTAGTCCCAATTCTGGCTCCCAATATAAATGCTCTCCCTCCATCCTGTGCTGTTCAAACACCTGATGCGCGTCTGCTGCGACCCCACCCAAGCTGACAACCAACCACAGGCTGGACAAGTCCTTGGTGGGGCAGCATCCGCTTCCCTCCAGGGCCCTGGAGCCTGGAATTTGACCCACTGGACTGGGGACCTTTTCCTGCCTCTGCCGCCCGACCCCAGCCCTTTCCCACCGCAGCCCTGTGCCTGGCTGACCCCGGCCCCGACGTGGTGCCCAGAACATCAGTGTCCCACATGGCTGCCACAGGCCCAGCCCACAGCAGGTGGCCCTGCTCCTCCCTCCACTGCCCCAGAGCTTCACTGGGAGCCTTCCTGGGTGACAGGAAAGGACGCCCATCTCCATGTGGATTATTTTGACATCGAGCCCTGCTGAGCAGGGGGAGCAGGCTCCTTCAGCCAGAAGCAGTCTCTTGTGGCACACTGAGAATTACTGCTCCCTCCACAGGGACTCTGGGTCACGATGCTCCGCTGCCCACGAAGAGGAGCAAGGAATTTGCCGGAATCTGAGGGCACGCGTTCTCTGCGACACAGCTTCCCAAAGCCAGGAGCTTTTCACAAATGCACATTCCAGATACACCAAGCTGGGAGGAGTTCTTCCACCAACCAGGCAGCACCCAGATTTTAAGAACTATTTCAGCAGTCTTGGCAGGATTCATTTTCAAGGTTTAGATTAACATTTTCGTGACCACATTTTTAAAAATTATATTACCAATTCAGTTCTATGGGAAAAAAGTCTAGCTTGATTTTCTAACTTACGGTTTTTTAAGAAGCCAGACAAGACTAACTGAATCTGAAGTTGATGAGTAAATCATTTTTCAGCCCCTTCTGAGAATGTTCTAGAGCTACAGTGGGCTTCCTGCCCAGGAGGGGTGGGTGGGGAGCTGGGCCCCTCTGACCACATTTTACAAAAGTGGCCCCTTTTGACTGTCCGTTCCAAGGCACTATGTTGTCACAACAGTGAGTCCCAGGTGCACTGGCGTCTGTCTGGGCCAAGCACACACAGCCAGAAGTGCGGGGGCTGAGCCCCCAGGGGCAGTCCTCTGTCGCTATCCCAGGAGGCCCCAACAGTGTCGAGCATCATGGCCACCTCAGCGACCTCCACTGCCTTTGTACAATATTAGCTCTTCCTCCGCTTCCATTCTCTCCTCTCCCTCCCCCGACTCCCGCTTCCTGGGACCAGCTCCCAGGTGGCCGACCTGCACCCTTCCGGGAGCCCAGACACCATCCGCCTGCCCACCCCAGGGCTTCGAACGAGGCCTGCTGTCCAGTCGGTCTGCGTGAAAATCTGCCGGAGCAATCAAGGAAGTGCCCGTTTTGTGCCTGCGAGGTGTCCACACGGGAGAGTCACACGGCAAAACTGGGATATAAACAGGTTTCCCAATGCTCTGGCCTCTCCCTGCCAGCCCTGAGCTGCCCCTCAGCCAAGTACAGTTGTCAGAGCCCGCGGCATGGGCTGCCCTCCGTGGTGAGGTCTGCAGGCCACAAAAGGAGGTTCAGGAAGGCCAGAGCTGGGCCTTGTCTCTGGGCCACAGAGCTCCCGTCACTGTGGTTGCCACCCAGACAGGCGATATTACCACCTCAGTGGCCTGCTAATGGCTCCGCCAGGGCTGTCAGGCCATGGCTGCTTTCACCCAGTGACAACTCTGTCCTCAGACACGACACCCTCTGGGGCAGGAAAGGGAGGCTCACACGGGTCCACGTTAGGGGCCTGGACACAGGCGGAGCAGAGCCCAATCCCCGGGCACCCTCCCAAACCCCTTCCAGAGAATTCACTAGTAAGAAAAATCATTCCCTCCAAGACCCAGGAATCTGGAGCACATGCGTCCCTGAACAGGAGGTGGGGACAGCAGGAAACTGGCACAGGAGAAAGGATCCTGGCCGGGGGTGCCCGGGTCCACCTGCCAGCTCTGCCAGGCAGTTCCTTTCTCCCTCCCAACAGGAAATGAGGGGATTGGGCAAGACCCCCAGAGGCCAGCCCAGCTCCAACCACCATTTCTCTAGACAGCACCCCAGAGCACAGGGCTGGGAGACAGAGGTGGACACCCCATGGGCAAGGCATCCATGGTCCAGTACCCTCGGGCAGCTCTGCACACAGGCACCCCCTCTTGGAGACGGGCCTGACTCCACCACAGGCCCTGAGAAGTCCTGCAGCACAGAGCCCTGTGGAACACGCGCAGCCCAGAGTTTCCCCAACTCATGTGGCCACAAAAAAACATTTTCTCCAAGGACACCTGTTACTTTTAAAACACATATCGAGAACAGATGCTGCAGACCCTTAGATTGGCTGCTACCCAGGTTCCTCTGACGGTTCTGTGTCCTTGGGATGCAGGTGAGAAGAATCGGCTCTGATAACAAAGGCCCTGGCAAAGAAAAACAGGTGTCTCCAGATGTCATGTCCAGAACAATGCTCTAAGGAACAAAGAAGGGAACCCCCTGGAACCTCAAAGGGCCTCTTGTTTCCATTTGTGACTTATCTGCAGGTGGCCGGACGTGAAGGAGTCTGCGGCCAGCAAGTCCCTTCTCCCACTGGACCTGAGTGTCCCCAGCGAGAAAGCAGGGGCTTGGAGGAGACTTCCAGAGGCCAGCTCACCTCTGACAACTGTTTCCCAAACCACAACCCCAGGGGACAGAGCTGGACCTGTGGAACCCAATGTGTCCAAAACGCATCTTATCTTCCCTGGTCAACCCTGCCTGTCCTCCGGCGTCCCCCTGTCTGTGCAGGCCACTTCCACCTCCCTAGTTGCCCCAGGTAGGAATAAGGACGTCTTGTTCCCCCATAACCCACCCACTGCACTCCCAGTCCTACTAATGTCACCTGTTAACGGCCCTCGGAGCCTCCCCTCTCTCCTTCCCTTTCAGGGGATGCCAAACATTTGTGGAGTGCCTACTGTGTGCAGAGCCACGACCTTGATTCCAGTAAGTCATCATCATGGAACACCACACAAAAGCTTCCCCGGGCAGGGCGCTGACCGCAGCCCCTCCCCTCCTGCTCCCAAATGCAGAGCTCAGCGGGCCCACCCCACCAGGGCCATGTCCACACGCCTCAGCGGTGTGCGTGGCTCCATGTGATGGGGCCATGGCTGTCTGCCTCTCCAGCTTCTCTGACACTCCGCACCCCTCAGTGACCGCGGGTGGGGCAGTACAGGGGCCTTCCCGAGGCCAACATTCGGTCACTCTGAAATCTCAGAAGAGTCTGTTCCTCCCAGGAAATGGCGGCACAGACTCCCGTTCCTGCCCCTTCAATCTCAGATGGCGTGAGGGGGCCCAGCCTGCCTGCAAGCTACAAATGGGAATGCCAAAAACGCTGGTGGGGACAGAGTCTCCACCGATCACATGAAGCACACCTCCACCTCAACCCCGCAGCCTGCTCATTGTCCTCCTTGGGTGCCTGCCTGGTGGCCCACACAGTCCTGCTATTTGTTCCTAGAAGTGGAGACTTTGGCCACGGGTGGGGGTGCGTAAGTGCAACTCCAGGCACTTCCTGCCTTGTCCTCGAGCCACTGGCTGGTTAACCTGGGTCACTCCTTGGAGACAGAGATCAAATATGTCTCACAGTTCTTACCGGGACAGAACCGGGCTCCCGGGCAGGTGTCGGAGTGGGCTGACAGAGCGACCACACAAATCAGGAGCTTCCTCCAGGGCCTAGGAGAACACGTGCATTTCCTCCCGAGAAAGGGAGGTCGTCCGGGGATTGCCAATTAACACCCACAGTGAAAATGCAGTGCATCTGTTAGGAACGTGTTCAGCTGCAAGCAAGAAAACCCAGCTAACAGTGGCTTAATGAAATAGGGGTTCATTTGCTCACATTAACAAAGGCTCTGAAGGGAGGTGGCCCCTGACATGTACTCAGCGGCTCAACAATCACGACTCGTCCTCCTCCCAGTGCTATCGTAGGGCCAGGAACCAACCGCACATCCAAAGTGGGAAGCAGAGAAGGGAGCCACAAGCCACGTGGAGCTCGGGGACGCTGGGAGGGAGGGTCTCTGGATTCTCCATCCTCTGCGGTAGAGGCGGGCAAGACAGGGGATTGGAACTCAGTGCCAGGTCAGCACAGGCTCAATAGGAAGTTCCTGGACCATGAAAGACTTTGAGACCAGAGCAAGTGTATCGAGGGTACCATCTGGGCACGCCCACACACATCGGGGGGACGCGGAGGTCTGTGTCTCAAATAAGCCTGAGCCACCTGGAAATGCCACTCTGGATGTGGTGGGGTCAGGGGGTGTGGTCAAAGGGAACAACCAGGATGGCAAGAGGACCCTCAAAGTTGGGTGGCAGATGGCTAAAGGACATGGGACTGTCCCCTCCAGAGAAGACTCTGTTGTGGGGAGGGGGAGGATTAACTGTCTTCTTGGGTCACTCCGTGGTCCTGGGGGCCTGCCGTGGGAGAGACTTTCGTAACCTCGCTGCACCTGTCAGCCAGCACGGCCGTGAGCGAGCCCCAGCCATGCAGGAGCAGTGCCCAGCCTCTGGGTCCCTCGGTGCCCCCCAGCAGAGCCAGGTCAGGACGGCGCTTGCACAGCCTGGTAGGCTCGTCTCCACGGCCTGCATCTCTCCTGAGATTCGCAAGAACCTCCATCCCCCCTGCCCACCCTCGCCTCCCTTCCCCCCTCCACTCTCCCTTCTGATCCTTAGTCACAATCAAGAGCCTGAGCGACAATCACTCGGAAGAGAGTAGAGACGTATTGGAGATGAGACAGCAAGCTAAATGCACACATTTACTTTGCTCACTCTTTAAAGGCATAAACCCTCAAAGACAAAAGAAAAAAATAGGAGAAGAGAAAAGCAGCCACAGAATTGTGCAAGCAGATGGATGAATACTCAGTAACTTAGTAGATCCCAAAAGTCTGAACCCTAAACCCACCAGACAAAAAGTCAAGAAGAATTCAATTTATACCCCAGAAACCTCAAAATGCTCACACATTGGTGGCAACGGCAGCCTCTGGAAGTAGAAGGAAAGATGCAGCTAAAAACTGGAAGCATTTGCCCCCAAAGGTGCCCACGTCCGCGTCATCGGAATCTGTAACCATGTGACATTACACAAGAAAGGCACGTGGCAGATGTGATTAAGGATCTTGCAATGGGGTCGTTACCCTGGATTACCCGTGGGGCCCCAATGTCATCACAAGAGTCCATGTAAGAGGGAGACAGAGGGTCAGAGTCGGAGAGGTGGAGACGTGACTCTGGAAGCAGGGATCAGAGTGAGGGGACCGTGAGCCAAGGAAAGGTAAGGAAACGGACACTCCCACAGGGGGAACCCGCGGCCTCAAGGCCACATGTGGCTGTCTAGGTCCTTAAGTGCGGCCTTTTGGCTGAATTCAAATTTTACAGAGCAGATCCTTTTATTACAAGGGGTGCAGCAGAGAAAGATGAAGCTTCTCTTGCCTCCTTTGGTGCTTAAAAAAGGACAATCTTGAAATCAGCAGGCCTTGGGAAGGAAGGCAGCCCCCTGAGACAAATTTAGAACTTTTAACCTCTAGAACCAAAAGACAACAAATTTCTCTTATTTAAGCCATTAGATTTGTAACAACTCGTTACAGCGCCATAGGAAACTAACACAATCCCTAAGCAGTTCATATTTTTATCCTATTGTAAATGGAAACTTCTGTAAACTTCAATTTTTATTTGTTCATTTCTTGTACATAGAAAACATTGATTGTTATATACTGATCTTGTATCCTGTAACCTTGCTAAACTCAACTATTAGTTCTAATAGCTATTTTGTAGATTCCATAATATTTTCCATAGACATGAGCAGGTTGTTTAGGAATAAACACAGTTTAACTTCTTTCTGTCTAATCAAGATGGCTTTTATTCTTTTTCTTGCCTTATTGCACTGGTTAGAACTGTTTACCTGGGGTGGACAGCCTTGTCTTGCTGTTGAACTTAGAAGGAAAGCAGTCCATCTCTCACCACTGGGCATGAAAGATGTCGGCTGTAGGTTTTCCATAGATGACTTTATCAGGGTGAGGAAGTTCCCTTCTTTTCCTAGGTTTCTGGAGAGTTTTAATCAGGAATAGCTATAGGATCTCGAATTATGCTTTTTCTTAATCCATTGATTTATTTGATTTATTCACCTATTAAGAGTGAATTACAATTACAGATTTTCAATTTTAAAAAATCTTGCATTCCTGGAATAAGCCACATTAGGTCTTGATGTCTTTTCAATACATTGTCAGAATCAATTTAAAAAAATATTAACAGTTTCAGCATACACAAGGAAATATTGGTCGTTAGTTTTCATTTATTTATTTTTTCATTCATTATAGAGATGAGGTCTCACTATGTTGCTCAGGCTGGTCTTGAGCTGCCAGCCTCAAGCCATCCTCCTACCCCAGCCTCCCAAAGTGCTGGGATTACAGGTGTCAGCCACTGCACCCAGCCATTAGTTTTCTTTTCTTACAATATCTTTGTTTGGCTTGATATGAGGGTAATACTGGTCTCATATTAAATAGAATGAGTTGGAAAGTATGCTCTCCTCTTCAATTTTCTGGAAGAGTTTGTGTAGAATTGCTATAACGTTGTCCTTAAACATCTGGAAGGATTTATGTCCCATGATTATTGGTCTGAGTTACTCCAGCTGGGCCGGAAGAGGAAGGCCCCCACGCATTTGGTTTTTCCAGTGCTCCTATCATGGACTCTCGCCCTCCCTCCCTCACAGCCCCAGTCTTGCTCGCTCGAGTCCTGCAGGTTGAGGGTCCACGTGGGGGACGATGGCAGCAGCCCTTGAATCAGGACAGATCCAGCTCACAAAGAAAGAGATTGAGAGCAGTCAGGGCTCTTTGCTTTGAAAAGCTTGGTGCTGGAAAGATCATCGCAAGCACTTGTTCTCTTTAATCCTCTGGGCCAGTGGAGAAAGCAGGTGGTTTTCCTGCCAGCATCAGGGGCTGCTGTAACATTCTTGGCTGCTGGGACCTGGAGACCTAGAATTTTAGATTGAAATAAGTATCTATTGCTTCATAATAGAAGATACTTAAAATACTCTGTGATATCTGTTGGCCTCAGAACGAGTTCGTAACCCTGTTGATGACTGTTCATGGGGCCAAATACACAACAGTTTAAGGAATAAAACTGTTTGCTAATATCTTCCCCACGCTTCACCCTCTGGCTTTGCCTAGAGAGGAAGAGAAGAGAAATCAAACACCAAAGCTTAGTTACAGTTGCTAATTCCTCAAAAGATGCCTCTAATTCACTCTTGCTTTCGGGCTGGCTCAAAACTTGGCAAAAGAAAGATGATATCCCCTGCACATAGTAGGTGCTCAATAAATATTTGTTCAATAAATTGGGGACAGATAGATGAGTAGATGAACTAAAGGATCACCTTTAAAATGTCCCGTTGGCCAGGGAAGGGGACTTCCAGGGGGCTGTGAGTGGGCTCAGGAAGTCCACAACACCCGCCCGCCCCCACAACATGTACAAGGCCTGCAGGGCTACAAGGATATATGTACTTTTAAATTCTCAGTGAAGTCCATGACCCAGAAAAAGGTAAGAATTATTTCCTTATGGCCTTCAAATGTGCTGATGAGGGAAGAACATCAGCAGTATTAATGTGCTTCCCATGGCCAAGTTGCTGGCTCTCAAGGATGGGGCCAGGTCAGACTCTGAGGACAGCCTGGATGTCCACACAAGAGGTCTCCTGCTGTCTGAGCCCCACGGCAGAGCTTCATATACCACGCGTCCAGGTACACAATTCACCTCCCAGGCAGCAGGATCTAATGAAGCAAACCGATTACGGATCCATCAGAGCCTCGCGGAGGGCCATTAATCCTCCCCACAGCCGGCCAGCAGGAGGACGCCAGAGGGACCGTGGAGCTCTCCCAAGGAGGCGACTGAGCCTGGAGATGGCCATTTGTTCCCTTCAGAGCACTCCAGCCCCCAGGGGTCTCATCCTCCCTGAGTTGGGGAGAGGGGGGAATGACACGTGTCCCCAGCAGTATGTCAAAGCCGAGGAAGGGACAGCCAGGCAGAAAAGAGGTCCATGGCTAGGCCTCCCAGCCACTCTGCTCATCACCAAAGGGGGCAGTTTGTCTCTAGAATTATCTTAGTTTCCATTAAATTCCAAGATTATCGAGACTGCAAGAAATTACCATGAGCTCTACACAATTCAAAATGTAGACACATCAATCCAATCTGAAGAACCAAACTGTGTTCTCTCACAATTAACATAAAGGCTATGGACCATGGAAACTGAAAAACAGCTCTCTGGGATGTGCTCAGACACCCTGAAAGTCCATTAGAGAGAAATTGCGCCCACCCCGACCCCTCACCCTTAAGAAGCCCGCCAGAACCTCGGCTATGACAACAGGACACACACTCTGCGACAGTTCCCTGGGAGTGGGACTGGGTATTGGGGAACTGTCCACATTCCCTGGACAGAGGCTGTTGAGAACAACAGGTACTGTCGGTGGCCCTGGATGTCACAGTATCCCCTCCTGAAAATTAATCTGTTAGCACTCCCCTCTGCTGAGGAGGAGGGTGGGAATGGGGGTAAACTATCTGGAAGGCACAACGAAAATACACATCGAAAGGGATGTGCACAGCTTTTGTGTTAGTTACTCTATTGCTGCATGACAAATCACCCCAAAACTTAGAGGCTTAAAACAGTAAACATTATCCCCCAGCCTCTGTGGGTCAGAAACCCAGGTGCAGCTTAACGGAGTACTTCTGCCTCAAGGTCTCTCCCAAGACTGTACTCACGGTGTCAGCAGGGCTGCACGCTCACCCGAAGGCACAGCTGTGGGAGGATCCTCTGCCAAGCTCACGCATAGGACATTGGACCAAGGGCTCGGTTCCTTGCGGCTGTTGTCCAAGCCTCCTTCAGTGCCTGCCTGGTGGGCCTTACCCCAGGGTGGCTCTCAGCATGGATGTCGACTTTCCTCGAAGCAAACAAGAGAGCAAGATGAAAGCCACAGGTTTTTTTACCCTATCTGGAAAGCGACGTTCTATCACTTTTACCACATTCTAGTCATTAGAAACAAATCCCTAGATCTCAGCCCACACTCAAGGGGAGGGATTACACAAGCACAGGACTATCAGCAGGCGGGGATCCTTGGGGCCAATTTACAGGTGGCCTGCACACCCTTGAACCCAATAACTCTGCTTATGGGAAAGTTCTCTAAAAGAAATAATCAGACAAGTCCAGAGATGTGCAGTCAGCCCTGCTGTTTAAGCCAGTGTGCAATCAGAACCCTCCTGGGCTGGCCGATTCTCTTACAACTCATCCCTATGACGGACACCACGCAGTCACTAAAACACTACGTGGAGTAATATTTAAGTACCTTAGAACACACTTGTGATATAATACTAAGTTTAAAAAGCAGAACACAAAATCATACACAATGTGATTCCAATATTCAAGCATGGAGAGAAAAATATGTGAACAAAAACATCTGCTTTTTAACATTTTGGAGTGTCTCAAAGTAACAGGACTATGCATGATTTTCATTTCCTTGTTTGTACTTCCTTGTGTTTTCATAATTTTCTGCAATAAATATGCATTACTTTTATGATCAGAAAAGAGGCTGCTTTTTATTTAAGATCTACATTCCCTCAGTGGTGCCAGGGCTAAGCTTTCCTCTGCAGACCTAAATGACAGAATACGGGGGAGCCTCCTTACATGTAAGCAGCGACCCTGAGACTGAGCGAGAGCAGAGGATCAGGCCTCGGGCCACTGACCTTCCATATCAGGCCACTGTGCATGGCCAAGACAAGCCCCGAGAGCACAAAGCTGGACAAGTGGATGTGCCTTGGGGTAACTTAGAAAAAGGTGCCCCTGTCTCTGGACAGACACTGCCCCAATCCAGGATGCACCACTCAGCCAGCTGTACATGGGCTACGTGCCAGCCCCATGCAGCTCCTCAGCTATGAGCCCTTGTTCTTGCCATGTCAGTTTTTATCTACCTGGGAGAGACCCCAGCTAGACAGGCTTAGACCCTGAGTGTGAGAGGCAAGCGGGCAAATCCCAAGCCCTGGGTGTTGTGAGCTTGCGCATCCTCTCCCCACAGCTCGCTGCACCCTACTCCTGCCCACGGCTGAAAAAGGACGTTCCCATTAATAAGCGACCCAGGCCAAAGATCAGTGAAGAAGGGGATGGATCAAGGGCTTGGAGATTAGTCTCTTGAGTCCTGCTCCAGGCCTCTGCATTCTGAGGTGGACACGTGTCTGCGTCTGACCTCGTGGGACAATCCCATCTTCCGTGGTCCTGCTCATCACCCAGACATGTGCCCGGCTCTGTCTGCAGGGCTTCCCGGCCTCTGGGTCTGACCCGAGCTTCCTCTCCTGCTTCCTGTCTGCCACTTCCAGAGGACAAGCTGCAAACGAGCCGGCTGGTCAGGTATTCGGAGGGGGCCTAGCATGTCCTGAGTGTGTGTTTGCACCTGTGAGCCAGGTGCGGCGTGAGCCTGTCACTCGATATTTCAGGCTCATCCTCAGCAGGCGTTATCAGCCCCAATTTGCCAGGGAGAAACCTGCGGCTAAGAAAAGGCAGTGACTTGTCCGAGACCACACGGCCAAGAAGGGCGGGGCAGGGCTGGGGTCGAACCTCGTGTGGCCAGTCCACGGTGCCTCTTGGTGTTTGTTCCGAAGGGAGAAGAGGAAAAGTAGAAACGGCTGTGTTAGAAAGCCCACGCACTTTGTTTTACTTGTGAACGACATGTCAGAATTCCAGAGCAAGGCTGCACAGATGGAAAATCCCCACTGACTGTGTTTCGGGGGACTGGGAGTCCTGAGGGGACTAACCCGGCCCACAGGGCACAGAGACCTGAGGCTGGTCCTGCCACCGCTGGCAAGAAACTTCTGGCAAAGATCCCTCTGTGGCTCCAGGCCTGTCGACCTGGACTCTTGGTTTAGGCAGACGGGAAAGGTCACCTCAACAGAGGGCATGGCTCTTGGGACACACAGCAGCCTTGATATGGCCGGGCCACTCACCTGGCCACTCCAGACTTGCCCTGTCCACAGCAAGAGCTGCCAAACTTCCTGGGACGCAGACCTGGGCAGCCGAGGTGCCCGTAACCTGGCTAGAGCAGAGGGCTGCGTCCCTCCCAGGAGGCAGCCAGTGGGGCAGGCACTGGTAGGGACTCCGCAAGGAAGGCTTGTTAAGGGCAAGGAAAAATGCCTGGCAACCCAGCATGGCGAGAGGATCGGAGGCCCTTTGCACCAGACTTCAAGGTCATCTCCCAAACAGTGCAGCTATCTTGGCCTCCCGGCGTGCACTGGGCCGGGAAACACCCGTGGGTGCAGCCTGCTCCCACAGGGGCCCTGGGGAAGGTGGCGGGCAGGCAGACGCAGATGTTAAAAGACAGTCTTGTTAGGTGCTTTTGTTGACATTATCCCATTTGCATTTCCTGCAGCCCTGGGAAGTGGGCACTCACGGTCTCCCCATTTCCAGAAGAGGCTTGCCTGGGGCCACGCGGCGTGAGAATGGGCTTAAATACAGGACTCTGGGGGACACTCTTTTCCCAGAAAACCCGTCACTCCATTCTGAAGGGAGGTTTCCAAGTTCCCTGGGGGATGACCTTCAAATATGCTGAACCTGCCCTTGAAACAGGCTGCCCAGCGCCCCTCCCTGCCAGGCACCCCACGGGCCCTGCCTCCTGGCTCCTGTTTCCTGGTGGTGGGGCCAGCGCCAGGTCACTAACTCCAGAAAAATCCACAGCAGCATCCCCACCAGGGACCCAGCTCACAGGTGCCAGGCACCCGCACTGGCGTTGCTTAGAGCCAAGAGTCACTACGCCCGCCCCAGCGAGGAAAGGAGGCAGGAGCCACAGCGCTGGCTGCGCCGCGGAGGCCTCGGCCCCACCCTGACCGCGCTCCCACCCACGCCCTCGCTCCCTCCCCTCCAGGTTAGGAACGGCAACTGCAAGTCCGTGTTTTAGGCAACCGCTGGCTGCCAGCTGCAATAATGCTGTATCTCTGCGGACTCGGTAAGGGCAGCTAACGTGATAGGAGCCTCACGTGAAGAGCTCTGACGTGCTTAAGGACCAGGAAGCCCTCGCAGGTGATTCGCACCTATGCGGCCTCTCTTAGCAAGCTGTGAGGGGCGCTTCGTGGCATCAGAGCCCGGTACCCAGCCCTTGAAGTCACAGTGAAGCCCGTTCTCTGCTCTCCGGGAAAAGCAGGGATTCCCTGAGGGCCAGGTGCTGGGCTGCTTCGCACGCAGTGCTGCTGTAAATCCTGCACCAATCCCATGAAGTAGGTACACGATTGCTATTTTACACACGAGGAAACTGAGTCATAGACAGAGGCCAAGCCACTGGCCCAAGGAACTCAGGTGTCCAGGACCGGCCCCCAGCAGTCAGAGCCTGTGAGCATGAGCCCTGGCCGTGGTGCCTCCTGGTGTCCCCAGAGCTGAGCCAACAAGGCTGCCTGACAGCCCCCAGCGAGCGCTGAGCAGGATGGAGCAGGACCCACGGTCGCTCTGGATGAAGATCTGGGGGTACAACAGGAGAGTGAGAGGCGCAGGGCTTCGGCAACACAGCCCTGGCAAAGAACTCGATGCCCTCTTACGACCTCATTGCACCCCCAGCCGAGGAAGCGGAAACTGCCAACGGCCCCAGGTAAGCTCTGAGCCGGCACACCTGGCTGGGAGACTGAGGCGGCAGTTTTGGGGGCAGGCAGGGATGCTGACAGCTGCCTGGATCCCGCCCTGCCCCTCTCTTCATTGCCCAGATGGGGACTGTCACACCGGAATGTCACACAGCTAGTGAGGACACAGCCCACTCACTCCTGTCCTCTAACCAAGGCAGTGGAGGCAGGGGCTGGGCTGGGGGAACTGGTCTGACTGCCTGGGCTCCGGTCCCTGCCCAACCTGTAATTGGCTACAGGACCTCAGGGTAACCTCTCTCTCTCTCTCTCTCTCTGCCTCCAGCTGTAAAATTGTTCAGCTTAAACTGGATATTGCTGCAGGCTTCAGCCTCAGCATTCAGATTCCCTTTCAGTCTAAAAGGTTGTTGGCTCTGGACCCAATTAGGATAAATCCATTTCAGACAGTGCCCATCCCCCGGCTCCATCCTCCCCCTCAGCTTCCATTTGCTGCTGTCATCCAGAACAACCACTTACTGAATTACCAAGAAGCCCATCAGAGCAGAAGAGGAGGAAATGGCAAATACCAATCTTAACGAAATGTATTTGAACTCCAAATAAGATTTCAGCCCTTCCTGCCGGCAGAGTTTATCACTTTTTCTTTTTCTTTCTTTTTTTTTTTTTATAAGACAGAGTCTCGCTTTGTTGCCCTGGCTAGAGTGAGTGCCGTGGCGTCAGCCTAGCTCACAGCAACCTCAAACTCCTGGGCTGAGGCAGAAGCGATCCTTTTGCCTCAGCCTCCCGAGTAGCTGGGACTACAGGCATGCGCCACCATGCCCGGCTAATTTTTTCTATATATATATATATTTTTAGTTGTCCAGATCATATCTTTCTATTTTTTGGTAGAGACGGGGTCTCGCTCTTGCTCAGGCTGGTCTCGAACTCCTGACCTTGAGCGATCCACCTGCCTCGGCCTCCCAGAGTGCTAGGATTACAGGCGTGAGCCACCGCGCCCGGCCTGTCACTTTTGTAAAACCGACCACATGGACAGCAGCTCACTTCTGCCCAAGAAAGACAGTAACAGGGCCCAGACCCAGGGGGACCCACGGTGACAGCACACCCCACCCCCACTGGGCTTCCTGCTGGCCCTCCATGACCTGAACACCGTCCATGGGAGGGAGTCTTTTTGAAAATTATGTGTAATAGTAATAACGACAGTAGTGGCTCTCAATTCTCGAGTATTAGTGACATGCCCAATCAGTGCTACACCCCTCACATGTTATCTCATTTAACGCTCTGCAAGGGGGCACCATTGCACAGATTGGCAAACTGGGGCTCAGCAAGGGAGAGTAACCTGCCCAAGACCACATAGCCAGTCGAGAACAAACTGGGGTTTAAACCTGGCCTGTCTGACTCTGTGTCCCTTACCCTGCCACCATCTGCCTCTGGGAGAGAGGGATACAGTTAAGACTCTCTGGGCTCAGACACGGATCTTCTAGAAGGCCTCTGTGAAAAATGAAATGATGTACATTTTAAACAATCAGGGAGATGTGATTATAGACTGGACATTGAGAGATACCAAGGAAACATTTAGGATGGTAGTGATGCTGGTACGTAAGGAGATATCCAGGTTTTCAGAAATGCCCACTGGATTATGGTGTCCAGGATTTGCTATGAAATCATTCAAGAGACAGAGAAAGCAAACAGGGCAAAATCTTACTAATTATTGAATCTGGGTGATGGCTGTATCTCTACTTTTGAGTATATTTGAAAATGTTCATAATCATACCTTTTGAAACACACGCAGAACACCACTAGTCATTAGGGAAACGCAAATCAAATCCACAATAAGATACTACCTCACACCTGTCATGATGGTACTATCAAAAAACAGAAAATAACAAGTGTTCGGGGAGGATGTGGAGAAATCAGAACTGTGCAGTGCCGGTGGGAATGTAAAACAGTGTAGCCACCGTGGAAAACAGGATGGTGGTTCCTCAGAAAGTCAAAAATAGAATTACCATATGATCCCCAATTCCACTTCTGGGTATATACCCGAAAGAGTTGAAAGCAGGTTCTTGAGGAGATATTTGTACACCCACACTCATAGCAGCAGTATTCACAGTAGCCAAAAGGCGGAAACCACCCATGTGTCCAACGACAGATAAACAGAATGTGGTATATAGAGACACAGTGAAATATATTATTCAGCCTTAAAATGGAAGTAATTCTGACACATGCTACAACGTGGATGAACCTCGAGGACATTGCACTAAGCAAAATAAGCCAGACACAAAAAGATAAATGCTGTATGACTCCACTTATGTGAGGCATCTAGAGGAGTCAAATTCATAGAGATAGAAAGTCCAGTGGTGGCTGCCGGGGGCTGGGGGAGCAGGGAAGGGGAAATTGTTGTTTAATGGATATAAAGTCTCAGTTTTGCAAGATGAGAAAGTTCTAGAGATTGGTTGGATAACAATGTGAATGTACTTAACACTACTGAACGGCACACTTAAAAGTGGGTAAGATGATGTTTAAGTGGTTAAGAAGTCCAAGTCCAAGCTTCAGGTACAACTGTATCCAGGTGCTCAAGTGACATGTGGAATCCTCCTCCTTCCATCTCTCACTCTGCTTTTCCCTAGGTAGGCTCTGTTCTCAAGCAGACTTCCCACAGCTAGACACCATGGCCCCCACACTCTAAGCCCAGGTTCTGCCGGCCTGGCAACCTCCACAGAGCAAGAGTTTCCAGCAAAACTTCCAAAATGGGGTCTCACGGGTTGGACTTGGGCCACTTCCCCATTCTTGAACCAATCCCTGTGATCTGAGGGAAGTAGGGGAGATGGAGTCAACTGCACAACCCCTGGGGTTGAGAGTAGAAGAAGAAGGATTGTTCCCCAAAGGAAAATTAAGGGGCTATTCCCAAAGAGTAGATAATAGCAGCTGGCCAGGCAGAAACACCAGCGGTCCCTCCAAAGTGGAAGTGTTTACAATTCTGCCAGACAGGGTCAGATGGGGCAATTATTATTATTATAAGAAGACTCCAACCTGTGCATGGCATTTGCCACAAACCCAGGCTGAGAGACTCGGATTCACAGACAGGTTGTCACTCTTTGGTCCAACATCACCACACAGGTCCCCCGGTCTCAGAAGGAATCAGGAAGGAGTGTGGGTTTTCAGCCATGAATTCCCTCTCTGGTGCTCACTTGGAAAAGTAAGCCTCGGTTTCCTCATCTGGAAAATGGGAACAACAAAACCTTGCTGGTAGAAATGCGGTAAGGATTGAAAGAGAGGAGGCACGTGAGGGCCTGGCTCGGACCTTGGCACACATTAGGGGCTCCATTGATATCTTTTAAGAAGTCACCTCTAGCAGGTACCACACTCCTGGAAAGCTCTTTGGGCACCTGAACCAAGGACCAAAGGACCTTCAAGAAAGCAATTCCTCCTTGCCTCGGTTGCTGGCAAACTTTAACAAAAAGAAATTAAATAAAAGCCAATACTAGGACTTTCTTTAATCTTTTCCAAAGCACTTGACTCAGCAGTGATGAAAATTGAAGGAGGACCAGTCTTGCCAAGCCAGTCGACGGCAAAGATTGGCTTGAGGGTCCCAGGCAGGGGCCTGGGGGTGCCCTGCTGCAGGCCCTGCTGAGGCTCTGCAGAGATGCCGGGGCCAAGGGCAGGAGAGCAGGAAAGAGGACTCCACCCACCCACACCACCACCAGCGTGGGGGCTCACCCAGCTCTGGGCTCAGCGCTCTGGCCTTGCTCGGCTGGGAGCTCCCAGGAGCAGGAGCCTGACTCAGCAGCGGCTACCAAAGCACTCTGTCACTGTGAAACCCCAGACCGATGTTTCCCAAAGTGGGTGCCGGGGACCCACAGCCCTTGGGGTGCTAACAGGTGTGTAGTGCATCCTGGGTGAATTGAATTCTGGAGAAAATGTGGCATAAAAATGTCAAGAAAACCTCCCTGTGTACAAAATTTAAAATAATGCAAATCCCCCTTTTTAAAATGTTTAAAATGTGTCAAGAATTGCATCATTGCAAACCTGCTGGCTGAATGAGCTGTAACTGGGCTTGCCGTGGTGCCCGTGTGAGCACCGCGCAGCCGGTGAGTAATCACGCCCTGTCCTCTGCACGGTGGGAAACAGGCCTTGCATTAGTCAAGCTGTGAATGACACAGTAACTTACAGAATGGATCCCGTGCGTGAACCGTCACCACCCCGACTTGAGGACAAGGGGCAGCGCGCAAACGTGCTCTTAGCACATGACCGGCCTCCATGAAACACTGTGGGAGGGAGAGGAGGATGATTTAAATTATGGTCAGCAAACTACAGCTTTCCGGCCAAACCCAGCCGGCCTCTTGCTTGTGTAAATAAAGCCTGATTGGGACACTGGGCTAGGTATTGTCCCTGGCTGCTTTGACACTATGGCGGCCAAGGTGGGTCACTGTGACAGAGCCTGTGGCCTGCAGACCCTCCACTACGTATTATGTGGGCTTTGTGGGAAAATTTGCCGAGCCCTGGTTTAAATAAAGCCACGCAAGCTTCTTCACTGCAGGACTTCTCTTTAAGGTGTTATTTACTGGGCAATGGGACTCCATGAACAGGACTTCCCAAACTCGTTAGATGACAAACCCTCTCTTCCCCAGGGCTTCTCACGGAGCCTGGTGTCCATGCAGCGCCAGCCACACAGGCCCTGCTGTGGTCTGAGCAGGGCGCTGTGGGACAGGGGTTAGGAGTTAAGGGATGTCCTCGAGGAGTCCCCTCAGCCTGGGTGACTTAGAGGAGGGTTCTGAGGCTCTGAACTGCACGTCCATCCCAATTCCCCCAACCATGAGCTCCAGGACACCTCAGACTTCATCCCCCCACACGTTGGCCCTCTCGCTGCAGCCAGCAGCCCACGGCAGGACAGCACAGGGCAGCTGCTTGGAAAGCGACCGCAAGCAGCGCCGAGAAGATGAAGCGTAGCCCTCAGGGTCAGCCCTCCTGCCAGGGGATGTTTACAAAACTGAAAACATTCCCCAACGGCACCCTGAAAACACAAGTCATTGCTCTTTTACAGAGGCAAATGAGGACACAAATCCAGACTCCGGCTCCCTCCACTCAGCATTGTTCGCCCAACCAGGGTCTCAGCCCTGCCTGTCCCAGCCCGGGGCACTGAGCTGGCCCAGGACCAGCCGGACGAGTGGAAGCAGCTGCTTCTTCCTCTGACCTCGGACCTCGGGCCATCGTGGCACGTCCCTGCCACACCCGCCACGTCCTGCTGTGACCATTGCCAGTGTCCGGCTGTCCACACCCCAGCTGCAGGCAGGCTCAGCATTGCAGGAGTCCCTACCTGCACCAGGCACGGGCCCAGGAAAGCCCAATCTCTGCCCAGCTGAGAGGAACCAGGGGGGACAGGCGAAGTGCTTAAAAGGGGAAATCCAAGAAGCCTTCCTGGACAGTGCGGCTCCAGAGACGAGCCAGACGGAGGGCACTGGCAGGACAGGCTGCAAGGACAGAAAGAGAGTGGGAAGAGCCTGCCCCAGGGCAGGCAGCAGGAAAGCCCCTCGCAGGGGTGGGGACCCGGCGGCCTAAAGGCCACGTGGCCCTCTAGACCCCCAAGTGCAGCCCCTTGACCAAATCCAAACGTCACGGAACAAATCCTTTGATCAAAAAGGACGTTTGGATTCCGTCAAAAGACCACATTCAAGGGTCCAGAAGGCCCCTGCATATTTGAGGAGTGTTTTATTCGATGCCTGCCTGGTGGAAGCCTCTGCCAGGCAGCCGGGCTGGGGCAGCAAAGGGCCCTGCGTGGCGGGACGGAGCCCGCGGGAACCTCCTAGACGGGCACAGCATGACGACAGACGGGAGCTCGTGTGAAGCCGCCCTCTTCAACCCACGGGCGCAGAGGCTTTTGTAAGTATAACGGCAAGTGTGTCCGCGGCTGTGTGTGCACACGGGGTGCCAGCCGTGTGCAGAGTGCTGTACGCGCACTGTTTTCTTTCATCCTCACAGCACCCTTATGAGGCGGATATGACAATTAGCCCTGTTTTCCCAAAGAAGCTGAAGTTCAGAGAGGTTAAGTAACCTGCCCAAGGCCACCCAGCCAGGAAGTGGCCAGGCCAGGGGCTTAAATCCAGGCTCTTAATCACTCCCTCCTTGGGGGAGAAAGAAGACACCCAACCCCGAGGCTGTGCTCTGTGCTCTGCTGCAGCTGCGGGATCATTTCCTCCAGACGGCCCCCTGAGGGCCACATTAGAGCGTCAGGAAGGACCCTGCTGGTGCTGGCTGTGGTGGTCCTCGGCCAGGCTGGGGGCCGCCAGGGCAGGCACTAGTGTCAGCATGTCTCAGCCCACCACCTGGTTCAGAGCTTGGCATATAGCGGGCGTTCAGCAAATAACCGTCGAATGAACAAATGGCTGAATGGCCATGTGTAAATGACAGCACGTGCTCGTGGTAACCAGCTTCCTCTTTCATCTACGTGGAAAGACAACGCGAAGCTCTCCCAATATTTGCATGATTATAATCCATCTTGAAAGTGAAATGTGTTCCCCAAATCACCCGCCATGCTGGTTTCAAAGAACTTATGTTCTTGTAGACTTTAGCTTCAAGATGGAACATGTGAAGTAAGAACAAGAGGAGCTCCCAGGATGTTCAAAAAGACAGAGTCCCACCGCGGCCAGCCTGCCCAGCCCTGGGACGAGGCCGCGATCAGAGAAGTCGTGTCCTTCTCTGGCTGGCGGAGCTCGCCTCGTGGCACCAGCTGCTTGGGCCTCCCCAGGAACGGATCATTCTTTCCACTAACCCGGGGATTGAAGCAGTAAATCTCACGATTAGTGACGGTTCCCCCTCCCCGGATGTGGCTTTACTGGCAGGGATCAAACATCTCATTCAGGATGATCCAACTACATGTGTTGAGAGACTGACAGTCAGAAACAAAGAAGGAAGAATGGAAGGTACATGCTACGAAGTGAAGGTCCTTGTCCCTGGAGGATGGGCTCGTGGGTGACCTGGGTGTCAGGAAGCAGAAGGTCATGGGTTGCCAGGGCCCTGCCGCTGCCCCCACTGGATGGGGCCATTCGGTCCAGCTGTGGGGATGGCGGGAGGAGGGGACAGGAAGGTGATTGCGAAACAAGGAGGAACGGGTCAGCTGAGGCCTGGCCTGCAGGGCGTGGGAGAGGCCTGGGGGTGTGGGGTGAGGATGAGGCCAGGGCCAGGAGGTATCCTGCTGCCAATCTAGCTGGGGCTGGGGGCATCTGGACCTGGCTGCCACCTCCCCCTGGGGCCCACCACGCATGGCTCTAGTCGCACCTGCCTGGTTCCCTCCTGAGACTACAGGCACCTCCAGGGCTCAACCGTGTCTGAATTCTGAACCCCTATGCCCACTCTAGAAGCTGGCGTGGAGAGGTGCTCAGAGAAGACTTGCTGGCTTGTGATGAGCAGCACCTGCCCTCAGGAGGCCTCTGGTGCAAAGTCAGACAGCAAATATTTCGGAGGGCTTAGAGGTCAGCTCTACTACAAGGTATGCAGGGGCACACACACACACAGCAGAGCAGGATGGCCTGGGTTCCAGTTCTAACTCCACCCCTTGCTGGCTGTGTGATCTTGAGTATGTCACTTAACCTCTCTGAGCCTCAGCTTCCTCATCTGTAAAATGGGAATAATGAAACCCATCTTACAGAGTTGTGAGGATTAAATGAGTAAATATATATAAAATGGTCCAAAAGTACCATTTTTTTGTACATGGCACACAGTTTGCCATCATAAGGCCACCACCCCATCTCACCTTCTGTCATTCCTGCTAAAGGATCCTCTGCTTAAAGAAAAACAAATGTTCCTATGGCTGAGGGCCCAGTAATCCCCGGGCAAGGGAATTTGCTGGGTAGCATCTGAGGCTGTCAGAGAAAATTTTGTGGAGCAGAAGGAACAGTCACTCGAGTGCGTGGGACCTCCACGAGGGCACCTCCCTCCGCCCTCCAGGGAGCTCTCTGCCCTGGAGTTTTCTAAGCCCCAAGGATCCCGTCCAGACCACCTGCCTTGTCCTCCGTCCTCTCAACAAACACTGGGGGGTTCGCACATGGCCAGGCCCAAAGCTGGTTACAGAAAGAGCTTCAACCTGCCTCCTGCCCAGGGCGCTCATGGCCTGCTGGGCGCAGGGCATGGGGGCTGACCATCCCCACTCAGTGCCACGAACTGTGATTAGGCCCAAGAGGTCCCCAGGGACCAGACAGGGCCATTGAGGGGGTCACTAACCCCACCCACGGCTGGAATGACGGCCAGGGTCTCAGAGGGCTTTAAGTTAAGGTCCTTCTTTAACAACAGTGATCCTTCCTCTGCAAAGAGACTGCCATTCGGGCCTGATAAAATCCCGCCAAGCCCAGAATTCTAATAAGCAGATAAACAGGAGGTATCACATTTCTTTTAAAATATGTGGAAATAATGTTTCCTGGGAAAAGACGCTTATCCATTCCCAGTAATCCGCATTATCTCACCGCGCCCCATGGGCCGCTGGGGCTGGGTTGGCCGCTCCCCCTCCCTGCTCGGGGCGCCCGGGCTGGTCCCATAGGATTCGTCGTGTTAACAGATCCTTCGGCTGTACTTAGCGAGTACCAGGCTCTGTGCCAAGAGCTTTTCGAGACAACCCTGGGGAAGCAGCCACCATGATCACCCTCCTTTTGCAGATGAGGAAACCGAGGAACAGGGAAGTGAAGCCCAAGGTAAGGTGGGCCCTACCCTGGGCCTCCTCTCCAAAAGGGCCAGGCTACCAACTGGGAGCAAAGCGGGGTCCAAGTCCATGTCCAAAAACAGAACCCCTCCCGAAAGGGCATCCGGCACCCACGCCTCCCCCGTGACCCAGAGTCTCTCTGTGCAGGCCCCGCACTCCCGCGAGGAGGGACGCGTGGGCTGTCCTGCTGTGAGAGGTTCCAGGGTTGAGAGGGAACAAGTAGCAAGAGGCATCACCCCCTCCTTAGGGTGCCAGAGTTAGCAAACGCAAGTACAGGATGCCCAGTTGAATCTGAATTTCGGATAAATAAATTTTAATATAAATATGTCCCATGCAATATGTGGGATACACTAAAAAAAGTATTCCTCGTTTACCCGAAATGCAAATTTCACCAGGTGTTCTCTATCTTGTCCGCCCCTATTACTCCCAGGAATGCTGTTGGCGGGTTAGGGAGGGGCCTGGGGCCCAAACTCACTCCTCGTCTCACACTAAGTCCTGGTGACAGACTAAAAACACCTAGAATGAGCCCAGCATGGATCACACGGTGGCTTTGTGAGTGGCACCATCAGACTGGAGAGCGTGCCTGATTTGGATCTGGAGCCAATGGGCCTGGGTAGACGGCAGCGCCCCTGTCCCCAGGTGTGTGACCTGGGCAGCCCCCTCAGTATCTGTTTCCTTTCCTACACGGGGGGCTGTAATAACCCCGCCCTCCCTTCCCAGGACTGCTGGGAGGATAAACCCCCCATTATGGTAGAACCGCGCCCTGGTCCTACCATATTATAACTTACTAATATAATTTTAATAATAATCAATGAAGAGTTTGAGTTAATTGCATGACTCTGAGGCCCTTCTGGCATTCTCTGCAAGCTGGTGTCTGTGTGTGTGAGTTAACGCAACACCGTGCTCCGGAGGTGGTTAAGAAAAGAGAAGCCACAGCAAATTTGATTTAGGTGCCTAATTCCATTTGAAACGACTTCAGCAATAAATAAACCGCTGTCTGGGATTCTTTTAAATCAGCACATGTCGGTGGCAAAGGGACATCTTGGAATCGGCAGTCCTCTCCACCCTGGCTGGCACAGGTGTGCCCAGAGTGAAGGGACACTGAGGCCTGGCTCGACCCCAGGCCGCGCCTCTGCAAGCTCGAAGACTATCTACTGCCAACCGCCTAGATCCCGGGCTTGGCAGGAGTGGGTCTCACCTGCTCGAGGCCCGCGGATGGGTGTCGTCTCACCCCGTTCACCTGAGGGTCGTGCAGGGGCTGAGGCAGCTGTCACAGTGTCCATCTGTGAATCCACAGGGAGCATCCCGTTGGGCGTTATTGAGGCACAGGGAGGCTCTGGGAAGCAGACGTTTCCAGGACTGGAATCTGGACCCAGGGTCCTGCCCTTTGACCTGGAGCAGCTGCCCAGGGGCACAGATGATTCTAATGTGACTTCCGGCTGGAGAAACACAGGGGTAGATCCCAGTTCTCGCTCAGCAATACAACGTTACGGGGCATGACTCAAAACCTTAACCTCACTTTTGATTTGTAGGAGATAATCTTTATCCCAGAAATGAACAAGGTCACAAATCTGTTGTGTTTTTATAGAACACATATCACAAGCCACTTTCCAATTCTAAAATTAATAAATGAATGCAAGAGATGAATAATTTAAATATCAATTTCACACACATGGATGCTCAATAAATATTCAATGAACGAATTAATCAGCCAATTGGCCAATATAGTCCAAGTTCTACAGCTGCCCCGCAGACTTCTGAATCTCCCCCGGTAGACTGCGAGGGCCCTGAGGGCCGGCCTGGGGAGCCCAGGCTCCAAGCAAGGACATTTGATGACTGAAGCAATGAATCCGTGAACAAAGCAAATGACCCTGAATGCTCGTGGCTATCTCAGTATTTTCCAGGTGTGCAATGGATTTTTAGGTGAACAGAAAAATGCTAATGTGTCATTTTTATTGGAAGGATGACAATGTTACAATTATGGAGAAATCCTTATTAATCAGCTTGTCTAGGTTATTGTGCTTTTTTGGAGGCCTGGAGAGAATTTCTTTGATGCTTTTCAACTCCAAAGTAGCCCGAAGTCTCACGGCCAGGGCCTGGCCGTGCATGGACTGACGCGGCAGGCGCCGGCACCGTGCTGTGCACTGCCACCTGCGTGTGTGTCCCAGCCTCGCCTACGCAGCCCACGTGGCCTCTGCTCTGTGGCCAGTGGAGGGTGGCAGGCGGGGCCGTGGCCGGTGCATCACCCCATCTCGTGATCTCAGCTGATTTGGCCCCAAGTGCAAGACTCCTCCTTCCCTAGGGCCCCAGCCCTGGAGCTGCAGCCCGTGGCAAAGGGCAAGGGCTCTAGGGGCAGCAGGACAGGGTCTGAGAGCCTGGCCCGCCACACCTCCGCTGTGAGACCAGGGCAGGCCACCACACCTGCGCCCCTGTTAAGATCGCGTTAACAGCAGTGCCTGCCTCGAAAGTCGTCATGAGATGAAAATGCAATGATGCCTGTGCAGCCCAGGCACCAGGCCTGGCCTAGAAAAAGGCTCAGGATGTGGCAGGTGATGGTGCCGTGGTCGCGCCCTCAGGACCCGCTTAGTTAACTACTGCCACTTAGTAACTGTGCCACCCAGAGCAAATCACTCACCTTGGTAAGCCTCAGTTTTTGCATCTGAAAAATGGGACCAATAACAGAACCCATCGTAAGCTCACGTGATGTGCTAATGCCGGGAAGGACCAATTGCAGTGACTGGCTTACAGCAAGCAGTCGTCGTCAGCTGTGAGCATTATTGTTGCCTCTGTAGGATTAGGGCTGGTGATAGCTACCATCTAGTATAACAACCAGAAGCTGACTCTTCTCCCAGCAAGGGTGTGGTCGTGGTTTGTGTGCTAACAACATTCCAGAGACTTGGGAACACTCTCTCCTCCACCCGAAGGACCCGCAGGAACCTGCCGTGACTGTTTTTCTCATCAATGGAAAAACACGAGGTCCAAGGAGGTGGGGCGGGGCAGAAAGCAGGCTCAGCACAGGCCTGCTGCTGAACCAGCTTGGCAGCTAAACACCTCACTCCCCCACCCCCCAGGGGAGCAAGAGTCTGTGCGCAGCCTTCCAACACAAACGCATCTCCTAGAACCATCCCAGTTTGAGTGGCACAGCAGCTGTGGAGTTTCTGACAGTTCCCTCCGAGAAGGCTTCAAATAGTGTGTTGGGAAGCTGAGGCAGGAGGATCACTTGAGGCCAGGAGTTCGAGACCAGGCTGGGCAACATAACAAGACCCCATCTCTACAAAAAAATAAGTAAAATTAGCCAGGTCTGGTGGCATATGCCTGTAGTCCCAGCTACTCAGGAGGCTGAGGCAGGAGGATGGCTTGAGCCCAGGAGTTCTAGGCCACAGTAAGCTATGATCTCGCCACTGCATTCCAGCCTGAGTGCAAAAAAAAATGTTATTTTTTGAGACAGGACAGCCTGTCTCAAAAAAAAAAAATAGATAATGTGAGTCATCCTACGTCTTGGCTCACTCACCTTCATGTAGCTGGGATGTGATCATGCAGTGACCCCTCGTCTGGTTCCCCCAGAAGCAGAGCCTGAGACAAGCATGTGGTACAGGTGATTTATCTCAGGGCAGAGCGGGAAGCCCAGGAAGCAGGAGGGAGGGACTGGGAGAGTAACAAAAGGAAAGACGAAACGCCAACACTAAAAGGCTTCATTGAAGCTGCAGCTGTGCGCAAGCGGGACCCGGTTCCCCAGGCAGGGGCACACAGAAGGCCTCCTGAGACTGCCACCCCATGCCAGCCCAAGCCAGAGCCAAAGCCTGTCGCCAGCCGTTAAGAATTCCAGGGGCGCGAGCTCACCCACACCCTCTGGGCTGTGCAGGCCCCGCAGCCCTGGAGCACACAGCGGAAAGGCGCCCTGTGCTTGCTGGAGGTGGAACACCATCAGCCCGCGAGGGTCTGAGCACACATGGAGCCTTCCAGACGGGAGAACTGAGGGCTGCACTGCCCAGAGGCCCAGCGTCAGGGAGGTTACAACCCCGGGACCTGCCCACCTCCCAGGGCTCACTTGGTTGTCCCTTCCCACCCAGCCCAGTCCCCTGAGCAGCCAGGGCCCGCCTCTGGCAAGTGACAGGGCTGGCATGTTGCAAAGCTGGTTTCTGACCCAGATTAACCTGGAAACCTGGCCCCTCAGCCTGGCCTTGTGGAAACAGCTTTGCCAGGGTCATCCAGATACCGGGCCCAGGAGAGAACACTGAGGTCGCTCGGGACTGGGCCATTTCCAGGCACCCCCTGGTGATGCCATTGGCCTGCATTGCAGCCTGGCGGAGAGCCCCAGGAGGGCCGGTCTGGGAGGTCACCTGCAAGAGGAGGCTGGCCCCGGGTTCTGAAGAGGGCTCCCGTCTCTATGTCCCACCCTCCCTGCCCAAGGCCCAAAGGTGCTGGTTAGAGCAAGCGGGGCCGCCAAGGCAGCGGCCAGGGCACCCTTCAGGGATGTTGGGAAAAGTCCAAGGGGGCAAAGTCTGCCCAGGATGCCTGCTCCCTCCCTGCCTGTACAACGTCTCGTCTTCTAAGAGCTTAGGTTTGGGAGCCAGACTGGGTTCAGGTTCCAGCATGTGGCCTTGGCTTGGCCGTCTGTATCTCTGTCTGGGAAGAGCTTTGGAAAAATCACCAGCTCCCTGGACTGAACGCCAACAGCCATCACCAGGTGAGCACCTGGGAGGGCTGTGGGCCACCTGCCTGTTACCAAAGGCGAGTCTCCACCAGGGCAGAAGAGTGCGTGTCCACGTGCCCCACCAAGGGCTGCCGCCGCTCTCCCCACTCCCCTCGTGCAATCCCAACAAGGCAGCTCAGAGCTCCGCGGCCAGACCACCTCCCCCTGGGGCAGGGCCTTTGGCAGGGAGCACGGGCTGCAGGTACAAGGCCCTGAGAGGGAAGCACCTTTGGCCACCCCAAAACAGTAGCTGATCCCAAATGTGGCCTTAGCAGGAAGCCAGAGCTGGCAAGGACGTTGGGGTTATCCAGTCCCATGTTATTATTTTACTTGGGTATTAAGGCATCACATTTCTCAGTTTGTCCTAAATCAACATAAACCTGTCTCATACCCCCCACTCAACAGGGTAGTTAAGCAACCTAACATGTTTGGGTTGGGTGGCCCCTCCAGCATCAGACAAGAGCTCCAGGAAATTCAGGGAGGGGGGCTTGGGTTTTCAGGCCCCAGCAGTCCTACCTAAGGGCTCTGATCCAGCCCGTGTGGTCCCCTGAGGGTGGGTGACTCTGCTGCTTGTGCCAAGCTTGGGAAGGAGACCCTAGTGAGCCAGGAGCCTGGGCATCTGCGGCCCATCCCTCCGGATACCCCGATAGCCATGCCCTCGCAGACCTTCCCTCACCCCTCTGCCTAGGAGATGCGTGGGTCCTGCTGCATATAGATCCCGCAAAACCCCCGACCCTGCCAGCCTAGCCCACGCCTCTTCTTCACGTTGGTCCACGTCCACCCTTAGAGGTCTTCCACCGTGGGACAGCCGGGCCCACAGCTCCTGGCTTTTGAAAGAAATGCCTGGGCGGGGGCTGTGTTCTCTGTGCCCCACATCTTCTACTCTGGGCCCTGAACCCCAAGAGCCGTTAGCAAACCCCTGCTGGAATCACAAAGCCTTGGCTACCTTGTGGGTCTGGATGAAGGAAAATAGGAAACGTAAAGAAAATGCCATCTTGGTAATTGTCTTGGCAGCTAAGTGCATGGAGAATGGTCTGGAAGGGTGTACACCAGAGAGGGTGGGACCAAGGAGGGCTGCAAGGGAAAAAAGGAGACTTTCTTTCCCACCACTTTGAAAGTACTTCTGCATGGTGCAAACATTTTATTACTCATCACGTATTATTCTCTCTCTGTTTTGTTGGGGTTTTTTTGGTTTTTTTTTTTTTGCTAGCACTGGGTGAATAAAAGAAAATGCAGTGATTTGTTCTCTGTTGGGCATAGGTACATGCCAGGTAAACAAAGCAAATGCGGTTCGTCGTAAGGGTTATGCTGTGGTGCGAACAACGAGCAGGCGCTAGCCGGGCACAGACCATGGAAGTGGGCAGTGTCCCCGGCGCTCCAAGGAGTAGCTGTTGGTGCTGGATGGGAAGGAGCTCAGCAGATGCAGGAGCAAAAAATAGGCCAGTGTGGCTGGAGCGCAGCGATTCCAGGAGCAGAGATGGGACGAGGCTGGGCAGCCTCGCGGCGGATCACACAGGGATTATGTCAGGCTGCATTCGGGGAGTTGGGTTCCACTTTAAGTGTGTTGGGAACCATCAAAGGCTTTTAAGCAAAAAGTAACACGATCAGATTTATATTTTTAGTTTCTTGCTGTGTGGAGAATGTGGGAGGGCAAGAGAGGAAGTAGGAGAGGGATCTCATGATCCATTTTTTTAAAAGAAAAATAAATAAAATGAAAGGACTTACTTCTTACCAGGAGGAGCCCGAGGTCCGAGGAGACGGAGGTAGAAGAATTAGGCGTGTTACCCCCAGCAGGCAGGAGAGCAGACGAGTTGGTGACAGCTGTCTGTGGGTCCAGGTGACTGGCTGTGCTGCCTGCCAGTCGAGTGATGTGGGCAGGTGCCTCAGCCTTTCAAAGCACTGGTCTCTTCTTCTGAAAAGTGGAAGGTAATTAATTATAGCTGCCTCCCAGGATTGCCATGAAGATGAATGAGCCACTGCATGGGTCACACGTCCTGCTTAGCTCAGTAATGTTGGTTCATCACCATCACACCATCATCATCACCATCCTCATCATCACCATCACATCATCATCATCACCATCCTCGTCATCACCCTCATCATCACCATCACCATCATCACCACCATCATCATCACCATCATCACCATCACCATCATCATCACCACCATCACCATCATCACCATCATCACCATCATCACCACCATCAACCTTCCTTCCAGGTATCACCAGCGTCCTGCATTCTGCCCTGGCTCACCTCCGAATAGCCCTGGGACCTGGCTGGGCCTCCCGTCCTCCCAGTGTCCGTTCCCTCTGCCAGGCTGTCTTCAAAACTGTGGGGCTCCTTGTTTAAAAAGCAGGAGAAAGTACCACTGAAGTTACTAAAATACAAAGCTTTCTCCTTTCTTCCACAGTCTCTCTCTCTTTCTCATCTTGTCATGGTATTTTTTATTTGCTATTTGATGCCATTCTAAGTAAATTAATTACCAGGCTAAATTCTACCATTCATCATTATATTGTGCAATGCAAGTTTTATATACAAACATAAGAACATTTAACTCATACGTGGAATCATCAAAATTACACGATTTGTATTTTACAGTTTGTACACACAAATACGTTTTTGTCCTTGCCAGAACAGTGGAAATGCTACACAAAAACGACTCAACTGTTTTCTATTCTCATTCCACTCCTGATGCAGTCGCATTCTACCGACGCCCTCTGCCTTGGCCCTACTGAGGAAGGAAGAACTGAAAGGAAAAGGAACTAGGGTTGCCCTGTCTTTCCCTTCCCTCCGGGTCACCCTCGCCAGTGTAAGCGGTTGACTAACACAGGGAAACGACACCAGCAAGAAGAGACAGGGTAGGGCTCCTTGGTCATTTGCTTCTTCGAGGGCACCGCCTTCTTTCTGCATTCGAAGCAAGTTCTGGTTTGAACGGAAAGCGTGGCGTCTCTGGGCTGTCTGTGCCCTCGCTCGCTCGGCCCTGCTTGTAACTCTTGTCCCTGCGCTCCCCTGGGGTCCCACTGAACTCCCCGCGTCATGAGTCCACCGGAACTCTGTGCTCACAGGGCATCAGCAAGACCGTGTGCCGACAAGGCAGCAAGAAACAACAGACACGTCTATCACATGCATCTCCATGGTCCCATCACACTTCACTTATGCAACACCAGTTCAGAGATAAAATTATTGAAATTCCAAGACAGTGGCCGAAGGGTATCAAACCATCAAACCAAGAGGGCACCTTCTGATCACAGGGCCCTTTGTGGCTGCACAGGTCGCAGACCCGTGAAGCTGCCCTGCCTCTCCTGGAATATCGGGCTTGTCTACTTCACAGGACTGCACGAGGGCCATACACAAGCCAGGTGGTAGAAATGCTTTGCAAACCATAACCGTAAGTGGACCAACATGAGGCCGTCACAGCCCCACCCCCACCCCAAGCCTGCAGCGTGAGCAGGATCCCAGCAAGCTTGGGAGCAGCCTGCACCAGCAGGGCGTTGGGCCATGGTGAGCTGATTTTGATTCCGGATGAACTTGAATGACACAAAATCCATTTTACTTGCAAATTCTGAACTGTGCTCAGTAACCCAGCAAGCTCAGCATCACAACATGTTTCCCGAGCAGCCACTGGGCTGTAGCATGGACAATCGCAGTTTGCAGGCAAACACCTTCGCACAGGGCAGGTCAAAGCCAAGCTCCCTGCTCAGAGCTTCTGCCAACAGAAGGTGGATTTTGCCACGTGCACTGGGACCACCAGTTGTCCCTTCCTGCAGAACTTGAACGAGGAGTTGAAGACTGGTATCTCTGATAACCGCTTCTCTGCCCAGATGCTCTTTCCTTGGTCCTGTGTTTCCTCTGAAGAAGGCCCGTCTCCTCCCACCAGGCCTGTGGGGTCTGGTGAAGGTGTTGGGAACGGTCACATATTCCCATTTTGGAAAGCGATTTCGCAACACGGGGAGTCCGGGCTGTTCCAAGGCTCTGCTCAGCTCCACAGCAACACAGAAGGAGGACCCTCCCCTGAGATCCAGAGACCAGCCCTGCACCAGCAGCCGTGGCACCTGGCCCATCGGTGACACCGAGAAAGCCACAGAACCTTGGCTGGGCTTCTTCAGCTATAAAGTAGAAGCAACAACAACCACAAGGGCACCGCACGAAACTCTGCTTTTAGCCCTCACATCCACCACAAATGACATATGGGTACCATAATCCCAAATAACATCGCTGTACCTGAGACTTAGAAAAGTTAAGTGATGAAAACTGTTATTGTCCCAGCTGGCTGGACACATGACGAAATTGAGGCTTCAGGAGGTTAAGCAACTTGCCTGAGGTCACCCAGCAGAGCCAAAGGTCACACCCAAGTCCGGGTAATGCCTAAGTCCACCCTCCGACTCAGGACACCAGAGCCAGGAACAAATGAGCTCACACGTGTGACAGGGCGTCATGACCTTTACTGCAGAATAACAGTGCGGGCGGCAGCCACTCGCTTTAAACACAGAAGGCGTCTCACAGGCCACTGTTAGGGGGCAGGGGAGAGAGGGGACACTGTTGGGTGAGGGATTCCAGCCTGTCCACCTCCAGGGCCCCTCGGAGCCCAGTCAGGGTCGGACGTGAGAGACACTCAGTGTGATGGATGACAATGAAAGAATGCATGATGCGACACCACACCCTGGGCTCTCCCGTCTCCTCCCCCAGCCCCAGGCGGGCAGGGCTCACACTCTGCTGGAGGTCGGCTGTCCCCACTGTGTCCCCAGCCTCCCAGGCTGTGGCACTGGTACCCAGGCCTGCATTTCTGCCCTCCAGCCAGAAAGACCCCTCCAGCCATGCCTTGCCTCAGCCTCCACACATGTCCCCAGCACATGCACATGTGTGTGCGTACACACGCATATGCACACATACATACACATGCACGCACATGCACACACATACACATACACACGGGCGCGCACACACACACACACATACACATACACACGGGCGCACACACACACACACACACACACACCATGCAGCGCCCTCCAGCGCCCTCCCTGTGCCCGGCCTGCAGCTGGTGCTGCCTCAGGGTTGACGTCCTGATGAAACATGAAGTCGGGGAACTGCATCTGGGGGTCCCATTTCCAGTTAATCTTTTTGGTTAACATCGGCTCCTGGGCGTCCACTATGTACATGCGGAGCCCTCAACTCGTGCCTCAGAATTGGAGAAATACCGTTTTCCTTACCCACAATTGCTTCTGAACTGACCAGGCTTTGGGGACTTTTTAATGAAATATAATCTTTTAAATCAGGCAGTGTCTAATCCTTATACTTTACTCAAGCACCTGGGAGAGGGGAAAACAGAAAAGATTCCCTCCAAGCAAACCACCTCCGCATGTTTTAGAGGTCCTTTGAAGAGAAAGGGAAACATTTGAAAAACTAGTGCATGGCCTGATACCCATCCGGTCTACAGGGCCACAGCCCCCGAAGCCCTCCTGAGCGGGAGCTTGGGGAATGGTGCTGTCTGGGGGGGAGATTATGGCTGAATTTGATGAACTGCATTTTCCAATGAATATCTTATAAACATGTATTCTTAATAAGTTACAGTTTACTTTTTAAAGAGGAAAGAAATAATTTCCATTAACACAATGAATATAAAGAATTTGGTCCAGTGCCTGGCAAAGAAGAAAGGGCTCGATGCTATATCTTGGCTGTTTTAGTTGTGAGGAACCCACGGGGCGGGAGCCCGCTGTCTAAGAAACTGGCATCCGCGATCATTCGATGCCCCTTCCTGGGCCTCCCCAGAGTCCTGCTGCTGAGACTGGCTTTGGAGATGGAAGGCTCGAGCTCTGAGGCAGCTGCATGAGCCCCACCAAAGAGAGAGGCTTTCCCCGGAGCTCCCTTCTTAACCGCAGACTTGGACACGAGAAACCCCAGTGAAAATGCGACATCGAAAACACACGCACCGTCATGACCTTAATATCCGCCTCCGAGCAATTCCCTGGTGTATTTTCTTTTACAGCAGGGTCACGCCAAGCATGCTATTTCCTATTAGAGTGTTATTCTTTATTTGATTTTAGAATGATTCTTCATGTGTCACCTTTTTCCTTTAGCCATTTTCTCCCTCCAAGGAAATCCTGGCACCGAGAGCAGCTCTCAGAACTAAATTAATTATGAAAGCGTATTAATGTCATCTGTATAGCAATGAAATTAATTTATTCAATATATCCAAGAGGAAGTCATCAATTAGGTCTAGGGATGGTAGCATTTTTTGTTACAGCATTTACAATTTTTACAGATTTTAACATCTCCCCCAGCAAGAGCTGCCATAAATATCATCTGCTGTGCAGTCTTGATTTATGAATTAAGTGTACCTTTTAGATGCCACTTGTGTTCAAATACTAAGCATTTTATTCTTATCAAGTACGCACTCCAGAGTGTTTATACCTGTATGGAAAATTAGGCTCTCCATTCCCTTGGGACGGCCTCTGCCCTCAGGGTATGGAAATATGCCATAGAGTCTGTGCTGGGACACAGACAAATTTTTTGGAAGTGCTTCCCAGCTGAAATTTCCCAAGACATACTGTAAGCTCAATACAAGGGAAATCTATCCATGCTCTCTTGTCAAGATCTGACTACATCTCAGGGCCTCACGTGGTCCATTCTCAGAATGAATAAGGCATCCAAAGAAAACACAGTTTGGTCTTCACGCGTGCCTCCCAAAGGCCAGTGGAGGACATCTGATTCATTATCTGCAGCAATTGTCATTAAACTCCTTTGCACCTAATTCCTCCTCTAAGTTACCTGCAGGACCCACAACCAGCCGAAAGTCCTCTCTCAGTGGTTTTCCAAAACGCTCCCCAAAAGAATATATTTGAAATTATATCTGACAAATAACTTGTATCCAGACCACATAAGAAATGCCTACAAAGCAATTTCTTAAAAGGCAGGCATCTCAATAAACACTCGGCAACATGCTAGAACGTGCACCTTACTAATGAGGAGGCTGAAAGCGCCACTAAGCATGTGGCCAGGTGCTCGGCTTTGGGAATCATCAGCGATATGCAAATTAAGACCACAATGAAGTTGAAGCGGAGCCCGCCCACTAGAATGGCTACAATGAAAAGGACAGAAAACGCTAGGTTGGTGAGGACGCAAAGCAACTGGAACCTTCACACACTGCTGGCTGGTGTGCAAATTGGAACCATTTGGAACGCTGCTTGGCAGTATATGTTGAACTGAACATATGCATCCCGATGACCCAGAAACTCCACTCCTAGGTAAATACCCAAAAGAAATGAGTCCATCTGTTCACCAAGAGACACGTGCCGGAGTAGTCATAGCAGCTTTATTCAAAATAGCCCAAACTGAAAATTGCAAAATGTCCATCAACGGGAGAATGGAATAGGGTTGCCAGATAAAATACATTTGAATTTCAGAAAAATAATTTTTTTAGTATAAGTATGTTCCATACAGAAATACTTCCCAAAATGAACGACTGCTCTACACAACGACATGAGAGGAAGCTCACAGACATAATGATGAGCAAAGGAGGCCAGACACAAAATTATACAAATTGGGCGAGTCCATTTATATGATATTCAAAAAAAGCAGGCAAAACTTGCCTCTGCTGTTAGAGCCAGGCTACTGGGGGGTGGACCGTCACTGGAAAGAGACACAGGGGACCTTTGGGGAGCCTGGAGCGTTCTGTTTCTTGATCTGGGTGCTGGGGACACAGATGTGCTCATCTGTGAAAATTCACGGAGCTGCGCACTTAGGATGTGGGCCCTTTTACAACTGTGGGGCCGCCTACACTGGAAAGTATCCATTGTGTATCCAAAGTGCAAATTTGGTCCTTCTCCACTCATGGAAACCGACCTGTTCCTCTCTGGAACATTAAAAAAAAAAAAATACAAGAATGAAGTGCAAATTTAACGGGGCATCCTGTACTTTGTCTAACAACCGTATTCCATTCTCCTGTTAATGGGCATTTTGTCCATCAACACGGGTCGCAAGTGTATGTTATATGTCAATAAAAAATTATAGAAACTCCTCACAGAGCACTGCTACCAGCATGAGTCCTCCTGGTTTTGCCTAAGCAAGGAGGGGAAATGTCAGGGGCACAGCTAGAACTTTGAGTGGGCTGGGAGGAGGGTCAGGGCAGGAAACGGCTGCAAACACTCGCTAGTAATGTCGATACTTTGTGTAACACAGAAAATAAATTTCTTCCGAAGTTCAGAGATAATAACCCCTGTCTCCATCCTCTTAGGATTTAAATTCAAGTTGTCTGCTAGGTAGCTTCTAACTTAATCTGTTTTTGTAGAGGAGGGAGGGTGGTGATCAGTACAGCATGTCGTCTATTTGAGTCCCTTCCCCTCCCTCGGTGTCCCCCTCCCCCCTCCTGCCTCAGGGATCAGGGCACATCCTAACCCCGATTTTAGCACAGAGCCCGGCATGGCCTTGAAGCACCAGGACCCTGTGCTGAGCCGCTGCGTCCGCCTCTCCAGTGGCCTCTAACCCCATCTCTGCGCACAGCCCAGACTCTGCACCCACCGTCCCCTGCCCGTGCCTATGAGGGAGCCTTCACCGGGCAGGAGGCCCCAAGGGCGGAGCCACAGTGTCAGCCCATTGCCAGAAATGACAGGGACCCCCAACAGAGCTAGGAGAGACACTGAGACACAGCTACTTATTAGAAGGTGCCGTATTAAAATGGAAACAAAACATAAAGCCGAAGGGAGTAGTTAAAAGTCAACTGGGCCACTAAACTCGAGTACGGAAAAGCCCTCTATGAAAGGCAGTGAGGGGCATGTCGAGGGCACAGGCTTTGGAGCCAGACTCAGCTCCCACACTCGTGACCAACTATGCTACCTTGAGCCCATTAGCAACCATCTGAGCCTCAGTTTTCTCATCTGCAAAGTGGGAATAATAATAGTACCTACTCACTGTGTTATTGCGGGGATTGGTGAGACGGTGGGTGGCGGATTGTATTTTCCAAGGGTGGCCACGATGCGTTCCAGCCCCACGTGCTCTGCATCCTCGCCATCTAACATCAGGTGGCGTCTAATTCCCTTCCCTTGAATCTGCAGGGGCAGAGGGTTTGTCGTTGGCCTGTGATGGACAGACTGCAGCAGAGTGGCACGGTGTGACTTCCGGGGCCAGGTCACAAAAGGCAATTGCCCTCCACCTTGTGAGCTGGTACACTCGCCTTCGAAGCCCCCGGCCTCCATTAAAGTCCACAGACCCGGGAGCCACCGCGCTGGGAGGAAGCTCAGGCCACGGGGAGAGCCACGTGCAGGGCTCCCACCGACAGCCCCAGCCGAGACGCCGGCTGCCCAGACGTGAGTGAAGACGCTGCCACATGATCCCAGCCCCCCGCTGCCATTCCCCAAGTTGTCAGCCCTCGAGTCTTCCTGGCGGTGCTCTAGATGTCGTGGAACAGACACATCACTCCTGCCGCACCCTGTCCCCCTCCCTAAGCAAGTCCGTGAGCGAGACGAAGTGGCTGTTTCAAGCAACCAAGTTGCTCGCGCGGCAGGAGCATTGCTATTACACGGCAGCAGTGTCAGTTCAGTTTCGCTTCATGACAAACCACCCCAGAACTTAGTGGCTTAAAACAACAAGAATTTATGTGGCTCCCCGTCCTGCGGGTCAGCTGGGCAGTGCTTGGGGCTGCCTCGTGCGTCTGTGGTCAGCTGGTGGGCCGGCTGGTGGCCGGATGATCTAGATGGCCTCGCTCGCGTGTTTGCCAGTTGACAGACTGTCGATGGGGCGACAGATGTACATTCGCCCTGACTCCTCTGGGGACAAGAGGTGTAGCAGAAAGGGACAGAGTTTGGGAGTCAGATACATGCAGGTTTAATTCCAGCTCTGCCATTGGCCCCGTGAGGCGCCTTGCTACACCCCTGCCATGAGCGGATAAGAGCGTCCACTTCTCAGGGCTGGAGTGAGAACGAGAAGCAGCCACAGGCCTGGCCAGAGGAGCCACAGGTTGGCTACAACAGGCCCTGGGAGGCCGGCTGAGGTCTCCTCTGCGCCTGCTGAGTGACAGTGGCTGGCAAAGACAGAACCAGCTGGAAAAGCTCCCCAGCCAAGGCCTTCAAACATGCTGCTCCCCGGACCTCTGTCGGTAGGCTGCAAGAGACTGGTGCCGTGCTTGCCTGAGGGTCGACCTGCGCAGATTGCAGTCGCTCACATTCACACACCTGCCAGCCCAGCAGCTCCACGGGGCTGTGCTCCTGAACAGAAAGTACTTCTCAGAACTCCTGCTGGGGCCGCCGGCTGGCGTGACTAGATACCCAGCAGTGGGGCAGAGCCAGGAGGGCCGAGGAGGAACGGCGCACTTTCCGGGGGCTGCAGCCCACCGCAAGGCTCGGGAGGAAGATTTTCCTGCCACAGGATATTCCCCGGAGCCAGGCTGCGGATACGAAGGTGCACACATCACACGCACACACGCACGCGCACACACACACACACACGCAAGCACCTGCCAACCCACGAAATGGCATGTCATCGTGTCACTTGCCTGCAAAGATGCACATCTCCTCTGAGGCTGCTACCCTAGTCATCACTGGGCCTCATTGGTTCACCCTCCCAAAGAGATGGGGAGAAGTGAAGATATTTCTGGCAAAAAGAACAACACGCGAGAACACGTGCAGTTGCACACAGGCCTGGGACACCGGAGAGGTTTGAAGTTCTGTGATTACAGTGGGGCCTGGAGGACGCAGACCTCCCAGAACATTAAAGTCCATCTTGTAGACATTAGGGGTCAAAGGAAGCACCAGTGTGGGGGCCAGGGCTGCAGGTGGGTCCTCGGGATCCCCGCCTGGGGCAGGGGGGTAGAAGGAGAGACCGGACACGGGTGACCAGCTCAGAGATTCCCACAGCCCAGGCAGGAAAGGAGAGGATGGAATGGACTCAGAGGACATTTCCAGGGTGGCAACAGCAGGTTGGCATCAGGCTTTGGGCACACACAGCATCTGCTCCACCCCCTGACCATGGCTGGTGCGATGGCCCCATGACTCCTGCCTCCTGCAGCCAACCACAGAGCTCTCCACGTCTTGCCTCGTCCCTCCCGCTGTGATCTAAGCCCGTCCTCTCCTGCTCTGTCCCGGGCTTGGACCCACAGGCCATGCGCAAACATCCACACCCTGTCCCTGCAGATGGTGAGCCCCACACAGATCTGTGAGAGGGATTATTTTTGAAACCTGTTTGCAAGGCAGATTTCTTGTAAGTGCAGAAAAGCAAAGCAAATTCTAAAACGATGAGCTCTGGGAGTGGATTGCTTACGGCATCACTTCTCTTTACCTTGTGGTCCTGCACGTTCCGACTCTGCAGAGCAACTTCGTCTCCAAACCACCATCAGCTCCAGAAAGGATCCACCAGGCCCCTGTGGGGCAGGAGGCATAGGCTGGGCCACCACAGACATTCTGGGGACCCTCTAGTACCCGGTGCACCCCAAGGCACTTGCCCCTGGCAGTGATGAGCTCTAGACCATACCAAAGAGAAGGGCAGAGCCCTGGGGCTGATTCTCAGGACCCGGCCTTGGACCGCAGCAAGGGCCATTCGTCCACCTGCAGTCAGCACGCTCTGGCACTGTCTCCCCAGCATCCTGTTGCTCCTTCCCTGGGCTCCCTGTCTCTGCACAGGGTGCCACCCCCATGACCAGGGCACACCTGGAAGAGGGGAGGGGGCCTCCCACACTGCTGCCTCCCCTGGTTCACTGCCTCTCCTGTCTCCAGATCCTGAGATGCCACCTTCTCGGGGCCCCTCCCCTCCGTCACCCACACCCCTCTGGTTGCCCACATCTATAATAACATCTCCTGCTCCAGACAGCCACTACGCAGCAACTGGGAGGACCTGCCTAAAGCACAGGGTATCTGTCATGCTGTCCCTCGTTAGCATTCTGTGGCTCCCACCACCTACAAAATCAAGTCCGTCCTCTTTAGTCTTGTATGACCGGACCCTACCACTCCCCCAGGTCCTCAGACATATCACGTGGGCCTCAGCTCTGAGGTGGGGCTCTCTTCCTCTCCCTTAGCCACTCTGAAGTGTCCTCTTCCTGGCTGTACCTCTGTGAATTCTTCCCTGATCTCACATCAAAACTCTCCCTCCTCTGGCTCCCCCACCCCCCGTCCCGCCCCTGCGAGGCTGTCATCCACACTGAGTTACAGCTCTCTGCAAACACCTTACCTCCTCCTACCCCCATGCCCTCCAGAGGGAAGGAGGGGCCTTCCTTAGCCGTCTCTGCGGCCCCCAATCATTAAGGAGAAGGTGCTAGCTGCAGGCACAAATGCAGACTCTCAGAGGCTCGACAGAGCAGCAGCTGAGGTCTCGTGTCACCTCCACCTTCTCTGTTCCTGGCCAGGCAGCCTGCCCCCGGCTTACTCAGGAGCCAGGCTCTGCCCATCCCCCGGCCCCACCTCCCCTCAGCCCTTGGAGTCCTCTCTACGGAGACAGCACACCCAGTTTCTCACCACATCACCTACGAGGTGTGTCCTTTCCACTCACATTCTGTTAGCAAGAACTCGCTGCACAGCTGCACCCTACGGCGTGGGAAAGGGGGCCTCTGGGTGGGGAGCGCTTCCCGGAACAGCACTGCCCAGTGGAGAGGGAGACAGATCCCAGCCTGGGCTCAGCTGCGCACAAACGAGGCCCCAAAAACATGTATGGAACTGAGCGTGCCCGGAGGGCAGAGGAAAGAGAGGCTCTGAGGAGGGAAGAAGAGGGAGAGAGCATGCTAACATTTGCTGAGCACCTACTATGTGCCAAGCGCAGAGCCACACAGCGCGGGGGAAAGACCCTCGACTTGAAGCCAGACAGACCAGGTACAGACTCCAGGTCTCCTGCATGGGCGAGCGAATGACCTTCCCAAGGCCTCGTGAGACTCCTCTGTGATATGAGACTGTGCCCACCTCCTATGGGCACGTGATGGCACACAGTAGGTACTCAAGAGCGGGGAGGTACTGTTGTTAATCTTACATAAGTCCACGGTAGGGAAATGGAATCTCAAGGGGCCAAAACCACTTGCCAGTTATATGGCAGAGCCAGAATGCAACCCAAATCTGCATTCTCACCGAGACTGCGCACGGCTCCCCGGGGCAGCCCAAGACGTCCCTCTGGCCTCCCAGGCTCTGGCCCTGATGCAGCCCGGGGAACTTGGGCCCTTCCCTGAGCTTGCGTCCTCTCTGGTCTGACCTCTCACCTGCAAAGCGCGGGGTATCTGCCAGGTGGCACCCACTCCATCCACACCCTCATAAAGGAGATTCCTCTAACAATTTTCAGTGAAAACTCGGCAGCACCTGAGCCCAGATCTGCCTGTCCTCTCCTCCCAGCCCGTCCCCACCTGCCAGTGAGTCCCTGCCTCCCACTGCCGACCCCATCTGAGATTTATGGGCCAACAGTCCTCCTCCCAGAGCCAAACCCGCAGATACAAACCTCACACCTCCACTTGCAAAGCTGGGCTGGTGCCATAGTCAAGTGCACGGAGGAGCCTTCAGAAACTCTGTGGACAAACAAAAGCAAGTCTGAGCCCGTGTCACCATCAGCCAGCCGCACACCTGGCTGTGGAGGTCCCCGGAGGCCCCCCATCCGGCTCCGTGCTGGGAGAGGCATGCGCTGTGGGCCGATGGGGAGCAGGACCTTCAGACCTGACCCCGCATAAAGCCCAGCAGCGCGGGGTCCAGAGGCAACGCCGAGTCCCAGCCCTCCCGCTGGCAGCCCCCAAATGCTGCGATGACCAAAAGAGACATTTCCGCCCCCTCCCCTCCACCAGGACTGCAGTGTGCCTGAAGCCTCAGGGATACGGAGGAGGGTGAAAATGGGAAAACCACTCCTTCCTGCTGGGAAGAGGACCTGTGTTCACCGAACAACCTTACCTCCCTGGTAGGAGGTAGCCTATCAGGTTGATGTACTAATTTGCAGCCAGTGTCTGGCCCGGCCCAGCTCGCTGTCATGCTGGGGGTGTGCACGGAGGAGGCCCCAGCTGTAGCTCTGCTCCCTGCGTGTCCTGCTGCGTTTGATCCCCAGCCAGCGAGGCTGCAGGGCTGGGCCGGACCTGGGCAGGAGGCCAGGCCAGACCAGGCACCTGCAGACCCTGCAGCTCATTAAGGTTTGATGCATCGTCCGCTTTCATCTGCACCAAGGTGTGCAGCAGCTGAGTTAGGGAGAGTTAAACTGCCAGAGCTCCAGCCCCAGTAAGGAGGAAAATAAACCTTGTCGGTCTTTATTTGCATCCTGGCAGGCGTGGCCCAACCTCAGAGGTGGCCACCACTCCGGCCTGAGCTCAGGGACAAGTACCGTATGCACGCCAGGCTCGGCTCCTCCAGCCTGGGCTGCTCTCCCCACACCATCCTGGAATTAGGCAGGGACATCTGTTACCTCTGGGTTCTCAGATGCAAATCCCAGCAGCCTGGCTCCATCGGGGTTTCCTGTTTCCAGCTGCACTCGTCCTTCTAGACATGCCGTGTTTTCTCCAGCATCCTCGGGGCCAGGCCCTGTCCAGGGGCAGGGATGCTCTGGCCACAGTGGTCCCCAGGACACATGGGGCTCTCAGTCCCAGAGTCAGTCACCATCAGGAGTCAGCCCTGACCCCCCAGGGCCACAGCAGAGCCACCCCCAGGCCCGAGGCCATCAGCACCAGGGGAGGGATTAGTCCTGGCCACGTCGAGAGAGGAGGGATCAAACTTCACTCAGCTTCTGACCTCGACCCCGGAGCCCCTTGGTGCTCCCCGAGGCCTGGGTGCTCTCTCTCGCCAGCGGGCCTGGGCAGGGGCCACTGTGCTTCTCACTGCGCTCTCCATCCCAGTGAAAATACTTCCACATTCCCCCCTTCTGGTGCAAAGACCTCCATACTCTCCCCTTCTGGTGCAAAGACCTGCATGTGCTCCCCTTTGGGTGTGAAGACCTTCATGCTCTTTCTGTCTGGTGTGAAGACCTCCATGCACTCCCTTCCCAGTGCCTTCTCAACACTCTACCTTCTTCAAGCTGTGTCCCTGTCCAGGATGGCCTTCCACTGCCTCCTGACTGCCAAATGTCTACATCCTTCAAGCGCCTGCCCCAATCTTCTCCCTCCTGAACCATCTCCTGATCATCCCAACCAGAGTGAGCTTCTCCTCCGTCCTGACTCCATTTACTCATCCAGCACTTCCCACGGGGACAGTGTCTCTCTGTTCCTTGCCTCTTATGGATGGAGGCAAGATCCCGCAGCAAGACCCCACATCTGGTGCCCCATCTGCATCCCCCTCACCCCTGCCCAGCCAGTGGTACCACAGGAGTCAGCTCTGACCTGGACCTCTCTGCCCAGGCCTGGCATCCCTGGCTCATCTCCTGCTATTGGTGCCAGGTTTACCTCCGCTCAGCTCAACAGATGGACAGCCTATTGGGCTGTGTCTTCTCCTTTTTGGATTTCAGTTTAGCCCCTGAGTCCTGCCTCTCTGATCATGGGCCCCTCCCCATTCTGTACTCTGCAGACCTCCACTCCCAGCCCAGGCCCTGTCTCCAGACCTTCCGTCCCATACTGGACCCTGGATTCCTGCTTATCAAGGAGAGAATGGACCACCCAGATGGGACACATGCCCACTGTTCCTGGACAATGTTATTTGTTTAAAATTCCTTTTTCCCCCACCTTTACCATGAGATCCCTGTGGATAGAATTATTTCATTCCTTTTGTTGCCAAATAATATTGCATTGTATGGATATAGCACATTTTGCTTATCCATTTATCAGTGGATGGATATTTGAGTTGCTTCTACTTTCTGACTATAAATTATACTGCTATGAGCATTCGTGTGCAAGCTTTTGTGTGGATGTATGTTCTCAATTCTCTTGGACACATATCTAGTTGTGGGATGTGGGCCTTGTGGTAACTCTATATTTAACCGTTTGAGGAACCGCCCGGCAGAGGCCTTCTCTCCTTTCTGCTGTACTTGAACCAGGGATAGTTTTGAGCCTGACGCTGCTGGCAGCCACCTTGGCCATGCACAGAGCCTGAGAAATCAGACAACACATGCGAGAAAAGAGGCAAAAGAGAGAAACTTGGCTTCTCTCTTTTGCCCTGGTGACATCGGCACAATCACTCTCTGGACAGTCCAGTGATGTAAATCAATAAATGCCTTCTTCGTTTATTTCTTATTCACTCACACACACTGTGTAAGCCAGTGTGAGCTGGGTTTCTGGTACCTAAAATCAAAAGAGTTAACTGAACTGGCCTGAGTCAGACATTAATTGCCTGTGCTGATGGACTGTGGGCTCTGCGCCCTGCCTCACTTTGGTTTGAATCCCAAACAGAACCCATAGCGGGTGCCCAGTCTTTGCTCAGAGGTGAGGTTCGGAGAGTGCAGGGTGGCCAGGGAGTCACTGAGCTGGGGGGTGGTCCGCAGCCTGCACAGCCCAGCTGGACCAGTCACTCCCAGGTGGATTCTCAGAGAACGACATGGCCCTTCCCTTCTGTGTCATGCATTTGACATTGACCTCCCCTCTGCCTGCTGAGACCTCACTTCCCATTCGTGGATGCAGCTCATCACTTCTCTGCACCCTCCACAGACACAAAGAGAGGTCCGAGCCGCTCTAGAGACAAAGCAGTTTCTAGAGACCCCAGTTCCCCTTCGAGGGCTCCATGATTTTGCCCAGATGGGACCCACAGATAAGTTTCCAGAACTACTTGGGCAAGTCTGCTAGAAGACTACTGGGAAAGGTTCCATTTGAGATGGAACAGTAGCCAACACTCAGGGTTGCCATGGGCACTGTTTCCATCTCTCGTTGTACACAGAGCCGGGCTGGGCGGCCAGAAGAAACACAGGCAGAGCCTTGCCAAGAGTTCTGTCTGTCCCTTGCAGTGACTCGTTTGGGTTACAGGAAGGCAGGACATTGCATCTGCCTGGGATTTAGGCTGGAAACACCCACATGCAGGTCTGTACCCAGGCCCCAGCTGGTGGCATGGAGGGTCAGAGCGGAGAGGTACAAACATTTCCGTGAAAGGGCACAGTGACATCTCTGAAAGGATACGTTAAGGCAGCACTGTCTCCTGCAAAGCAGTGAGCCTACACGAGCGGTGGCGGGCAGGTATGCGTCGCCAGTTGGGAAACCCGAGAGTATAGACTCTATCCAATTTTGGCCTTTGAGAGCAACCTGGCAGAGCCTCACGAGGCTGGAATTTGCCAGCACATTTCACTTTGTGCTCCCGGTCTGGAATGAATGGTGGCAAACGCTGCCCGGGTTAATTAACCTGATTAATAAGACGTGGCGGCAGGAGTGCCAGTTCCCGTGTTTGAGACACTCGCTGGGGTGCTAGAGAGGGGAGCCCGGCCAAGCTCAGCAATGCTCCATGCACCAATCATGCCCAGCACTCGTAAAGTAAGGGTCTGACACGGTGCTGAATACCTGAGCTCCCCGAGGACAGGAACCTAGTCACACTCATCTCACGTCCCAGTGCCTGGCTGAGCTGGCTCACAGTTGGGCACAGAGAGCCCCTCCCGTGACTGCGGGGAGTGAGTGCAGAATCCTTCCCTAAGCCTTACAAGGAAGAGACTGTGCCCCCCAGAACTTCCTAGTAGACTGTTAAACACACACAGTAGTCCAGAGGTTGAGGCCAAATGATCCTTTGTCTCCAAAATCTCCCATGGAGCCAGTTGAGCCCACCGTGAATGACAGAAGGGACTTCCCTCTCCTCCTCCCCAACATGTCCTATCCTTCTCTGACCCTCTGCCACCTCCCAGAAGCCAATGCTCCTTCCTCATCTCTGGCCCTAGTCGATCCTCAGTCCCACTGGGTTTGTGCCACCCATATGACTACAGGGAGAAAGCTGGGGTCCTGGGGTGGAGAATGGGGGTCCTGTCCAGGTTGAGGCTCAGGGAGAAGAACCCGCCCGGCCCTCCTCAGACTGGCTGTCCTCAACTCTGGAGTGGTCCTTGAGTCCCGTCTCTTTACTCTGCTTTCTGCCTCCCTGTTAGCCTAACTCTCGGAAAGCCCGCGCTCCACGCTCCTGGAAGTGACAGGGCAGCAGAAATGCCCCGTCCTTGTCAGAGCTCTCATGAAAGCCCCAGGTGCCTGTGAGACCTGCAGCCCGGTGAGCACCACCCCTGCGCACACTCACCCAGGAGAGAGAAATGCGCAGACAGAGGTTCTGGGAAAATGAGCACACCAACTCGTTTAAACCTCATCCCTTTCATCTGTCTCAAGAGTTCTGTGTTTGTGCTTCCTTTCAAGAACCAAAGATAGCCAATTGTACTTTGCACTTTACCTCTTCTGGTCTCTAGAATCTTGTGTGCCCCAAATTGTCTTCCCTCTAACCCCCCACCCCTCAACCACAAAGCCTAGTCCTGTCCCTGGTTTGGAACTTTGCTGCCCACACCCTAGGTTCTTCCAGGAGCCTGCTGGCAACCAAGGTCCCCATGGTGCTGGCAGAACGTGGCCACCATCTCTGTCCTAAGGGTGGGAAGCCACCATCACTGAGCTTCAGCACACAGCCATGTACCTTCCTTCCCACCAGAGCCCAGCCTGCGCCTTCCAGCCCCGGATCTTCCAACAGACCCAGCTGCCGATTAGTCCCAGTGCTTCCAAGAAGCCACAAAAGGTTACCCACGTAGGATTTGAACTTCTGGAATTATGGTAGACTAGATATCTTGAAAACCTTCTGCACTGCGTTGAAAATTCATGTCCACCTGGAACCCATAAATATGACCTCATTTGGGAATAGAGTCTTTTCTGTTGTAATCAAGTTAAGATGAGACCATATTGGATTAGGGTGGGCCCTAAATTCAATGGCGAGCGTCTCTATAAGGAGAGATTTGGACACAGACACTCAGAAGACAAGGCCGTGTGAAGACGGAGGCAGAGACTGGAGTGACGCATCTACAAAGCAAGGAATGCCAGGGATTGCCAGCAGCTACCGGAAACTAGGAAGAAGCTAAAAAGGACCCTCTTCTAGAGTCTTCAGAGAGAGCGTGGCCCACCAACACCTCGGTTTCAACTTCTGGCCTCTAGAACTGGGAGAGAATAGATTCCTGTTGTTTTAAGCCACTTACCTGGTGGAAATTTGTTATGGTAGCCCTAAGAATTAATACATCTTCCTCTACAATCTAGACAGACATCAGAACTCTAAGCAAAGAAAAAAACCTTAAAGTTAGAGAAAAAGACAGGCTGCCTGCAGTTGGGCTGATGATAAATTTCTCAGTGTCTACAACAGAAATAAGAAACCGGTGGAATAATATTTTCAAAGTACTAGAGCAAATATGTTGAAACTAGAATAGTTTGCATAACTAAGAAGTTATTCAAAAACAAGAGCAAACAAAAGATATTTTTCAAGCAAACAAAAACACTTTTAGCAATGAGAGAATAAGAATATCTGGAATTCCCACCATATAGACCTAGCAACTGGACAAAACATAGGAAACTTTTTAGATATTGGGAAACAAGATCACAGGACTATGATCCCTAAGAAAAAGGAAACAAGTAAGGTGAACCCCACTGTTACTCAGGCTTTATGCCTAGAGGTAATTGCTGCTCTATGGTGCAAAGAGAAGAATCCAGAGTCCTACAGTTACACGGAATTAGAGACAGAGATTGTGTCCAGGGAGGCAAGGTAACTAGGATTTGTGGTGTAGAACCCACGACTAGGGAGCATTAGAGAGAGAAAACAATAGGAATCTGAACAGCAGTCCCTTGAGTCCTGGGCTGAACACAGATCTAGGCATGAACAGGGTGATATCCACACAGAGCCAACAAGAGCAGCTTCTGAGGAAAGAGCCGTCACCGGAGAACTTTGAATGGACAATTCCAAAAGCTCACATCGGCCCAGGAATTGATCATGTTCCCTTCAGACAGAGTGGAGAGACATCATTCAACACACAGGGCATTCAGTAGAGAATGCAGAAGGGCATGCTTTAAAATTAGGTGTTAAATAAGTCTTAGAATAAAGGATATTTGATACCTGCGTAAAAATCCTAAAAACAAACCTCAAAGGATCAAACTTAACAAGTAACTTTACTGCCTGTCTGAAAAAGTTCAACACTGTTGAAAGGAATACCCCAAAATCCAGCACTCTCAGCTTTGCACAGTGGCTGTATCATAGCCAATGAGGTTTATCCGAGGCACGGTTATTGATAATTGAAAACTTTGCCCAATACCCCAACATGACAACTTGAAATATAGTCAGCAGTGGCAATTTTTGACAGTCTCTACAGACACTGAACAACAACAACAAAAATTCCAGCACTCTGTATAAAATTCACAAAGCCACATTATCCAATCAAAAATTATTGCCAATACAAAGAAGCAGGGAAGTGTGCTCTTAGACCAAAAAAAAAAAAAATCATTCAATGGAAACAGACCGAGAAATAACAGAGAAGGTAGAGCAGAGAAAGACATTAAAGCAGCTACTAGAAAGGTCTCGAATCAATAATTTAAGCTTCCATCTTAAGAAACTAGAAAAAGAATGACAAAATAAACTCAAAGCAAGCAGAAGGCAAAAACCATAGAGATAACAGAAATCAGTGAAATTGAAAGCACAAAATCAAGAAAGAAAAATGAATGAAACCAAAAGCTTGTTCTTTGAAAAGATCAATAAAATTGATAAACCTCTAGCGAGACTGATAAATTAAAAAAGAGAAAAGACACAAATTACCCATATTGAGAATGAAAGAAGACAAAATTGCAAACTCTATAGGCATTAAAATGATAATGAAGGAAAGCTGTGAGCAACTCTGTGCACACAGAATTGGCCATGATGAAACAGAACAATTCCTAAGAAAAAGAACTACTAAAATTCATCCAAGATGAAATAGTCATCTGAATAGTCCTATAACTATTAAAGAAATTGAATGTATAATTTTTTGTAAAAAAAAAAAAAAAAAACCTTACAAAAAAGAAATTTCCAAGCACAGATGGTTTCACTGTGAATTCTACAAAGCATGTGAAAAATAAACAACCCTAATTCTACACAATCACTTCCAGGAAATAGAAGCAGAGAGAACATTTCCCAACTCATGTTAGGATGCCAGCATTACTCTGCAATCAAAACCAGACAACAACAATGCAAGAAAAGAAAAATACAAACCCAAGTCCCTCATGAATATAGATGTAAAAGTCCTCAGCAACATATTATCAAGTCAAACCCAGTAATACATAAAAATAATTATATATCATGACCAAAAGTACAATTTATCCTGGGAATGCAAGCTTGCTTTGATATTTGGAAATAAATCAATGGAATTCACCATATGAGCAGTCTACACAAGAAAAGTTATATGATCCCATCTGTTGTGGGCTTAACTGTTTCTCCCCAAAATTCACATGTTGAAGTCCTAACACCCCAGTACCTCAGAATATGACTGTACTTGGAGAGAGGGTCTTTAAAGAGGTAACTAAGTTAAATGATGACATTATGGTAGGCCCTAATCCAATATAACTGGTGTCCTATTGCAAAGGAAGAAGAAATTTGGACACTGTCTTAGTCAGTTCAGGCTGCTATAACAAATGACCATAGACTGGGTGGCTTAAATATCAAACGTACATGTCTCAGTTCTGCAGGCTGGAAGTCAGAGATCGGGATGCCAGCACAGGTGGGCTTTGGCGAGGCCTCTCTCCCCAGGCTACAGACAACTGACCTCTCCCTGCATCCTCACGTGGTGGAAAAAGCGCAAGCTAGCGCTCCGGCTTCTGCTTATAAGAGTCTTCACCCTGCATGAATTGATCTAATCACCTACCAAATGCCCCACCTCCTAATACCATCACATTGGGGGTTAAGATTTCAACATATAAATTTTGGGGGACACAAACATTCTGTCCGTAAGGGACACAGACACACACAGAGGGGAGACCCTGTGAAGATACAGGGAGACTATGACCAGCTATAAACCACGGAGTGAGTCTGCAGAGGAAACAGCCCTGTGAACACCTTGATCCCAGACTTCCAGCCTCCGTAACTGGGAGAAAATAATTTTCTGTTGTTTAAGCCGCCTAGTTTGTGGTACTTTGTTATAGCAGTCCTAACAAACTAATACATCTATTAATGCAGAAAAAGCATTTGACAAAGTTCAGCATCCATTTATGACTTTTAAAAAAAACTCATAGCAAACTAGGAATAGAAGGGAAATTCCTTGACTTGATAAAGGGCAAATACAAAAAACCTGTCCCTAAAATCCTACTTATTGGTGAAATAGCGAATGCTTTCCCCTCAAATAAATAAGACAAAGATGTCACTCTTATCACTCCGATCCTACATCATACAGGTCCCAGTAGCACAAGGAGAGAAAAAGAATTAAAAAGCACACATATTGAAAAGAAACGAAACTGCCCATTTATAGAGGACATAATTATCTATATAGATAATCCAAGTAATCTACTAAAAAAACACTCCTAAAACTAATGAGTTTAGCAAAATTGAAAGAGAAAAGACCACCACAAAAACCCATCATATGTATATGTGTATACCAGCACTGAACAATTAGAAACAAAATGTCAAAAAAAATACAATTTACAAAATCTGCAAAGATCATACACTTAGGCATAAATGTAACAAAACATGTATAGGATCTGTATGCTGGAAACTGCAAAGGCTGGTGAAACAAGTCAAAGAATCCCTGAGTAAATCTAGAGACATACCATGGTCATGAATTGCCAGACTCATAAAATTAAGATGTTAATTCTCCCCAGATGGATTTATAGATTTAGCACAATTCTAACCAAAAATGCCACCAGAATTTTTTATGCACATAGACAAGCTGATTCCAAAGTTTTAATAGAAAGGCAAAGAAACTCAAATAGCCAAAACAAGTTTGAAAAGGAAAGTTAGAAAAATTACATTACCTGATTTTTAAACTGCTAAAAAAAAAAAAAAACTACATTAATCGAGACAGTATGGTATTGTGAAGAGATAGACACATATATCAAGAGAGCATCCTGGAGCACCCAGACACACAGACCCACACAAATATGGCAAACAGAGTTTCGCACAGGTGTAAAAGCAATTTAATGGGTACAGGCTGGTCCTTTCAGCAAACGGTGTTGCAATAATTCGCCTCTCACTGAGCTCTCTGCCATGCCTAGCACTGAGGACTCCCTGCTGATGGGCAGGGGCACCAAGAGCCCCTCACAGACTGGTCTGACACCCGGCAACACCTGGCAGGCACCCTGCAGGAGGGGCAGGCCAGAGTCCGGCGGAGAGCAGCGGCCTGTGTGGAGAAGATGGGGAACGATGGTGCGTGGGTCCTGGTCAGAGCAGCTCTGCCCACCCCCGGCTCCCGAGCAGAAGTCCTTCTCTTTTTTCCCTGGAGGATCTGTCTCGGTCAGCACAGCTGCCATGACAAAATACTATAGACTGGTAGCTTCAACAGCAGCCATTTATTTTCTCCCAGTCCTGCAGCCTTGAAGCCCAAGGTCAGGATGCCCGTGGTGGTCGGTGTCTGGTGAGGGCTCTCCTCCTGGCTTGCAGACGGCCACCCGCTGGCTGTGTCCTCACATGGCAGAGAGGGAACGCAAGGTCTCTGGTGCTTCTTCACGTGAGGGCACCGACCCCATCGTGAGGGCCTCAGCTCAACCTCGTCCCCTCCCGAAGGCCCATCTCCAAACACCATTGCCTCGGGCTTAGGGCTTTTAAACGTATGAATTTAGGGGGGTGACAATCCAGTCCATAGCAGTCTCTGTGAGTGTGTCACCCTGCCTGGAAGCCATGAACGCCACACACGGGGCTGACAGCCATAGTCGAGTTCTTCCATCTGTCGAGGCTGGCTTGTGTAGACGTCCTGCCCATTTTTACGCAGGGGGGGCCCATACGCCCCTTCCCCATTAAAGCAGACCAGAGCCCCCTGCTGGGGCTCCCCTGCCACGCAAGGTGAGCAGAAGGTGGGAGGTGGCACACTGCGAGCCAGTAGCTTCCCCAACACCGAGCTGCCTGGAGCACACTGCTGGATCGGTGGAGCAGGCCAGAGATGGGCGGAAACGGGAGATGGAATGGCTGGGCACAGGCAGGGCACCGGAGGCAGGGTTACACGTGCAGGCTTCCGCTCGGCCCGCACCTCATTTATGCATGTCTCCAGCCGATGGTGCGGGGGCGCTTACCCCAGGGACGGGGCAGGCCACTGCAGGGACCGAGAGGAGAGTCAGGTGGGCCCCTTCCTGCCCCGAAGACCTTCCAGCCCCCCAGCAGATGCCATCGTGTGTCACAGATGCCCTCATGTACACCAGTGTGTGCCAGCGCAAGTTCAGTGGAACAACAGGCCCAGAGACCTTCTGCCACACACATCACCTCTGGGGGCCAGGTGGCAGCAATCTCGTGCCTGATGTAAACAGTGACAGCGACAGCCACCATTCCAGGCCCTCAGAGCCAGCACTGTGTACACAATTCACTTGCAACTTCCCTTCTAGCCTTGGGCCGATTGTATCCTATAAGGTACGACTATCACCCAAGTCTTCAGATCAGGAAACTGAGGCTCAGAGATGGGAAGTAGCTTGCCCAGTGGCTAAACTGGGATCTGACCTCAGGTCTCAGTCCAGACTCTAAGGAGCTTCTTTGTTCTGCTCCACCCTTGGCCTCCGAAGCTGTCCCTGTCCCAGGGAGTGGGGTGCCGGGAAACATCCTCCGCAAATGTCACTGCCCTTTTCCCATCATGAAGCTCTGCTCCACGGTGACCACGTGCCTGACGGATTTTTGTGGGAGCTCAGGGTCAAGGCAGGGTCTGCAGTGCTGTGTTTAAATCTCGCCCTGTCCCTGTGCAGCTTCCATACACAGATATTTTTGTGCCGTGACTTGCCATTTTCCCATGACTTGACCCAGTGTGCTCTCTGCATCAAACTGTTTACTTTCAAAACATTCGTGTTTCTCTAGGCACGCTCTTGCAAATACCCTCCGGGGCTGCTGGGCTTCCAGAGAGAAGCAAGCTGCAGGCCATGGCTGAGCACCCCATGTTCAAGTCACCCCAGCCTAGGGGAGGCTGAGGCCACAGCAGCAAACCTAGAGCAGTGACGCCGGCGCTACCCCACGGCTCGTGGGGCACCAGGCTGCTCAAAACCCTTGTGAAGGTGTCTGACCATGGTCTTCTTTCTCACTGTTCCCACTGCTGAGAGTGGTCTGAGGCCCCTTCCCCAGCAGGGATGTTCCAGCTCCTGCCCAGGCCATGGTGCCAAGTGGCCTGGGATAGATCCACAGCAACAGGAAGGAGAGCCCCCACCAGCAGCCTGGGGCTTAGAGAACCAGGAAGTTTTCCTGTGCAGCGAAGTCTGGGAGACGGGCCATCCCTGTCCCCAACCACCGTGCCCCAGGTGACAAGCCCTCCAGAGGAGGCAGCACCGAGAGCGGGCAGGGAACAGGCACCGGGAGGCCTCAGCAAGGCACTCGGAGTCCCTGAACCTGGCTGTCCTCACCTGCCAGACAAGGATGAGGATGATAGGACGTCCCTCCTGGCGCTGCTGTGAGGATTAATTCACCACTGTGTGTGAAATGCTGCGTGGTGCATGGCAAACGGTGAGTGCCACTCACACACCAGCTAGCGTCACTGTCAAGATTAGAAACTCGAGGGCCAAGCAGAACTCGCTGACCTCCCGCACGGACCACTGGGTTAACGTAAATATTACACGATGCTCATTAAATGTCTCTACATCCAGCTGGAACCCAGCAGAAGCATCCTGTGCTCTTTGTGGCAGATGCTCCAGGGACAAAGTGAGCAGGTCACAGTGGACACCCGCTCCCACCCATGAAAGAAAGTCAGAAAGGGAGGCGTCTTGCCCTGGCTCAGGCTCAGGCTCTGAGGACCCCACCCGAGGACCTTGCCTCTCCAGGCCACCTTGCTGGCCATCCCAGGGTGGCCTTGGAACCCTTGATTGGTCCTCACCGTGAGCTATCATTATGCAGCTGTAAACTCCTAGATCAACACACTTGCGTCCAAATACCCACCCCGGCACATCCGTACCTAAGCCACGGGCTGTGCAAACCATAGGGACTTCCGACTGCTCCCTTTGTGAGGAGGGAGGGAAGGGGGCCCTGAGGGAAGCACCCAACCAGTGACTGGCAGCGGGTGGTGCAGAAAGCCCCCAGCAACCTCACCCTTGGTGGGGGGTGGGATGCCTCAGGCTTGAGTTTCCTGGGTCCCCGGGAGATAGGGCCTGGCTGCCCCAAAGGTGACATTTCCCAGGTTCACCTGTCCATGCCAGGGGCTTCCAAGATAATCTCCCAAATGCACCACCTCCCTCCAATCCTGGCCTCAGGGTCTGTTTCTGGGGGGTTGAGAAGGTCCAACCAAGGCAAGAGGACAAAGGCCCAGAGGTTGGCAAAGGAAAGACTTATCCAAAGAAGTGATCTGCAGCAGATGAGAGGGAAGAGCGGCAGGAAGAAACTGGCATCTCAGGGCACCTCCCTGTCACTTACATCAAATCTCACTACGGTCCTGTAGCGGAGGCGATATGTCCATGTCTCAGAGGTAGCAGCTGAGGCTCAGACATGCCCCAGGTGCCCGACGGGGGACAGGTGAGGCTGGGATTCAAACCCAGGTCTCTGGCTCCAGAGCCCAGGTCCCAGATGCATCCAGGCAGCACTGGGGAAAATGGCACGGTCTCCAGAAGTGGGACGACTTCAACCATTTCATCCAGGTGATACGGTGACCAGAAGCCGTCCCCTCTGGTCCGTGAGACTGGCGAGAGGCGGTCAGTGGGGAGGAACAGCTTTTGTGCTCCTTCCCTGCCCCCCACCCCACCGCTGCACCCCGGCAGACCCTGGGAGCCTCACCCTCCCAGGCACAGGGACAGCCCGCTGGCCCCTCGCGCTGTGCGGCCCCATCTCCCACCTTCCCCTGGCCTCGGGAAGCCCAGAGCTCAGCTTTCTCTTCAAAAGCTCCGCTAATGAGAAGCACATTTCCTTTCCTCGGGGAGGCAGCTGTGGGATGAGAGTCGGAAGTGTAAACTGGTGGTGGATGAATCATCGCGCTGCTTTTTATTAATTTTTTTGTGGCAATGTTTTTATGATTTTCTAAAAACACATAGAAGAATAAGGCTCATCCCTCTCGTTATTGGCAACACCTGTTTGGAGTAGAGTTCAAAAGGGTACAGATGTGGGACAATCTCCCTGGGCTGGGGGGCAGCACTTAGAACCGGGCGCCGGCCGCCTCGGGCCAGACACGGCCCAGCAGAAGTGTATGTCCGCATGCAGTGGAGACAGGGACGGCAGTCGGCACCGTGCGGCTTTACGTTCTTCCCTGCTGCACATTGTAAGTGTTCAATAAATACGTATCGAAGGAACAGATGAATTAACTGATGCAATGGAAACTTTCTATTTCCCCAAGGAAATTAAAGTAATTGACCTGCAGTGGCCCAGTAATAACAGGGAATACGATATAGTCATAAACTTAATGATTGGGAGACTATTTAATGACAATGGTAAAGTATTCCCCTTTTATTTTTAAATGAAAAGGAAATTATAAAATAGTGTGTAGAGCAAGATCCAAGTTTTATCTTCCAAATATAGGCACAAATGCTAGCAGTAGTTATCTCTGAACGATGGCATAGCGCAGGGTTTGTAATTCCTTCTCTTTCTTTCCCTGTATTTTCCCATTTTCAGTAATGAACATGTGTTACTTTGGTAATCAGGAGAAATATGCTCTATTACCAATAAGATGAAATATCATAAAGGACTTGACAGCTTGGCTTCCTGGCAAGAAACGCAGACAGGACTTGTCGGAGGCCTTCTCAGTGAGGCTCCTGGCCCTAAAGATTCAGTCCTTGGGATGCCTCGAGGACCCCTGGGAATATCAGAGAGAGGAGACCCGGACAGACAGGACATTTCACCCCGCATCCCTGCTCCAGCCGGGCAGCGCCACTCTGGTGGGCTTCAGTGTGGATTTTACTCCACTGATCAAGGCACCAAGAAATGGTGCCTTATATTTTTCCAAAGCAAATTAAATCTGACCCTGTGCTCCCATCCCCCTGGGCTGATGGCAAATTCACTCTGTCATTATTAGGGCTGCCTCCCCAACTAGAGTTGCTGGATTCAGCAAATAAAAAAACAGGATGCCCAGACGAATTTGTATTTTGGATAAGTAACAAATAATTTTTAGCATAAGTACATCTCATGTGATATCTGGGACATAATTATACTAAAATATTATTTCTTGTTCATCTGAAGGTCAAATTTAACTGGGTGCCCTGCATTCTGTCTAGCAAACCTCGCTCTGTGCCCCCAAGGGTCCTGCAAAGGCCCAGGGTGGTGATGCAGAGCAGACAGGTGAGGAGGCCTAAGGCCGCTGGTCAACACAGCTCCACGCCCCTGCCACAGGTTTGCTCAGGGGCAGGGGCCTCTGCCGCCCCTATGCCAAGGGGGGCTGGGGCATCTTTGCCAAGGCTGGCCACCTGGTGACCAAGGGTAGTCATCGGTCACCCCCCAAGGCCCTGCCATCTCTGGGCACCCTGTGCAGGCAGCACCCCATGCCATCAGCCCTGTATCCATCAGGGCCTGGCAGGAGACCTCTGGCCCATCAAATCTGGTGATCTGGGTGAGTTTAATAAAAAGACAAAGACATGCATCAAATGTAGAAAAACAGGTTGGCCTGAGTGCAGCGGTGTTTACAACTAATTGATCACAACCACTTACAGATTCCTTGTTCCTTCTCTGCTCCCACTGCTTCACTTGACCAGCCTTAAAAAAAAAAAAAGAAAGAAAAACAAAGTTGACTCAAGGCAACAAGAGGGATATAAGAAAATAGATGAGGGCGGAATTCAATAAAATCAAGAACAAAACATAAATGTTAACACAATCAAAATACAAACATATAAAATGAAAACAGAAAACAATTGAGATATAACAAATAGTTTTAAATGAAATCTTTAAGAAATATTATTCACAACTATAAGTCAATACTCAAAAACAGATTAAAAGGATACATTTCTGGGAAAAAAAACATATAAAGTGACAAAATTAATACAACAGAAGATAGAAAATTTGAGTAGATCAGCAGCCGTGAAAGAAAATAAAAACCCAAGAGAACCAGCTAACTGTCAGGAGAGTTTGGGACGTTGCCAGATACTCAACATACAAAAAGCAATCCCGCTCCTCCCTTCTAGCAAAACCCACTGAAAAAAATGAAGTCAAAAATATGATAGCATTCATTATAGCAGCAAAAAATGTAAAATAACTCAGACTACCTACCAGAGAATGCATGAGATCTGTATGGAGAGCATAAAGGCATAAAAGGATACGTGAGAAATGGCAAGGGGGCCCCATTCACGAATGGCACACGCAACCCTGCCGAGGGCGAGTTTCTGCAAGCTCATCTGTAAATTAAAAATAATTAAATTAAATCCAATCAAAAGCACAGCAACGTATTTTCAGGAACTTTACGAATTGATCCAAAAATTCATGTGAAAAATAAAGATTCATGGATGGCTAAAATAATCTTTTTTACAAAAGATCAAAAAAGGGGTATTGGCAAAGGAACAGATGAGAAGATCAAAGAAACAGAATAGAAATTCCATAATCAGACCAAAATGATAGCATCAAAAACCAGGCAGGAAAAGATGAATTATTTAGTGAATGGCGTTGGAGATACGAGGCGGCTCCCACCGCGTGCAGGCTCCACTGCGAGTGAAGAGCCACCAGCCCGACACAGACTCACTGGCCGCATTTACCATCGAAACGTTGTGCTGCCTCTTTGACAAACGCTGGTCTGGGTATTTCAATGCGCCTTATAATTGCAACATACATCCGTGGTATTTTTCAATGTTTAATGTATTTTAAGCACTTCCATAATCCAAACTTTTCCTACATAGAAAAGCAGTTGAAAGAAGCAAGCTGTAGGTGAAAAGCAGACTCCTCAACTCCCTACACGGAATTAGGCAAGCAAATAATCGGCCTGCTTCAAAGGAAAGATAAGCAACTGCAGCATCGACTTCTGACAGCGCAGAGGCAGGCGACCCGGGATGTACAAGCGCCGTCCAACTCCAATAAACGGCAGCAGGAAAGGAGGAAAACAGGAAGCATGAAGAAAAGTGTCTGTCCTAGATATTTACTTCCTCCTTTGGAAATAGAGATATTTTAAAGTCTTGGTGTAGGTTACGAAGAAGGAAAAAACACACTAAAAGTTCTTTCGATGCAACTAGCAATGGCATTGGAAAGTCTTCATGTTACATACAAAGACAAGAATAGAACACTGTAAACATTATGTATGTATATAATGTAGCATAAAGTAATATAACATTATAATCTAATGCATCGTGTACGCACACATGCATATTCCAAACAGTTTAAGGACCACATGTGAAAGTTAAATTATAAAGCTAATAAAAGAAAACAGAAACAGCTTTATGGTATCAGGAAGAGTCTTAAACAAGTCCCCAAAAGGATAAACGATGAGAAGAGAAATGGAAGACTCATCTTCATCAGAATAAACAATTTCTGTCTGACAAATAATACCACAGACAAAGGAAACAGGTGACCGAGAGACTGGGCCAACTTTTTTCCCAATGCCTGAAACTGACATGGAATTAGTATCCAAATTATACAAATAACTCTGACAAATGAGTAAGTTGAAAACAGGCAACGCCTCGGGAAAATGAACCAAAGTTATGAACAGACAATTCAGCAGAAGAAGTCCTATCATCACATAGGTCAATAAGCAGGCTCTACCGAGACCCCACCTCACCGCCATCTTCATGGAAAAGAGAAGGCCACACAAGGGCAGCTGTGCTTTGCAGAAATGGGATCCCTCCTGTCCGGCCGGTGGGAGGACACACTGGCGCAGGCAGAGAACCATCCAGGGGTACTTGGTTAAATGCGTGCACCACCCTCGACACAGTGACGCAGACCCTACACACACACCCCAAAGATGTTCTTGCACGACCTGGGAGACGTCCAGGACATTCATCAGAGCATCGTTCAGTGCAAAGCCATAGGCAATGTAGGGGCCCATTGCTCAGGAACGGAAAAGGCTCGTGAGCTGTTTGTTTGTATGCTTTTTAAGTATACTCACACACTGGAAATTCCACACAGCAGTCAGATGTACGGAACCAGATTTACATATAGCAACAAGGGCCAATCTCAAAAACATTATGTCTGGTGGAAAAAGGAAGAAAGAGATTTATGGGCCAATACTGTTTATGTAGATTTAAAAACACGTGCAAAATAGCACTATATATTAATATTTTTCGAGGAGTCACTTGTTTTAAAATAAATGTATAATATATTGCGATTGGATTGGAAGAACTTAAATGCACGAAGGTAGGTATTACTGGGCAGCAGGAAATGGGAGGGAGTGGGGAGGACGAAAGGGGAAATAATGAAGTAAATGAAATGGAAGCACAGCCTGGCATGGGCCACCCTCGCAGTGAGCCGGACCCCAGCTGAGTCATCAGCTCTGCACCCCGAGGAGCCCAAGAAAGCAGATAGGCCCCATGGGCGGCCCAGATGGCAAGTCAGCACCACCCACCTGCATGGGGACCGACCTAGGAGCCAACACCACACGCATCTGGGGTCTTCAGAGCAACAGCTCAAGTCTGGACCTTACCTGCAGCCCAGGTAAGCCCCGCAGGGCCCTCTTAGCAGGGTCTGGGAAAGATGCACCACATGTGTCACCCAGGTGACAGCCACCATCTCAGTTGCTGTCTGAATAACTGCTGAGTGCTATTTCTTGTTAATTAGATTTCAGTCCTGCTAACTGTGAGGTAAGAGGAAAGACTGACGGTCCTCCGTTTCAGGGTTCCCACGGGCACTCACACGGGGAGGGGTGGACAGCTACCTTCTGCGGCAGCAACGTGCCAGGAAAAGAACAGCTTCGGGACCTTGGGGAAGGGGGCACTGACGGGGGTGGCATTTGTTTACCTTCCCTGCGGTGACAGTCTGAACAGCGAGGACCTCAGGACAGGACTGGTGCCCCTCCAGCAGCACAGGCGCTGGGGAAGTGCCTGTGGAGTCTGCGGAAGGAGGAAGGACAGATGGGGGGGGAGGGGGAGGGAGGGAGGATGGATGAGCCATGACACACATGTGCGTACACACACACACACACGCGTGCGCGCGCCTCACGGGCACACTGACTGAGCAAAGGAACGTGAGGCTCTCTGACAATGCAGTCTGTTCTGTACACGCATCTGGCCGTGGTGTAAACAAACCTGCTTCATGAAAACAGGGAGTGAGCTAAGCACATCCTGGAATCTTCCAGGCAAATAAAACTTATCCCTTTAAGCACCAGTCTTTTTATTTTAACCGTTTAGAATAAAAACACTTTGTGAAAGGTACTAATGCTCCCCACATTTAATTATTACATTGTTTATTTAATTGCCCACAGAACACCAAGTGTGATTTGATATTTTCTCAAAGGAGTCATCATTTGTAACTTGTGTCCCCTGTTGTCACCAAGAGAACCTCAGGGCTGGCAGGGCCTGAGTGTGCAACCTGCCTGCTCCGTGGGCCACTCTTCTGTTCCAAACCTCGTTCTCCTCTCTGAGCGCGGGGCCTTCCCGGAGGCTGCTCCCTACCAGGCCGCTCTCCTTGACTCTGTGGTATTTGGTTCGTCACTGGCTTCCAGCTCGATCTAGTCCTGCTCGATCACTGGTGTATCCCGGGGCCCAGCTCTGTGCTACAGGAGGGCGTGTTTCATCTGGGAAACTTGCTCCTACCTGCCTCGGGGCCTGGCAGCTACTTCTCTCTCTGCTGGGGAGAGGAGAGCCCGGTGTTCCCAGCAAGGGCACAGCTGAGCAGGCCAGCTCCTCAGAGGGACTTGATACCCTCCCACCCACAGCAGGGGACACAGAGGCCCGGGGACTCAGCCTCGAGCCCAGGATGCAGAGTCCTCAGCGAGCCCAGGGCTGATGGGGAGAGGATAAATGAAGGTGCTCACTGGGGCCCCCAACACAGAGAAGGCGGGAAAGTCGGCATTCTCAGCTGCTCGAGTGTGTGCTCACATAAGACAGGAGCAAGGGGAAGTCATGTCAGAAGACTCATCACCAGCAGACAGTGGGAGGGAGTCTGGATGCCAGGTGTGGTCAGCTTGGCATGGAGAGGCCAGCACATGTGTGCCCAGTGCCCAGGGCCTCAGCACACCCACCTCTCCCCTGCGCTGGCTTCTCCTCATCCCCCTGAGCACTTAAAGACCCAACAGCGTTCTGTCCTTGGTCCTCTCTTCTCTCTCCATACTCAGTCTTGGTAATCTCATCCAGTTTCAAGGCTTAACGTCATCTGTATGTCAAAAACTCCCAAACTGACATTTCCAGACTGGATCACTCTCCAGGACCTCAGGCTCATCCATCCAGTTACCTATTTGACATGTTTCTGCTTGGATGTCTAATGGACATCTGTGTCGGTTATCAATTGCTGTGTAACAAACTCCCCAAAACTTAGAGCTCCAAAAGAACAATGAATGTTTCTTGTGATTCTGTCAGTCGGGAATTTGGACAGGGCTCATGTGGGCGGTTCTTCTCTCCACGTGGTGTTGGCTGGAGTCACTCTCCCAGCTGCACTCGTCTGGGAACCTGGCTGGGGTTGGAATGTTGAAGTTCTTTCTCTCGTGTGCGGCCGCTGGTGCCGGTTGTCAGTCGGCCTCAGTTCTCTCGGGGCTCTTGCCGCTACAGCGATCTGTCTCAGCTGCCCTTCAGCACGGCAGCTACCTCCCAAGAAAGCACAAGGGGAAGCTGCCAGGCCTCTTCAAGGCGAAGCTAGGAACTGGTACAGCTTCATTTCCTCCACATTGTATTGATCAAGTTACACGACCAGCCCTAATTCAAGGAGTCAGGGAGAAGGGGACAGAAGGAGTGGGACTGTCACTGGTGCCCGTGGAGCCTTGTCACCGGGACATCTTACACCCAACCTGCTGAAATCCAGCCACATGCCTTCCCCTGACAACGACAGAGTCAGCCAGCCAGCCCTCAGGCTGGAAACCCTGCACCCCACCTAACACATTACGTGTCCTGTCGGCCCCACCTTGAAAACACATCCTGAATCCCACCCCTCCCGCCACCATCCAGGTGAGTCTGGCTCCTCAGCATCTTCCTCCAGGTTCCTCAACAGCCCCCCAAGGGTCCCTCCACTTCTCCCCCTGGAGTCTACTGCCCACATGGCAGCCGGGTTGACCTTTCGATGCCTTGGTCAGATAGTAGGTCAGAGGGTTCTGTTCAAACCTTCCTGAGGCTTCCTGTGTCCCTCAGAGTAAAAGCCAAAGTGCTTGCAATGGCCCCGGGCCCTACGCTGTCTGTGTCCACCCCGTACACACTCTCGTGACTGCCCAGGCCTGGCCCCGTGGTCACTTCCCTGGCTCGCTTCCCTGCCGCCGCCCTGCCCTCCCATCTGGTAAGCACCCTGCGGTCCACAGAGAGCTCCCGTAGCCAGAACCAGCTACACGGTCTGCAGTGCCCAGCACAAAATGAAAACGTAGGCCTTTGTTCCAAATGACAAAGCCATTTCAAGACGGCTACAGGAGACCATAAAACCAAATGTGGACCCTCTGGGACTGGGACCCTGGGTGCCTGCCGCATGGGTCACACTCCATGAAGCCAGCCCTGCCCACACCCCTCATCTCTTCTGGCTCTTGGAATGGCCCTGTGAGGCAAGTGACACAGACATTTTCATTTTCCTCATGTCCAGATACCAAAACGGGCTCAGAGAGCGTAGGGGCTGGCAAGGGTCACACAGCTGGAAAGCAGAGGGCCAGCCCTGGACTCAGACCTCAGCAACAGGCTCTGTACTGTCTCCTCCACGCCTTGCTCAACCTGCGATCACCCTGCGAGGAGACAGGCTCTGAGCCCCTCCCCAGCCCAGGCCACTTCCTCTCCTCTCCGGCCCGGTCACCCTGGCCTGGCCCTGGCTCCAGTCTGGGGACATCAGGAGTCCAGCCCCACCTGCCAGGCTCCCCAGGCCCCACCCAGTGTCATGCTCAAAGCCCCTCCACACTGGGAACTGGGGTTCATTCGAGCTAGGAATGAGGCCAAGGAAGATGGCGAAACAGAAAAGCAGAACCTAGAGGGAGGATGTCGCTTCTGAAGGTGGAAATCAAGCGCCACACGGCTGCCTGGGGGAACCTGCACTGGGAAAGGGTGGGAGGTATGAACACTGAGTCACAGGCCCGGGGTCCCCGGCACTGGAAGCCGGAGAGAGCATCGCCTGACTCCAGGCAGAGCCCAGCAGGGCTGGCGAGGGAGGTGTCCGTGGGGACAGCAGACGCAGGAGCCCTAATTAGAGGCTTACGAAGGGCTTAGTCCCCAGATTACACACAGCCTGGGCCACTGCGGGCCCCAGGCCTGTGTCGGGACAGACTTAATGGCCTTGGCTGGAGTCACCACCAACATAAAGTATTCTTGTTCCCAGCGATTTTAACAAGGCATTTATGGACCCGAGACAACCTTGGGACAACACTTGGCTTAAGGGGCCGGCTGCCCAGACAAGCAGGGCAAAGAGGCAGGTCAGCACAGAGCCCCAGGCTGAGGCCACAAAGGCAGGCAGGACTGAGGGGCCTTTTACCCCCACGCAGGGACCGGGCCCTCCCCAGCCTTGTTAACGGGCAGCCGATGGGGCTCAGCCCTGCGGGGACCTTCACGGAGGTGGGGAGGGGCTGGAAGCCCACTGCCAACACCAACTTTTTAAACATAGCCCCAGGAGACACAAAACCACCAGGGCGGGGCCTCGGAGTCGCTGCTCCCGACAGCACCGGGGACCCGGGAATATCCTGGCTCCCACAGACCACCTGCCGCTTCCACCAGCCACACGCTCCGTCATGTAGCAATTCACTTGTTCTCCCATTTTGTTCATCGTTGGCCACAAGCAGGGTCCAATGTGGTGAGATGCACCTCTCGGTGATGCGCTTCCAGCCAAGGGCAGAGACACCTGGCGTTTCAGTTCATCTGTCTCGAGTGACTGTAGATTTCCGTGTTTTTCTTGTGTGTAGCTACCATTTACTGAGAGCTGAACGTATGTGAGACCGCGGAGCAGGGGCCACGCTTGGACCCTCTCATCCCAGCCTCGCAGCAGCGTGGGGGTAAGGACACCATGATCAACCCCATGGCACAGCTAAGGAGCCAGGTTCAGAGCAGCCCGAGGCCACACAGTGGTAGGTGACAGGCTCCTCCACCTACCACGTCCACGTCCACACGGGTAAACTCCCGAGAGCAAGGGAGGTGCCAACAGGGGAAGACGCGACCAGCTCAGCTCCACTTGGCACAGTCAAGGACAGCTTCCTGGAGGTGGTGGTTTCCAAGTCAGGCCTAGAATGTCAAGGGTTTGGCAAAGAGGAAGGAGCAAAGGGAAAACAGAGCATGTGTTGGGGCCTTCCATGGTACAAGGGACCTCGCAGGCATGGTAAGTCAAGGATGCTGAGATGGAGAACTTATCCTAGATTCTTACCTGGTGGGCCCAGTGCCGTCACAAGGGTCCTTACCACAGAGAAGGATACGGGAGGATGGAGGCAGCAGTCAGTGCGACGAGCCACGAGCCCAGGCATGCGTGGCCTCCAGAACGCGAAAAGGCAGGAAATGGTCTCCCCCAAAGCCCGATGGCAGCCCAGGGAGAGGGATTTGGACTTCTGACCCCCAGAACTGTAAGATAATAAACTGCGCTGTGCCAAGCCACTGACTTTGTGCTAATTGGTTACAGCAGCCACGGGAAACTCCTGGCGTGGCGGGAACGGCCCGCTCGCGTGGGAGTGATCCCAGCCGCAGCTCCGAACCCTGAGAGTTTTATGCAAGTGTCTCCTTTCATAGGGGCAAAGTGATTTCAAATAATTCTGCTCTTTGAGTGCAGAAAACAAGCTTCAGATAATTCCATTCTACTTCCTGTGGAGGGTTTAAAAAATAGGAGCTGAAAAATACATAATTACTTTAAATGGCAGCAGATTCTTCCCCAAATGAGACACATTTTCTTCCTGGAGAGTGATTTTAAAGTGTTTTCTGACAAAACCAGCCCAATTCAGCTGACGGGTCCTACCTGCCACCAAGTCACCAGATGTGCCTGCGATCTGGCCACTGATGGGAGCCAGGTTGAAAGGAGCGACAAGGCCAGGTAGGTGACAAAGAGCCCCGGGCTTTGGCAGGTTCAGGCTTTGGGGCAGGGAGTTTCCCAAAAGCTAGAAATCTAACAAGTCGACTGCGTGCACAGGAATGTTGCCATATTTTAGTAACAGGCCTTAAGAAAGTGTATGCAGGCCGGGCTCGGCGGCTTGGGCAGGTATCAGTGGCTCACACCTGCAATCCCAGTGCTTTGGGAGGCCCAGGCAGGAGGATCACTTGAGCCCAGGAGTTCGAGGCTGCAGTGAGCTATGACGACACCACTCCACTCCAGACTGAGTGGCAGAGCAAAGCCCTGTTTCTAAAAAACAGAAAAAAAGAAAAGTATTGGGGTGGGAGGAGTCAGAGCCAAGGAGACACTGCTTAATCAATGGCCCACCCAGCAGAAAACAGAGTCCACGTGGACGTTCCTGGACCGGGGACAGCCAGCAGTGCTTGAGTGAGGTCTGCCCTTCTCCACCCTGGTCCAAGCGTAGACGGACTTGGGAAGCAGAGCCCACCTGCATCCCGCTGCCCACCAACCAGGCCACGCCCTGCCAGGGAAGACCCTTGGTGCGAGCACAGACGCCAAAACAGGAGGTTGTGAGATGGAGGCTCTAGTCCCTGCTGTGAGCCAAGGCAAGTTGCTGCCCATCGCTGGGCCTCAGGGTCCCCCGCCATAGCCAGAGTCGGCTGGACTAGGGGACCCAGCCTGGCGGTCTGGACTCCCTCATCCGCATCCCCAAGCCCAGGACTGGCTCCACCTGGACCTTCTCTCTCCTCTCACCTCCTCCCCGACGTGGCCCCAGCCCAAGCCAGAGCCTTTGCCAGCCCCCCACTGCCCACTTCCTGTCCCCCACATCCTGAGAAAGGACGCTCCTCCTGCTTGAGCTTCTCCAGCTCTTCCTTGCTCCCCCACCTCCCGGAGGTCGCCCCAAACTCAAACTTGTCTCTTGGCCGCTGGGCCACGGGAAACTTTGTTCTTAACCCTCTCCAACCCTAGGCTCGACTTCCTTTTCTCTTCAGGACCTTTACCTTCCATCTGTGTTTGGGTTCCCCCGAAGACAACCAGAGATGAAAACTCGGATGCAGGAGGTCTGTGTGGGGGTGGTCCCAGCAAGCACAAGGGAAGATGCAAACCCGAGAGGGTGACATGGGTTGAATTACATCCCCCAAAAAGATACATCAAGTCCTCTCCCCTGGTATCTGTGACTGTGACCTTATTTGGAAATAGGGTCTTTGCAGTAATTAAGAGTTAAGGTCTTTATATGTAATTAAGTTGTAAATTAAGATCCTGTGATTAGGATGGGCCCTTAATCCAGTATGACTGGTGTCCTTGTATGAAGAGTAGAGACACGGGCACACGTGCAAAGGAGCATGCCAGGCGAAGGCACAGACACGCAGAGGGAAGGTGGCCGCGTGAAGACGGAGGCAGAGACGGGAGTGACGCGGCCACAGGCCACGGCACGCCAGGCATTGCCGGCAACCACGGGAAGCCAGGAGACAGAGCACGGCCCCAGGTTTCTGCTGTTTGAAGCCACCCAGTTTGTGGAGGTTTGCTACAGCAGCCCTAGAAAGCTAACACGGACCCTGTGTAAACACTAATGGTTCTGTTGCTCCAATCGAAACTTGAGTGACACATGTCATTCTCTTTGGCCACCCAGCATCCTTGTCTACCCCTTCCCCACCTCATGCATCTCGGAAAAAGGCAAAAACCTCCTCCCATGATAGGGCCTTACGATGCCCGAGACCTGCCTCCCCAGCCTCCCTTGCAGCCAGCGGAACAAATATTTGAGAAGGGTTCTGCCGGTTACGTGCACGTGGGAGCCAGTAACGCAGAGGCTGGGACTCTGTGGACACCAGGCTGGCGAGGTTGGGGGCAGCAGAGATGCCTGTATGTTGGCTCTAGAGGCTTCCAGGGTTGGGTTCAGGCAGAAATGGCCAGCTCATTGGTGGGGTCAGCAATACACGTGAAGGGTCAGTACCCACTGGAGGTCTCAAGGTGTCTCCCAAGTTCTGCGAAGTGATTTTGAACCTCGTTCCTGCCTGCATAGCCTCCAAACCTAACTGTCCAACCTCTGCAGAAGATCCTGTGAGCTGCCTGATAGCCCCTAACACATTTCTGTTTTGCTTTAAGGAGCAGAATTAGCTTCAGCTGCCTGCAGCTAAGCTCCTTGATTGGCACGCAGCTTTGTGCACACAGCTCTTTCCACTTTTCCTGGCAGCCCCTCTGGCTCTAGAATTCTGGTGGGAGGCTTTGGAGTGAGTCAGGAACTGATCGTGTGTGATCTCCCACTTCCCAGGCTGGATGCTGGCTCTCTCTTCTTTCCCCTGAGCAATGGATGAGAGTGGCTTTGAATACAGGCTTTGGTGGCCACAGGCCTGGATTAGGATCCTTGTCCCTCAGTGGCTGTGTATCGTTGGGCGAGTTACTTACCCTCTCTGATCTTCTGTCTGTAAAACAGATTTGTAAAGACATCAGGATTTCTTCCCAGAAACCCTTCCTCCGTCTCCTGGTAGAGCCTGTCTTTCCTGGAGTGAGTTCATGCGTGACCTGTTGACAGACGGGCACAAGTGTCCAGGGGGCTCATCACAGTTTTCCAGGATTTTCCTGGTTAAACAGGACCATCTGTTTTTGCTAGAATTGCTGCAAAGGCTGAGGTGCGTCCTGGTGGCAGGCAGCTTTCTTGGCTGTGGCGCAGGGAATGCCTACTGAGGTGAGGAAGAGAGGGACAGAGGACCTGGGCCTTGGCCTCTAAATGCCAGCTGGGGAGATGGGGCTCCGATGACACCTTCCAGCTCCTGGATCCAGCTGAGCTTGAAGCTATACCTACTGCTGAACTTTTCAATCACATGAGCCGATCAGTTTCCTTTTTAGTCTCAGCTGGTTTGAACTGGGTTTTTCATCTCTATTGAGATGGGTCTCCGAGTAGGATTAAATGAGAAAACACAGAGAAAGTGCTGAACATGGATCCCTGCATAGAATCTGCCAGGTTTTCTTTTCCAGGGCTCTCTGAGGATGTGATCAGACTCCAGGTGGCTGGTCCCACCCGCCTCCCAGGCTGGTCCATGCCTCACCACCAGTGTTGGGCAAAGCCGGGGTTCAGTCTGGGGCCTGGCTGCACACGACTTTGTGTTCTTCACATTCGTTTGGACATTTTCCCATGTCATTAATATCCTTTGAAAGCCTGCTTTGCAATGTCTAACAATCCAAAATGAACATTTCCCATACATTTTTTTAGCCATTCTCCTACTGTTTGGCATTTAGGCTGCTTCCCATTGTCCACTTTATAAGTTATGCTCTAAAAGCATGTTTGTGCACAAAACTTTGACTGCGTCATAGATTATTCTCCTGGGATAGACTTCCTAAAAGTAGAATGATGAGGTAGGTCATGGACACTTTTAAAGTACCTGTTGAGATGTTCAGGTTCTGTCTGTTCGTTTTTAGAGACAGGGTCTGGCCCTGCTACCCAGGCTGGAGTGCACTGGCACAATCACAGCTCACTGCAACCTGGAACTTCTGGGCTCAAATGATCCTCCTGTGTCAGCCTCCTGAGTAGCTGGGACTACAGGCCACCACGCCCAGCTAATTTTTCTATTTTTTGTAGATACACGGTCTATGTCACCCAGGCTGGTCTTGAACTCCTGGCCTCAAGGGCCTCCCGAAGTACTGGGATTACAGGTGTGAGCCACTGCACCCAGCCTAGAAGCTCAGTTTTGAAACAGCATCTGTACCCTTTTATAACACCCCATTCCACTGTTAACCACTCTTCATTGGCAGAAATTCTTCTGCAGCTACCATTCATTTAGTGCCGGGGGCCAAGTGCTCCGGCGAGCATTCTATGTGCCTTTTCTTATTTATAACAACCCAAATGCATGGATAAGATCATTGCACGGTTTTAGAGATGAACAAGCTGAGGCTCAAGGAAAGTTTGCAACTTGCCAAAGGCAACCTGGCTAGAACAAGTGAAGGCAAGATGTGCTCCAGGTTTATCTGACTAAATCCTATACTGTTCTGTCATGAAACCCTCCTGGGAGGGAGGGATCACTTCCTGCTGGGAGTCCTACCTGAAAATAATTCCCCCGGCTGGTACCTGGACACTTCCTGTGTAATAGTATGAGATATCCCACTGGAAGCACATTCTAAATTATTTTGGGTCCTAGATCATGTAGGTTACACTTTCACAACATCCAGGTTGTTGGCATGGAGGACCCTGTCTGAGCAAAGTGTAGGTGCATTTACCCACGAGGCAAAGAGCCTGATAACTGGAGCATCTCCTAGTCTGGGGTCTTTAAGAAGCAAATTGCCCCCTTGGTCAACAGTGCAGCAGCCTGGGCACTTCTTTAGTGTTCCTTCCAATGGCACTGTCATGTCCTTCCTGGGCAAGGTCAGAGTGACAAAGGGAAAAGCAGGTGCTAAGTAGGCAGAGTTCACCCAGCACCCCCTCAGGACTGAGGGAGAAGGACCTTCAGAGGTTCCAGCAACTATGTCAGAAAGGATGGGGGGTATGGAAACAGGCCAGGACAATAGGTCTGAGAACCCACAGAGGTTTGGGGGATCTTGATTTGGAGCTGGGCTTGTTAGTCCTGTGTTCCTGGAGTACTCCACAGGAAACTCTGAAATAAAGGCCCTTTGGGAAAGGGGGGGCCTGTGCCATGTGCTGCAGCTGGTCTGGCAGAAGAGGCACCCTGCTAGGAGAAAGCCCTCATGCTGAGATGCTAACGACCCTGGTGGAGAAGGGGACCCCTGGGTGCATGGAGCCAGGGGGTGCAGCCAGACCTGAACCACTGGGTGCTGTGGGGCAGGATGGGGCTTAGCCACCCAAAGACCTATGAGTTCCCCGAAAAGTCAGCCCATTTCCTAAGCCAGCTGAAGGCTTTATGTAAGGCAGGCGGCTCTGAGGGGAGAGAGCCCTGGACAGAGTCCAGGTGGGAGGCCTTTGCTCCTGGCCCGGTCACTCACTGGCTCCTCCCCAGCTGCCCAATTTAAATGGCACCTCCTCCGTGCTCCTCCGGGACTTCCCAGCTCCTCTGTGCTCTGCACTGTACTCAGCTCTGTCCCCAGCTCTGTCCCCGCTCCTCCTTCATCCTAACCACTATGAATTTTGATGTTTTTTTCCTCTCCCTCCCCCATGACCTTGAGGTGCCATCTGTCTTCATTCTCTGGCCCCTGGCCCTGTTCCTGGCACTGCAAGCGTCCCACCAACACTGGTTGACTTTTGAGTTGTTCATCAATTTCTGAAATTAATCCACCTCAAGCTTTTCTTGGCAGTTGTCTGTAAATGGATTCGAGATGCCCAGCCGGGCAGGGGCAGGTGTGCTGGGAAAACCAAGGAAATCAGTATCTCACACTCACTGGGAAGACCTTCCACACTCTGACTTGTCTGTTTTTCCTTCATGCATGCATTCAGGGAAAACAAACTTCTGCACTTGAATAAATACGTGGTTCCTTGTGAACATCACCGTTGTAAGTGCAATAAATCACTGGAAACAAGAGACACCCCTCACAGTGGAGAACAGGAACGGCTCTCGCCAGCACTATCAGAAAGAGGCAGGAACATCAATAACGCCACCCGTCAAAGCCGAGAGGGAAATCAAAGCCCTTCCTGTTAAGGATACTGTTGAACTGGTGCTCTGCATTCATGGATTACAGACTGTGATCAGTGCGGGCTGGAGGGGACGTGGACAGCCCCAGCGGAAGGTTAGCCGGGTGCCCAAGGCCACCCAGCCAGCAATGGCAGAGCCAGGACAGGCATCAAGGGTGGTGAAGACAAGCCCCCACCTGGAGATCAAAGCACCCAGAAGCCTCTGTCACCACCCTGCCTGGGCTAGTCCACTGATGGGTGCCTCTTGGCAGAATCAGAATATGTAAAGCTAACGCCAGTGTCCTGGCCCTGGGGTTCTCTCCGAAGTGCCCAGCTCAGCCTCTGCGGCCTCACACACAGTAGGTACTCCATAAAGTTCGCTGAATTACAGATTCTAAACTCCCAACACTGGCAGTGAGTCAGCATCAAACACGTCATCACAACTGTGTGGTCTGATTCTGTCCTGGGAAAACAAATCAGCCAACAGTTGTCGCTGGAGGAGGTCATGAATTACTCAAGGCAATGGATGGTACTTCTCTCATCCACTTCCTGATCAAACCTTGTTTTGATCATTGAAATTTTGCTCCAAGGGTTTTCAACTCTGGCTGCACAGCAGAAAGTCTAAAGTCTGTCAAAAATATGCAGGTGGCGGACCCAACCCAGGCAGAGCACGCGGATGCTGCCAAAGTGCCCGCTTGTCCCCAGAGGACTCCAAAGCCTGAGGACCACTGAACTCGCAGAGGGGCAGAGCGGTGGGGACGCAGCCCCAGCTGCGCCACAGACGCCAGGCGAAGTTGGCGCCAGGCACTTTACTAGGCAGAACCTCAGCTTCCCTGTCTGTAAAATGGGTGTAATAACACCCTGCGCCCCCAACCACACAGCTCTACCCAAGACAGAGGAAGCCACTTTGCAGACCTTATAAAGCAGCTGCCAGTCGCAAATATTATTTTATTTGTGTTAAGAAGCCTGAGTTTGATCCATGACACTCAGATTCAAGAAATATCTCATTTAGTAATTTTTCTAAATAAAATTAAATCTAGCTGATGCCCCTGACAAACCCATGACCACTTAGCCTGCTGCCACCCCAGGGCAGACTGGACTGAAAGCCATCATGCCAACTCCAGCACATTCCATGCACAGCTGACTTAGCCAGGTGGCACCTCGCCCAAGCGGCCAGCCCGTAGTCTGTCCAGCCATCTCTCTGGGACACTGTGATCCTGAAAAGGACAGACAGAGTTCAAGGTCTCCGGGCTTTGGAAGACCTACCTTGTTTCTCGTCCCCCAAACTTCATCCCCCGGAGCATGGTCTCTGGGCCAGGTCACACTCCTCACCAGACAGTGAAACATTTCCGCTTAGCACGCAGCCTTGGGTTTCTTAGGGTTTTGTTCAATGCCCTGCTCACCAGGGTTGACCAGACACCCAAAATTAGTAACGCTGGGGCCTCCCTCTGCCTGCAAAGGCTCAGTTGCACATGAACCCAGGGCCCAGGGCAGAGGGAGCCTCACTCCCATTGCGTCTTTGCCACATTGACTGTGGGCTCACTCTCAGGCCCTCTGACTACTGCTCCTGTAACCCGGCCCCCACTGGCCACACATGCAGCCACTGTCCCATAAAAGGGTGTCAGCAGCAGTCTCTGCCAACCACAGAACCCAGACCCTTCCCCCCAAGCACCCAGGCCTCCTTCCATTCCATGCTCTCCCTCCATACACCCAAACAGAGCCCTGGAAACACAAAGAACCCATTAATCGCCCTCCTGGGCCAAAGAAGCTTGGAACCAGAGCCTTGGCCAGTCTTCCAAGAGGAGGGGCCGACAGCATGGAAATCGACTTTTTCATTATTTTCAGTGTCCTGCAGCAGCAAGATCAAGTCTAGTTTCCTGTCTCAGCAAAGTCATTGGCCACATCGGCATCCGTATTACCCAGATGGTGCCGACCTGAGCCGTGGGTTAGCCTGAAGCGCAGTTTAGACCGGGCAGGGGTGGGCAGCATGGCTGAGTGGGTGCATCTCCTCACCGGGAAGATTTTCATTCTCTCGCTGTCTTGCCTGCCTCTTTGTTTACTTTGCGTAAACCTCCACTACTATAGTGGACACCCCTGTGTCTAAGCAGGGGTCTAAGCCCCTTCCCCTGGGTGCAGGTGGAACCTGCAGCTTGCTGCTAGTCCATAGAATATGGCAAAACTTTGAGCCAGTCACTTGTGTTACAGGGTCTGAGACTCAGACTTGCCAGAATGGGGCAGAGACCCTCCAGCCGGCCTTGGGGAAATGAGCCACCAACTACAGGAGGGATGGGAGGAGGACCGTGGGGACCCCCAGGAGCTGAGAGCAGCCCCCAGCCAACAGCCTGCAAGCAAGCAGGGACCTAAAGGGAGTAACCAGCCCATCTCTGAGCTAGCTCTTAAGGGGCTGAGGAAGCCACATTTATTTCCAGATTTTCTTGTCTTCTATCCTACCCATTGATATTTCATTTAAAACCAGAGCAGAGGCAGGGCAACAACAGTGTCAGATTTCCTGGAGACTGGGACACGCTGGTGGCCCCCTGGGCTCCGTTCAGCCTCACAGGGCCCCAGCCAAGGCTTCCCTCCTGCCTCAAGCCAGAATGAAACACCTGCCAGGCCTCAGAGGGCAGGATCCCAAGGGATGGCCCAGGAAACAGCAACCCGTTTTTTCAGTGCAAACCGTGAGTTACTTTGGGAACCTGCTCGCTAAGCAAACCCCCATTCTTCACCTGTCAGGTGCATTCTTCTGAGTCCTTGCGAGAGGACCAGCGGGCAGCACGGCTCTCCCTTCACTCTGTCATGGAATCATTCACGAAATGCACCGTGCCGTGGCTTCTGCGAAGGGGCTGTCTGCCCGGGAGGATGAGGAGCCTGCAGCAGGGACGCCCCGAAACCTCCCTGCCTGACTTGACTCGGCAGCATGGCAGGGAGGGGCTTGTCCTCGCACGGCTGGTGCGCTGCTGTGCCGGTCTGAAACCAGAGGACCCCACCCCCCGGGAGGAAAGAGGACCAAGCAGTGCCTTAGGCCTGTGCCTGTGGCCAGCCCATCGATGCTCAGCACGCTGCCCCCAAGACACCAGTGCTGCGGAGGGTCTCCCAGGACCCCCCCTTGCTCAGGACCCCACTGTCCTGTTTGATCCCAGTCACACTCTCTCTGCCTCTGGCAGGACTGCCAAGCCCTGCTCCGCCCCAGGGCCCTTGCTCTAGCCCCAGAGAGCTGGCCACACCCTCGGCCCCCACCTCAGGATCCATTTACCTCACTCCCAGCAAGCCCAGAACAAGTGCCCGCTGAGGCCAGCCTCCATGCCAGGCACAGAGGGCGGGCACAAAGTCAGGTGACCTCACATAAGCCCACCAGAAGCCCATCAAGATTCATTCCAACCATTTTTAAGCAAACAAGCTGATGCTGTGACAGGAACAGGAGCATCTCCAGAAGGATCTAAAAATGACTCTTGGCCCGCCACATGGGACAATAGCGGGTCATGTGTGTGCCTGAGCAACCTGCTCAGAGTGGGCCTCCTTGCAAGGAAGCCCAGGGCCCCTCTCTGGAGCCTGTCTCCATGCTGTCCATCGGCACTTTTGGGGGACTCTTCCTCACCTCCCCCACCCAAAGCCATGGTGTCCCACGTGTGGTGAGGCTATGTGACATGGTCACAAGAGGCTATCTGGAATGTGGCTTCTGAGAGAGCAACGCAGTCGAAGCTCTGAGGAGCTTTTCACAACACCACCATGCACAGAAGGCAGAATCTAGGGGGAAAGCCCAGCCCCAGCCCCAGATCGGCGTGATGTGCACAAGTCAGTTGACCTCATGGAACCTCAGTTTTCTCACCTGTGGAATGGGGATAATAACAGTACCTCCCAGCTAGGAGATAAAATTAGAAACCGGTGCTTCACAACCTTTCTCACAACAGGGCACGTGGAGAACGTGAACTGTCTGCACAGCACGCTGCGTACAGGAGCAGCACTGCCCCAGCCACGCCAGAGCCGCAGGGACCCCGCTCAGGCAGCAGGTGCCGCGGGCCACGGTGGGAAGGCCTGGTGCCTATGAAGCACCAGGCAGGGGTCTGGCACACCGGGCCCCCCAACCCAATGCTGACACATCGCCATTTCTTAAGGAGCTCCCTGCATGGTTCCAGAGCAGCTGGTCTGCAAGTCAGGTGTGGACCAGAAGGTTCCAGTGGCTCACGATCAGTAGGCTCTTCCCCCAACAGGGTCACTAGCTTCCCCACCCATCCTACCCCTTCCTGCAGCCCACACACCGCGAGGGTCCTCCCCGCCTACTTAGCAGGCGAATCGCGTCCGGAGAACTGAATGGGTCCCTTCTGCTCCAAGGGCACCCCTCACAGTGTCCCTTTGTAGTCGCCCGGTGGCTGACCAGGCCTAACTGGGTCCTCAGCTGTTTACTCTCCCTGTAATTCTGACTTCGCCTCGGGCTCCCACCTTCAAAGCTGCGAGCATCGCTGTGGGGGCTCCGATAGGACCGAGGTTTCCTCTGGAAAAGTGGCTGGTCCCAGGCAGGGCCTGGTCTGGCTGGCACCGCAGACAGGCCTTGGGCCTTGGGCTGTGTTGGAGGGGGCGTGTTGACCCAAACAAACGCTCTGGTGGTAGATGCACCAACAGCCAGGCCCAGGGAGGTGCTGAGTCCTGCAAACGGCGTCGGGCACAGCTCCCGCCGGCCCGACACACCCCAGCTGCTCCCCAAGGAGGTACAGCCTCCTCCACCCTGACGGCAGAGCAGCCCAAAGAAGGAGGGCTGCTCTCTCCCAAATGCACCACCAAGGCAGACGTTCCTCCAACAGGAGACGAGGCCCCTCCCACCCTGGCAGAGAAGGCTGGCTATTCCAAAAGACAAACTGGCAGACCCCCTCCGGAGAGCGTGACCCGCCAGGGCAGGTGGGGTGGAGCTCTACCCCATGCAACAGGGACAGGTGAGGTGACCTCCCCTCTACCCTTGGCCTCTAGAACACACTGGGCGCAGCCCCAGCCCCGGCCACACGTACCAAATCAGGCTGGACCAGTCTCGGTTGGAGAATACGGGCCAGCTGCGGTCATGAGCCCGGGCTTTGTAGTTTTACTTAACTCCACAGGCTAGCTGGGGTGCCTGGGAGCCGGGTCCATGAGGGTCGAGCCTCACCTCCCCACCTGAAGACTCTGGTAAGAGCTGTCTGGCCTCCCTGGGCCTAGGTTCCCTGAACTACAACTTTTTGAGGCCGCTGTGGGGATTAGTGACTCTAAAGCAGGACCTGGCCTCCTCCATAAAGGAAAGGTCTCTACCACTAGTCACCACTCATCAGACTGAGACCCCGAGGGAGAGAGGCAGGCACTGGGCAAGCGAGTACAGGATTAGGACCCAGGCCTCGGCCAGGTGAAGCCAGAGTGAGAACCTAGCCCCCAGGTGTCCTCGCTTCCTGAGCCCTCTTAAGTAGCACTTCGACTCAGTCCTGCCCACCGTTCCGCACCCAAACCATTGAAATCCTCACTCTCAACACAGCCCTATGGGACTGACGGGTGGGGGGCGGGCACCTCCCTGAGGCCCAGTGCTGGGGGCTGGTGGGTCCAGGACCTGACCCCGGGAGGGCTGTTCCCAGTGGGACTCCCAGTGCCACCCAGACACAATGAACCCCCCATCAGAGCAGGGACAGGGCAGCTGTGTTTATCAAGGCCCGGGTGATCCCAGAGTGTTCCAAGAGTCTGAGAATCTTCAAAGGTCAGGTCAGGGGCAGAGGGAGCAAGAGGCAGGACCCAGGGCCCTACATCCCCTCCACCCAGCCTGCTGCCCCATCTTCCAAATGAGGAAACCGAGATGCCAGAGGCTGCACGCTTGGCCACAGCCACGGAGCTGGTAAGCAGCCTCCTAGGACTCAGAAGCCAGCTTCTATCTGCTGGGGTGTGGGGGCCGCACCTCCCTCCCATCCAGGAAGTCCGAGGTAAGCCCAAATCTAGGCCCTAGGCACTGGCCTTCCCCTTGGCACTGGTAGGGTTCAAGACACACTGCCCCAAAATACGGCAGTGGCATTTGAGAAAACAGCGGAAGCAGGAAGATCACTCTCACCTCCCGCCCCCGCTCCCCCCGAAGCAGGACATAAAACCAGGCTGACCTTCCCCCAGGCAGGACAGAAAACCCTCATTCCGGAGGTGCCCTCCCTATACCCGGAGGAAAGGAGTATCCCAGTTCCTGAAGGCACAAGGACACAGAGAAGAACCTGAACAAACAGGCCTGGTTTGGCGCCCCCTGTTGACTACCGTTAGATACTACTTTTCTATCCAATCATACTTTTCCAAGACTACCCACTTCATCAAACCTAGCATAAAAAATACACAGGTTTACCCATTTCTTTAAGTCTTCATTTCCTTACTAAGGCCCTGGTGTCAGATAACATTTATATTAAATAAATGTGCACGCTTTTCTCTTGTTAATCTGACTTTTGTTATAGGGGCCTCAGCCATGAGCCGAAGACGGTGAAGAAAAGATATTTCTCCTCCCTGCAGCACCCACACACCCAGGGCCTGCCGGACTGGGCTGGCCCGGGAGCATCACCACCTCAGTGACCAGCGGACAAGAGGGGCTCCGAGGGATGAGGGGCGAACGCGACACGCTGGCGCGCAGCCAGCCCGAGCCCAGGGCCAGAGCGCGGGAGCAGCGGGAGCCCGGGCCCGACGGCCACCGCGCCGGAGTGCAGGCAGGGGCCTGGGCCTCGGCATTTTCTGAACTGTCCGCAAGGAACACGTTTCGCTACCACAGTGATGATCACTTCCACAAAAGCGCACCGCTCCGCCGCGCGTGGGGACGCCAGACCCGCGGAGAGCAGCCGCCCACGGCAGAGGAGGGCGGCGGCCCCCACCCAGCTCCCGCCCTCGGCCGTAGGCCCCCGCCCACCTCCAGGCCCCGTCCCCGAACCCCGTCCAGCTCCCGGGAACCCCCCGTAACCCTCCTCCCAGCTCCAGGCCCACCCCCGGATCCCCCGGCCCCGCCCCCGGCCCGCGCACGCGCGCCGCAGTGGCTCGAGTCCGGCCGGGAGCAACGCTTTGCCGACACCGCCCCCTGCCGGTCCAAGCGCGCCCAGGGCCCCGCGGCTGCGAACCGCGCGAACCGCTCGAACCGAACCCCCAGGAGCGGCGCCCGGGCTTGCTGACGCACTTGCATGTGGGCTCTGGGTCTTGGAAGCGAGGGGGAGCTCGAAGCCCCTCCCCATTGAAATAGGGTCAGTTCCTGAGAAACTAACTTTGGGGGAAACTAAGTCACAAGGGGATCTTAAAATCAGAGACAGGGAATGACAACCTCACAGAACGCCAGTGGCCCTTTTCTGGCAGTCTCTATATGAAACCGGCCAGCAGCTTCAGACCCTGGGTCCTCTGAGAGTTCTCAAGGCGTGTTGAGAGACACCTGAGCCGGGTGCGCTCTGGCTGGGGGCTCAGGCTCACTGTGTCAGTCCCAGGCGGACCTCCAGGTTCCACCTCCAGAGACCAACTCAGCCAGGACCAGGCTTTAAGAAATAATACAACTGTGCTCCCGAAAGATTGTAATACTGTATTTGTACTGCACCTTTTCTATGTTTAGGTATGTTTAGACACACAAATACTCATCATTGTGTTATAGCTGCCTGCAGTATTCAGCAGTCACGTGCTGTGCAGGTGTGCAGCCTAGGAGCAACAGGCTGCACCCTACAGCCTAGGGTGTGTAAGTACACGCCGTGCTGTTCCCATGACAACGGCATCTCCTAAAGAAGCATCTCCCAGAACGCGTCCCCCCACCCCTCCCCATCATTAGCTGATGCATGACTGTACCGTCCTAATTCAACCCCTTCATTTCATAAAGGTGTAAAAAGAAAATAAAATCTCAGGATCACCACCCACCCCCCAACTCCTTATGCAAAAGGGAAGGCGAAGGCCTCAGGCACCTTGAAGAACTGTCCCTACAGATCCTTCGTTAAGGAAATTCCTTACTGACCTCCCATAAGCATGGACATGCAAATTTTATCTATGCCTAGCACCTAAAACTACAGTCTATTCCATTCCACAGTAATAATGAATTACAGGGCTGGCTTGGTGGCTCACGCCTGTAATCCTAGCAGTCTGGGAGGCCGGGGCGGGAGGATCGCTTGAGCTCAGGAGTTTGAGACCAGACTGAGCAAGAGTGAGACCCCGTCTCTACTAAAAATAGAAAAAAGTAGCCGGGCATGGTGGCATGTGCCTGTACTCCCAGCTACTCGGGAGACTGAGGCAGGAGGATCACTTAAGCCCAGGAGTTTGAGGTTGCTGTGCACTAGGCTGATGTCACTGCACTCGCCTAGGCAAGAGTGAGACTCAAAAAATAAAAGAATCACAAGTTTATCTCCACAGGCCTAGAACAGAGACTAGGCAGGATCAGACATTCTTCCACCTACCCAGGGACATCTACATAATTGATGCTTCCTACACTCCCTTTTTCTCCTCTAACATTCCCCTTACCTTATGTAAAATGTAAATTTTCCTGGGTCTCAAAAGGATGTAACCATTTTGTCTCACTACCACCCCCACCTTTTATTTCTTCCTATATGCCTCACTCCCCTTTAAATACTGAAAATTCCAAATTCCCCTTCGGAAAAACAGCCTCGGCTTTGGCGGTGTCCTCAGCTTTGGCTTAATAAACCTCCATTGAGTGAGATTTTTGCCTCAGTCACTTACTTTGGGTCGACAAAGGAGAGAGAGGCCGTGAGGTGCCTGAGGTCACCCAGTCATCAGGAGGCCTCCCCAGGTTCCTGTCCCAGCTTGCATGCCACATAGGTGGGCAAGTCCAGCAATGCATTCTCACAAAGCACTGCTGTGGACCCTCCGTGACTCTAGGATTCCTGGGGCAGAAGCAGACTCTCACCCAGGTTCCAGCTCCCAGGTCCCCCACTGAAGTCCCGCAGTTTTGCATGTTGTTTGCATACATATTTTTGAGAAAATAAAAAGAGCTCAGAGCAGTCTGAGAGCTACGTGAGATATGCAAAATGTATCAGGTCCAGAGAGATCGGATTATGGGACTGCAATCGTCCCCTCCCGGCTCGCCCCATGCCTGGGGGGCAATTGCTTAAAGCCATCAGTTCCTGACTAGCTGCCTCATCCAAAATCTCCAAGTTCCTGGAATCTGGGGTACAATGAACAACGTGTAACCAATAAATAGCTTGTGTTATTTTAATGTAAATTCTTGGAAAACAATTTAGGAACTGCCTATTCTTTTCCTTTAAAACCCTGCTTGTAACTGCTGTTAATTGGAGTGTATATTCGCGACAACTTGAATGAATCTATGCTCCCAGGCTGCAGTCCTCAAACTTGGCCCAGATAAACTCTGCGTATATTAAGTTTGCCTCAGTTTTTTCCCTTCAGGTCAACATTTTTAAATGACTCCCAGGAATAATTACTTCCAGCTGGTTAACAGGTACAAGGCCAGGCACCCAGGAGCTCTAAATTAAAGTGATTTTCTGAATAAAAAAGGAAGGCAGGAGAGATTAGGAGCTGGTGGGTTTTACGTACCCCTCACTTCCTATCTTGGGGACCTACCTGCGGGAAAGCCACCAAGTTACGCCCCGCCCTCTACCCAAGGCCTTATCTGTAGCTATCATCTGCTCTGTGCTTCAGTATTGGGATGCAAATTATAAAAGCCACATTAGTTCAGATATTTCATTAACAATTTGCAGGCTGACGGATAGGGGAAAACATCTCATGTGCAAGTTAATCAAAGTAAAGGCTGGGGAGCAAATAGGACTCTTGAGCCCACACATGTGAGCAGTGGCGTGAGTCCTGAAATGTGTTTTAGAGAGTTTTTTCCTAAACAGACTAAGCTGCTTCTGTGTATATATTATTCATTTCAGTGGCTCCTGCTGGTATTTTTAAAATCATCCCCCAAGTTAGAAACAAAGTGAAATGCTTTTACACACACCAGGGGCTTCACAGCCGAGCTCCAGAGACAAAACATGCAGCTGAGCCCCAGCTCCCACCCAGCCCGTGGCACCTGGCCCACCTCTGAGCCTCGTGCTGCCCGGCAGGGCTCTTGGGCGCCTCCACTATTTCAGTGACCTAAAGCAAGTTTATTGTGTTTCTCAGGCTTGGTTTTGTTACCGAAAGCTGTGCCACTTGTCCTCAAGGTCTCATCTGAAGAAGGAGAACAAGTGGTTTGAGAAGAAGGAAAGAGAAATTTTATTACTTTGCCAGCAAAGGAGGAGGATGGAGACTCCTGTCTGAAATGCCGTGGTCCTCACAATAATCAGAAACACAGAGCTTTCAAAGGGTGGCCATGCAGCTTCAGCCAACTGCTGCTCAATTACATCTGTCCATTCCGATCTGTCCCATCTCCGCTGATGACAATCCTGTGACCTCCACCCAGGACCTCCCTTTACCAGGTCTGGGCTGGGCCACCTCCAGTTGCACAAATAAGGAAAGACTTACCCTGTCTCCCCAGCCACAGGCCTGAGGCAGGGATGCAGGTTTTAGTTCTCAAGAAGGAGTGGAGGAGGATTGCCATTTTTTCAGGCCATTCCCTCTGTGACAGTTTCCTCATCTGTAAATGGGGGTAAATGTTAATAGTACCTGTGGTGAGACTGGAGGCATTTGGAATCATGCCTGGTGCAAACTGTTTAATAAATGCTGTTTCTTTGAACCACTGCCTATCCTCCGGGGCCAGCCAAATGGTACTCAATAAACACTTTTTGAATAAATGCACCTACTATAATAAAAAGCCCCACAAGGCCAGGGACCATGTGCCGTGTTCCCTGGTGGACTGGCAGCGCAAGCCCGGGGCCTGGCTTGGGTGAGTGAAGGGCACCCTGCATTTGCACTCAACACTCACTCTACAAGGGGGAGCATTTAATATCCAGATGCCAAGGCCCCATCTCCAGAGATTCTGATACAATCGGTTTGAGGTGGGGCTTGGACTTTGATATTGATTTTCTAAGCAGGCCAGGTGACCCCACTGCACGGGCAGCGCTGAAACGCACAGACCCGAACCTCCACATGCCCCCACGTGCAGCCTCCCCAGCATGGAGGCGTGTGCTGCAGAGGAGGCTGGGAGCTTAAAATTCCTAGGCTTCTCGTGCACCGTCATTTTCCAATCCTGTATTATTCTGGGCACATCAGCTATCCTGTCCCAACCTGTTTCTTATGCGTTCAGTGATTAATTTAGACGAGGTATCCTGGAAGGCCAAGTCTTCATTAGGGGGTGTGGAGAGCAAGGGCAGTGACTATTTTCGGTGTGAAAAAAAGCACCAGGATTATAACTTTCCTTTGACATGTCTAACCCAGGACATCCATACTCTCCGAGTTCTCCTCCAGCTTGGATGGCTCCTACCCTTCATGGTACAGCCAGGCCTGTCAATTCTACCCCATCTCTTCCTTATTTAGATATCACCCTTATCTAGAAGATTCTGTCTCTGGAAGTTTCCTCTCTCCCCAACTCTTCCAATTGTGTGTGTTGGGGAGCAGGGAGCTAACAACTCATTTATTGATCCACAACTCTGCACTGGGTAGTAGGCCAGGGGCTTTGCCTGTACCATCTTTTTCAATCTCCTAACTCTCCCGAAAGGTAGGTAGTTGCCCACTTCCTCACAGATGAGTAGCTCTGATCCCCGGCACCAAGTCCAATGCCAAAGCCTGTAACTCTTCCCTGCCTCCCCACTACCCTGCTTCCCCTCACTGCCCCCACTCCGTCCCCACGACAGCACAGCGAAGCAAGCATGCCCTTGCCTGCCCGGCCCTGCTGCACATAGACCCCGCCGCCCACCACCAGTGCCACCCTGCAACTGGACGACTGAGTCCCAGCGTCCGCCCTGCCAGGTTTTTCCAATAGTTAGGCTCATGCCACCTTGCTGCGCTACTCCTTTCCTTCAGTGACCCTGCTGCTCACCAAGTGAAGCCCCAGCGTCTTGCACTGGAACCCAAGGCTCTCCATCGCCGGCCACCTTCTTGCACCCAAGGTTCTGTTCTCCACAACTCCCAGTGCTTTCCTGCCTCTGGCCCTCTCTCACACCATTAAGGCCTTCAAAGAATTTAGCAGGGAGATTGTGGATTTGTTAGGATCACCTGGCCTTTAGGCCTTCTCTGATGAGAATCACAGAATGTAAATTAAACTGACTCCTGACAATGATCACATGCGCTAAGGCAGCTAGTACATCCCCAGAAAATTATTGGAAATGCAGAATCTAAGGTACCTATGTACACACACAGAAATCAGAATCTGCATTTTTGTAAGATTCCTAAGACAGGTTCTCAACCTTGCATCCCCTGGGGAGCTTTAAAACTACCTGGCCTGGGTGCCAGCCCAATTGCAATTGGTTATGAGCAGACCTTCCTGTAACTGCTCACACATTTCAACTTAGTCAATAAGTGACAGAACATTACCCAGAGTACCAAAGACCCAACTCTCTGGCTGCTAACAGAGTAACTTGTTAGAACCAGGGGGAGGCAGGGAACAATTGGTACAATTAAATTGAAAACTTCATTCCCTCTGAACAGCAAGTCACTTCCAGGGATTTACTCCACAGAAACACTAACACCATTGTGCAAAAATATAAAGCGGTCGCAAGCTTTATTTAAAGAGTGAAAACCCCAAAACTAGTCAAACAGTCCCCTGATATGAGATGAAATTACAATGTATCCCACATTATGAAATACTAGTCATTTGAGAATGAGATAACCTTATAATTACCAACAAGGAAAAACACCCAAAATGTTCTGTTCAGGTGAAAAAAAAAAAGCTGCAAAACACCATATACAGAAGGGACAACTTTAATACAAATGATAAATATGAGTATATGCACAGGAAAAAAGCCATTATTTTGAAAGGGATGTATGAGACTTTTATCTTCCAGATGTATTTCCTATTTATAATTTTTATTTTTCTATAGATCACCAAAGCAAGCTGAAATGCTCTTAGAAAATATATGGAATAAAACAAGGTAACAACAGTCTCAGACCTTAAAAATGTTAGGTAACCGATAATACTGCCGTAACAGCACATTGATGTGGGAGGAGAAAGAAGAAACTTTTAACCGAAGAATTCAAGCCCTCTTCAATTACCAGGCCCAGAGACGCACTGGAATGAAACAGCAGCCACATCTCACTCCCCCTTGGGCAAGTAACTGCCTCTTGAAGCCACCTGCTAAGACTGACTCTTAGGAGACATAAAGTGCCACACCCTGTAGTTCAACAATGCATAACCAATCGCTAGCCAACGTGGTTTCTATAAACCAATGAGAATTCCTGATGAACAACTTTTGTAACCGCCCCCTCTCCTGATGTGTCCTTTTTTTAAAAAAAAAATGGAGTCCCTCCTTTGTTCTCCTGAGCACCTTCAAGATATCCAGGGCTGCAGTCCTCAACCTTGGCCCGGAAAAACTCTCCATATTAATTCTGCCTCAGCTCCTTCCTTTTAGGTCAACATTAATCACAAAATTAGGTATTAGAAATATGAGCTTTATTTTAAATTTAAAGAAACATTGAAAATAAACTTTTTTTTACAAATTATAATCAAGCACTTAAAATATAATTTATGAATGTTAAACATTAATTCTTAATTCAAAATAATGACATCCATAGAATACACCCTGATGTTGGCCAATATGAAGTTTACTTAAAACTAGTATTTCATCTATGTTTAACCATTAATCCTTCCTAAAATTTAATTATTACAATGATTGAAACTTTTTAAAATTGTTTTATCTTTAATTATTATGGGTACAGAATAGGTGTGTATCTTTACAGGGTACATATGATACAGGCATACCATATAAATTAATCAAATCAGGGTAATTGTGGTATCCATCACCTCAGGCATTTAACGTTTCTTTGTGTTAGGAACATTCTGGTTCCACTTTTTTAGTTAAAGTGTACCCTAACTTATCATTGATTATAGTCACTTTGTTGTGCTATCAAATATTTTTCATTCTATCTAACTATACTTTTGCACCCATTAACCACATAATGATTCAACTTTATAAGGTTAAGCAAGTCTTTTATATAATACCCTGGAAATAACTCTTTCAAATACGAAATATATATACCAGCAAGGAAATTATAAAAACATATATAAATTATACCAAAGGACTTGATTTAATGGCTGTCTATATATAGATAGATTACACACACATAAAAACACTGCACTGAATATAGATGCCATTATATTCTCTTAGGTATGTTACACAGCAAATGGCAGGCTCATAAATGTCATTCTATTATGTATCGACTGAAAAAAATATATATTTCAAAAAAGAGCCTTTGAAGACATGTAGGAGTGGAACGTGCCTGCATTAAGAGCAGAGCTTTCATAGAACATGTTTCCATCAGGCCCCAGGGGCCCTCAGAAAGACAAGATGGTCTTGTTAATGATTTCAACGGACTCCTGAATCTCATCCTCCTTGATCACCAGCGGAGGTGCAAACCTGATGATGTCGCCATGGGTTGGCTTGGCCAGAAGTCCATTATCTCGAAGTCGCAGACACACCTTCCAAGCATCACAATCTAAAGAAAAATGGTGAAACATGTATGCTCAAAGATAAATGTTTAAACATCCTGTGCCATATATATGGGTAAAGTACAGCCTGGCAAAATAGAATTCCCAGTACCAGCTCAAGAAAGGAAGCTTTGCATTACATACATGTAACAAAATTTCTCATACACCTCATAAATTTGCACAAAAAAGAAAAAAAAAGGAAGGAAGCTTTGAGCTACAAGCTTGCTTTGTTCTTATTCTTTTTTTGAGGGGGACATGATCTTGCTCTGTCGCTCAGGCTAGAGTACAGTAGTTGATCAGAGCTCACGGCAACCTCAAATTCCTGTTTTCAAGCGATCCTCCTGCCTCAGCCTCCCAAGTAGCTGGGATATAGGCACACACCACCATGCCCAGCTAATTTTTCTATTTTTTTGTAGAGAAGGGGTCTCGCTCTTGTTCAGGCTAGTCTTGAACTCCTGGCCTCAAACAATCCTCCCACCTCCCACTTCAGCCTCCCAAAGTGCTGGGATTACAGGCATGAGCCACTGTGCCTGGCCTCATAACTAGATTTTAATGGTATAATTAGACATCAAAGTTTTTGTTGGTTTTTCATAAATGAAAAAGACCAAGCAAAAAAAATATATATGTATGTGCTAAGGTTGCTATATTAACCACATGAGGAACCAATGAAAAAGAACTTGAGAATGACACAGATAGTTATGAGACAAAGAATGGGCAATCCTCAAAATCTGGCGAACACCGAACACTTCTAAAACAAGATCTGCTTCCTGCACTTGTGGAGCTAGACTCAACGTGTCACGGCAGTCGTTCTTGACCCTGACTGCACTTCAGAATCACGTACGAGCCACTGCTAATCCCGTGCCCCACCCCAGATCCACTGACTCAGAATCTGCAGTGAGGCCAGGCTTTGATTGTTTTTTCAAAAGCTCCCAGGTGACTCTAAAGTGCAGCCAAGGTTGATTGGAATCATTGCTTTAAAAGAAAGGGTTATCACAAGAAAATGTAGCAAGGAACCCTTAAGGGTTACAAAGGATAGACTAAAGCATCAAATGCTCAAGTAAGTGGCAACTAGCATTATTTTTATCATCAACACCATCATTGCCATTCATATCATAATTTTTTCTTTTTTGTTAAGGCTGGAAAAGCAAAGCAGTGGGAGCAGAGAAAGAACAACGGAATCTGTAACTGGTTGTGATCAATTAGTTGTAAACACCACTGCACTCGGACCAACCCATATCAATATTAACATAGCTCCTACAACCTCTACTGATAGACAAAGTATTAAAATGCGGGAGGGAGGGATAGCAGAGAGGACACTTGCAAGGCCAGTGTTCTATGCAGGCTTTCTAACAGAAAATAACTTGAAATCTCCAAGTACTACAGGACTAACTTAAACTTAAGGCAGAGAAGCAAATGTCTTAAAGGAACAAAAAAGGTCAAATTAGTTAAATGTGCCTTCGTGTAGGAAACAGCTTTACTTTTGATACCATTAATATAACCATACATCAGATAATACCCTGCCTAAAAGATTTGGTCAACAAGTCAGTCAACAATTGCACACAGAAGATTCCAACAACCAATTAAAATACTCAAGGTATTTTAAGTGTTCCTAAAAAAAAAAATCTCGAGTAAAATATTTTTCTCCATACCTTTCGTTTCTTTAATAACAATAGCATTTAATAATCCTTTTCCTCTTACGGCTGTTACAATATCAGCAGGTAGCTTCATGAGTTCATTTCTCAAGATAGAACCCATTTTGTCTGCATTTTCAGCAAGGTTTTCTTCTAATAAAACCTATGTTCAAAGAGAAATTATACAAATGTTAAGATCATCCTTTTGTTGTTGTTCTTTGGAGGGCAACATGGACTACAAGCAAAAGAAAAACAGGACTAGATAATGGCCAGAGTAATTTAACTTCATTTCTATTTTTCAAAGTCTGTATTAGTTTAATTTCCAATTAAAATATACTACCTCAGAGCCTTGCGTTAGTCACAGATCCACTGTCCATCTGTTTTCATGGCAAAATTAAAACTTGTTTAATGCAATTCACATACTGTCATTAGTTGAATACATCAATGGAGTAAATATAACTTAATTTTTTTTTTTTTTTTTTTTTAAGCAAGACAGGGTCCTACTCTGTTGCCCAGGCTGGAGTGCAGTGGCGTGATCACAGCAGCCTCAAACTCCTGGGCTCAAGCAATCCTCTCACCGGAGCCTCCTGAGTAGCTGGGACTACAGGCACCCACCACACGCCTGGATAATATTTTTATTTTTTGTAGAGACAGAGTCTCATTCTGTCGCCCAGGGAGGTCTCAAACTCCTGGCCTCAAGTGATAGGAAGATCACTTTTGCCTCAGTCTCCCAAAGTGCTGGGATTACAGGAATGAGCTACCACATCTAGCACAATTTTTAAACTGCAAGAGTTTCCTTTACTTTTTCCCCTAAAAAGTCGATCCTCAGAGATAACATAATCTTATATCTTTAGCAGGCACTCAAGGAATAAGTCTATAAGCATTATAAACCCACACCTAAAAAAAAAATCCAAGCACACTAGCTCAGACCTGTAATCCCAGCCACTTGGAGGCTAAGGTGGAGGATCACTTGAGCCTAGGAGTTTGAGACTCGCCTGGGCAACACAGCAAGATCCCATCTATAAAAAAAATTAAGAAAAATTAGCTGGGCCTGGTGGTATGCACCTATAGACCCAGCTACTTGGGAGTCTGAGGTGGGAGGATTGCTTGAGCCCAGGAGTTTGAGGTTGCAGTGAGCTATGATCACGCCACTGCAGTCCAACCTGGGTGACAGAGTGAGACCTTGTCTCTTAAAAAAAAAAAAAAAAAGAGTTCTGTGAGGGCCAGCCAGGGCCTAAAGGCCCAACGCCTCAGGTGACTACGAACTCAGGAAGCCTATGGGAGAAATCCAGTCTACTCAGCCAAGGTTTCAATTCCTTTTTTTTTTTTTTTAAAACAACTGGTAATCAACTTATTAAAACAGCTGACTTAAGTATCTGTGATAGTGACTTCAGCCTCGACTCCTGGGCTCAAAACTGATGGAAGTAATCTGCCTAACAACCTCAGACGGATTGTGAGAGTCAATGACTCGCTTCTACTCCGTGGAGTCTCAGCCAGAAGCAGTCCTAAGTCTTAGAGCCTTTACCACGAGTTTTTCCTGTCGTGAGTCTCAAGGTTTTGGCAGCCACCCAAACTGGTCCTTTACTTTCAGATTCTTCTCCTTTGCGTCTCTGATCAAGTCCACACACACCTTCTCTGGGGATTTTACGCTGCGGGGGCTTAGGGTAATTCTAATTTGCTGAACTGTCACCTCTGGCTCCGTGGTGTGATCCCGGCAGCTGTAAAGCCACGGCTGCAGTGCAGCCTCCTGCCTGACTTGCTCCTCAGCGAGAGCAAGCAGCAGAGAGTAAGTACCAAGCAGGGGGCCCGCCCCCCCACTGCGCCTGCGACTGCGTCTTCCTCACCGAAAGCTGAATTACTTTTTGACAATGCCTTGATCCTGGAATCTTTCCTCTCTCCTTCATGTTCTCTAATATTTGGTGATCTTATTAAATTTCTTCTTATACCAGTAGGTCCAAACTAAAAATCGCTTCAATACTACTTAAAGAAACAGATACCGGATGGCTGTACCAGCGTTTACCTCAAGGGCTGCAATGGCCACCCGGCTGCCAAGGGGGTTGCCGCCGTACGTCGACCCGTGCTCCCCTGGCTTAATGGTCAGCATTATTTCATCGTCACACAACACCGCAGACACCTGAAAGACAGCGAATTCGCCATGTCATTTCTCAGCAATAAGCGTTCTTATTCGGAGCACACCAGGAACACAAGCATTCATGTGAAGCTGCTCCAATAAACAAGAGCTTATGTCTCCCATCCTAACTACAAGTAACAACCTGAGAAATACATCAGGCACACTCCAATGGCACACACTACAATTTTGGAACTAAAAGAGAAAAGTTATTTCTGTGATGATATAATTTACAATCCTTTCCAACTTCAAGGTGAAATGCTTTGTTTAAATGCTTAGAAAACAGGGCAACACTCACCTAGGTGATGGGCAGGGCGGGGAGTAGAGGGAGAGAGGAAGGAGAAAAAAAAATTTTAAACAAAAGCAAATGCTTAGAAAAGAAAGTTGAGAACTTTCTGCAGCAAAAGTTCAGTCTACTCAACAAAAATGTCTATGCTTGAGAGCCCTATAATCCAGTACCAATCACTGACTCTGAAGAGCAAACTCAAGAAAAGAATAAAACATCAATTTTTTCAATCTCTGTGTTCATCAGTCATGGTTTTTTGTTTTTTTTTTTTTTTTTTTTTTTTGAGACAGAGTCTTGCTCTGTTGCCTGGGCTAGAGTGCCATGGCATCAGCCTAGCTCACAGCAACCTCAAATTCCTGGGCTCAAGCGATCCTTCTGCCTCAGCCTCCCGAGTAGCTGGGACTACAGGCATGCGCCACCATGACCCACTAATTTTTTTTATATATATATTTTTAGTTGTCCAGATCATTTTTTTCTATTTTTTAGTAGAGACAGGGTCTCACTCTTGCTCAGGCTGGTCTCGAACTCCCAACCTTGAGTGATTCACCCGCCTCGGCCTCCCAGAGTGCTAGGATTACAGGCGTGAGCCACCGCGCCCGGCCAGTCATGGTTTTAAACAATCAGTAATGCAATGTTTCTGAACACTGGAAAAAAGGATAGGCGTCTATAGGAGTCCTTTGAGGTAAAATGTTCCCGCCCAAATCAAATGCCATAGCAAATTCCAAGGCATACTCAATTCTTTCGTCAAAATTAACCAAGTGGGTCACACACTGGAATCCTAAAAAGGTTTTTATTACAGCTGTTTTATTCTGGGTGACCTACAGCACACTGGGAAAAATCAAACCATCTGAAAAGCATCATTGTCACAATCAATTAATGTCGAAATACGTTAGGGGTATATTTCACCAGAGCAGGGAACAGACAGAGGCTGGACATTTGCCTTACAGGGTATAAGCCCCCGGAAAGGGCCTTTCCAAGAAGGACTATATCAGGTCTGACGTTTTCATGATCCACTGCAAGCCATCTACCAGTTCTGGCCAATCCTGTCTGTATTTCATCAGCAATAAACAGAACCTATTGGGAAAAAAATGTAACAATATTAATTAGCATTTTTGTTTGCAAGAGGAACATAGCAATCTTTATTTCTCCCCCAACCCCTGCCCCGTGAGAGCCAGGGTATGCCCAGAGTCTAGGCTATGGCCAGTGTTCCAGAGACAGGAAAAAGTCAGCTTCTATGCAGGTTTCTAAGCACTAAAAAGTTCTTCAGCTCTTAGAACATCATCTCCCTCTAGTAGAAGGGTGACTTAATCTTTGCATTTATCCTATCAGCAGAATTCAAACAGATGAGGGAAGTTAGGAGCTGCTTTGGCCTCATCAGGAACAGTTAACATGGACAACCTGGTGCCTGGTGCAGAGCTCTCGCACTCCCACGAGGTAGCCTGGATCCGGAACAACAACACCCGCTTCACCCTGAATTGGCTCAACCATAAACGCGGCAACATTTGGGTCCTGAAGAGCACGCTACAAGAAAGAGGAATAAGTTTTAGTAACTTCCTTTCTACCATATCTGGAAATCTGAAATCATATACTCTACATATTTCCCTGTTAAGTATACAAGTTTTTGCGCTAACTTACATTCTGACTTCACAAGTATATTTTTCAGTGACATTAAATTAACAGAAGCTCCAAATACTTCACCTTTAAGTTATACCAACCTATATTTACTAATACATAAATGTATTATAAATAAAACTTAAAGTAAATGGCCTTTTAAAGCCATTTTAAGGCTTTCTTACAAAAGTTTTCCACTTCATAATTTTAAAAATCTAACTGAAAATAGAAATTTTACCTAGTAATTAAACAGGTAATACCTAAGTTAATTGTTATGAAGGATAGAAATCCAAAGTGGTTGGGTCATTTGTAAGGATTACATCACAGAACCCAGTTTTCCCTGTGTTGGAAACTAACTGACCATTACTAAAAACAAGTCTGAAATCTTGGCCCGAGCTAAATGAGATAAATTTTCATTACTGTTATGTAATGTATTTTTAATCCATATACTTAACAGGTTTAACTTCTATTTACTATGAGCTAAGTACCATGATACTAGTTAAGTACCTCCAGTGCAGACAGATCATTATATGGAATGATTTCAAATCCTGGCATAAATGGTCCAAAACCATCATAACTGGTTGGGTCCGTGGAACTGGAGATAGCAGACAAAGTCCTACCCCAAAAGTTTCCAGCTAGAAAGGAGAAACAAACAGTGATTATTTCAAAGAAATCCCCAAATTCAATAAGCACTGTGCCCCCCAAATTACCATGGGAAGTCTGACTAAAAAAAATAAATCAAGGGTTTGCTTTAGCAAACCTTCAGTGAGTTTACCATTGTTAAAACAAAATCTGATATTAGACATCATGGTTCCTAACGGTTCATATGACATAAGACCACTAGGTCTGGCCTTGCAATAGCTACATTAATGTTAGGAACTTCTCTACTGAGCCTCTTGATTGGAATATATAGTCCCTGAGGATAGACAACTTACTTTTCTTTCAACTCACTACCAAACCCTAACAACTGAGATGTTCAATCCATGTTTTCTAGAGAGCATGCATTTATGATATATGAGAAAGACAGTATCATAGAGAATCTAGCAGTTTTCCTTTTAAAAATCCAACACTGCAAGCTAACTACAGAATACATTTTCAATTTCATTTGGAGAAAAGAGCCTTAGGCAAACACATTCTATTTTGCCTTCATTAGTATTATAACTCTTTTTTTCTTTTTTTTTTTTAAGACAGAGTCTCACTCTGTTGCCCGGGCTAGAGTGCCGTGGCACTAGCTCACAGCAACCTCAAACTCCTGGGCTCAAGCGATCCTCCTTGCCTCAGCCTCCCGAGTAGCTGGGACTACAGGCATACACCACCATGCCCGGCTAATCTTTTCTATATATATTTTTAGCTGTCCACTTAATTTCTTTCTATTTTTGGTAGAGACGGGGTCTCGCTCTTGCTCAGGCTGGTCTCGAACTCCTGAGCTCAAATGATCCACCCGCCTCGCCTCCCAGAGTGCTAGGATTACAGGCGTGAGCCACCACACCCAGCCTATAATTCTTTATAATGCTAAATGAGATATCTGCCTTTCTTCAGATCAACGGATTTTATCCACTAATAAATATGACTGAGGACCTACTATGTCAGGTGTTATTCCAGGTGTTGGGGATGAACAGTGACCACAACTGGCAAGCTCCCTGCCCTCAGGGAGCTTCCCTTCTAGTAGGCAAGAAACACCTACCATAAACCAGAAGAGCGAGTGAGCTAGAGAATTTCAGATTGGGTTAAATTCAAGAAGGAAAGAAACAATGTAGAATAACAGAGGGGCTGGGGGTTCACCCAAATTAGGAATGTTTTTATATCTTCTCACCATCTCTGCCAGCAGCAACTCAATTAACTCAATGCTGGATTATTGTATTTTTGGCTTCCTGGTGTTTCCAAATACTACCCTTGCAAAGCCTCTTTCACCTACATCTCTCACCTAGGAGTAATCCGTCTTTTACTCTTCCACAAACAACAGAATGTTGATTTGACTAGGCTTGCTTAAGAAAAAGGCACTGATTAGACCATGAGCCTATTTGCTCTCCCCCACCTAGGAATCTCATCCTCTGTAGCCCACCCTGCAGGTATGAGGGGCTTACATTTAGGGATCGTTTTCCTCTGTCTCTCCACCCCATTTACTCACCAGCTTCCTTCAATACTCGGGTGATACCATGTTTGCACCCTTTGCTATTATGAAAGAGACTGGACACAGTCTATAAAAATAAAAATCACCAGAAATACCATTTTTGTTTGCAAGAAACAGTTACGTTCTCCTACAAATAAGGCACAAGATTTTAAAATGACACGTTACTGAACCCCCATAATATCTTGAAATGAAATGAAATGAAATGAAATAAAATAAAATGGCAAGTTACAGAGTTGTGCAAAGATTTCTTCTTGAGGAATACTAATCTGTCATCTCAAATACCTCTCGCCATCAAGTGAACTCTGGATTCTATTATACTAAGGGATTTATAATTTAACTGCATCCATTTACAAGGCAGAATATTTAATGATTTCAACTATCACAAGAATGAACCTTGACCATGTACAGTCACAAATTTATGCATACTTTGGGTTTTTTTCATGTTATTTTTTTAAATCTTTTTTGATTTTTATTTTTTGTATAAACAGGGTCTCCCTATGTTGCCCAGGCTGGTCTTGAACTCCTGGCCTCAAGTGATCCTCCTGCCTTGGCCTTCCAAAGTGCTGGGATTATAGGCTTGACTCGAGGCCCCAGGCCAGGAGTCCCAGACCAGCCTGGTAAACATAGGGAGAGACCCCCTACTTTACCAAAAACTTTTTTTTTAATTTAATTTTTTTAAAAAATTAAAGCTTAAGGCTGGGCGCAGGGGCTCACGCCTATAATCCTAGCACTCTGGGAGGCCAAGGTGGGAGGAATGCTTGAGGTTAGGAGTTCGAGACCAGCCTGAGCAACAAGCAAGACCCTGTCTCTACTAAAAATAGAAAAATTAGCTGGGCATCGAGGCATGTGCCTGTAGTCCCAGCTACTCGGGAGGCTGGGGCGAGAGGATTCCTTGAGCCCAGGAGTTTGAGGTTGCAGTGAGCTACAATGACATCACTGCACTCTATCCAAGGCAACAGAGCAAAACTCTATCTATCTCAATCAATCAAAATAAAAATTAAAGCTTACAAAAAAAAAAGGTCAGAACCTATCATCTGAATATAAACAATCCAAAAGTCAGATTACATCTTCCTAACTAACTATTAGTTTCCCTAACCAGAATTCAAATTATTCCTCTCAACTAGTCCGAAAGTATAACAAAGGCAATGCCAGACCTCCTCTTCCCAGTACCTCTAAGAAGAACATGGCACAACAGCACATCTGATATCAAGACTCAAACCTCATATCCTATGTAGGACAGGCCCCACTCTAACTTCACCCAATCCTAACACCTAACTAAAACCCTCTACCAGCAAACCAGACTATCTAATTACCTAGAAAACTGCTATGGGAAAAAATCTGATAAGCAGATGAGAAATCTAACCATAGAGTCACTCATTACAGGGAAATAAGAGCAGGGAGTTAAGAAAGAAAAATCCTACATATGAAGAAATAACTTAGAAATAAACCCAAGAGGAAGAAATTGCTCATTAATTTTTATGAAATGTTCAGCAAATAACACATCATATACCAAGCAAACATATTAGAAATGTTTCATCAATAAATCATAGCAGTTAATATTTAATTTCACATACCTGCAAAAACAATCTTTGCTTTGTATTTCTGAATTCCCTTCACGGAATAGCCCCACTTACGAGCCAGTTTGCAGGCCGTCTCTCCAGCCTCTACTCCTGCCAGGGGGGAACATTTTCAGATTTAAAAAAATGTTTTGAATTATCAGAACATAAAAAGATTGTTTTCTTGGGTATGTACCAAAACAAGGACATGCTTTACCTGTATTCATAGGGAGAACTTTGTGGTAGTTGAAAAGTTTAGTGACGTACTCCTCGTATTCACCAAGCACGTTGTTATAGAAAGCCCTGGACGTTAAAGTCAGTTTGTCCACTTGACTCTTTAGGGCATTCACAATCTTGGGGTGACAATGCCCTTGGTTAACAGCACTGTAAGAACTCAGGAAGTCAAAATACCTTCTGCCTTCTACATCCCATAGGTAAATACCTAAAATATATGAGGAAGGAAAATAATTTTAGAAAATTACTATATGACATAAAGTCCAAAGATTAGGACGGCCAGCAAGCCCTCCGCATGCTTATATGTGAACCTTTATTTAATATATATTTATAATTAAGGTTTATTTTAGCTCAGGCATAATAAACTTTGGTTTATAAGGAATTATTAAGAATTATATTTTATCTGTCCAGCTTCAAAATACACATTTAACAAAAATAACACAAAAAGGTTATAAACTCTGGAGTAAAACTTTTACCTAATTCTAACACTTAGGAGCCAAAATTAGATTTTAAAAGCCAGAGAAGTTACACATAACAGACAAAAATCATGAGAAGTAGATTATAACAACCCACAGAATGAGAGAAAAATAGAATGGGAGAAAAATAATTGCAAATCATATAACTAGTTCCAAATCTAGTATCCAGAACTCTTACGAGACAACAATAAAAAGACAAATGACCCAATTAAAAAACAGGCAAAGACTGGAATAGATATTTCTCCAAGAAGATATATATAAATCACTAGGAAGTACATGAAAAGACACTCTGCATCACTAGTCATTAGGAAAATGCAAATCAAAACCACAATGAGATACTATCATACTCCCTAGGATGGTTATAATTAAAACAAAACAAAACAAATAAAAAGACAAAACCCCAAGTTTTGGCAAGGATGTGAAGAAATTAGAACCATTGCTAGTGGGAATGTAAAATGATTCTGCCACTATGGAAAACAGTTTGGCAGTTCCTCAACAAGTTCAACATATAATTACCATATGACTCAGCAATGCTACTCCTAGGTGTATCCCAAAAGAATTTAAAATCGGAGACTCAGATGCTGGTTCCTGAATGTTCATAGCAGCACTATTCACAATAGCCCCAAAATGGAAACAACCAAACGTCATCAACTGATGAGTGGTGAACAAAATGTGGTCTCTCCATACGACAGAATATTATTCAGCCATAAAAATGAAGGAAGTCTTGATGCATGCTGTATCAGTGAATGAACCTTGAAAACATTAGGAAAAGTGAAAGAAGCCAGACACGGCCAGGTATAGGTACAGGCTCATGCCTGTAATCCTAGCACTCTGGAAGGCTGAGGCGGGAGAATTGCTTCAGCTCAGGAGTTCAAGACCAGCCTGAGCAAAAGCGAGAACCCCTCTCTTTAAACAAAAATAAATAAATAAAAATTAAAAAAAGAAATAATCCAGACACAAAAGGCCACATATTGTATAATTCCATTTATGTGAATGTCCAAAATAGGCGAATTCATAAAAAGCCAGACAGCAGATTAGTGGCTGCCATCGCTATGAGGAGGAGGAATAAGGAGTGAAGGCTTAATGGGTATGGGTTTCCTTTTAGGGTAATGAAAAAGTTCTGAAACCAGACAGAGGTGACGGTCACACAACATTATGAATGTACAAAATGCCACTGAATTGAATGCTCAAAATGGTAAATTTTATGTCACCTGTTACGTGTATAACAGTAAGAAAAACACTGACTACTGATATTAAAATGAATGGGAGGTGGGGGCTTGTTAACACCTACCTTTTACCATGTACCATACTGCATTAGGTGCATTCATACCTATCTCATCAAAAACCCCTTTATAAGAGATACCATCTCTGCTGTACCGAGGTTAAGGAAACTGAAGCTTAGATTAGTAACTAGCCCTAGCTGGTACACATGGAAAGGGACTTGAACCCAAGCAGCCAGACTCCCAGAGTCCACACTCTGCAAATGTTGGTAAAGGATATTTTTATAAAACAAATTGTTTCCAAATTTGTAATACATGAATCTAGATTTTCATTTATTCAAAAGAAGGTATGTCTAGCTGGGCATAGTAGCTCACTCCTATAAACCCAGCATTTTGGGAGGCCAAGGCAGAAGGACTGCTTGAGGCCAGGAGTTTAAGACCAGCCTGGGAAAATTAGCTGGGTGTGGTGTCACACACCTGTAGTCCCAGCTACTCGGGCGGCTAAGGTGGGAAGATCGCTTGAGCTCAGGAGTTCAAGGTTACAGTGAGCTATAATTATGCCATGGCACTCCAGCCTGGGCAACAGAGCAAGACCCTGTTTCTACAAAAAAAAAAAAAAAAAGAAGAAGAAGAAGATGATATATCTATATTACAGTACTGGGCCCAAATAAATTACATACTAATGATTGTGCAAGACAAATACTCTTATATTGTCATCTTCTGGCATAAAGCTAAGTAATAAACTTTGGTTTGATTTGATTAAGGCTGTTATTTCGAATTGCAGATTAAATCACTATTTGGCAACTACCATAGTTTATTCAAGAAAGAATCATTTATGGATGCTAAAATTGTGAGGAAAAATTTCATGACTAAAAGGATATTTGCAGAGTCTCAAATTATGTCCCCAACAAGATACTTAATACAAGGGGAAGAACGGCAACTCTGCAGTGGAGAAGGCTGGGAGACGCGACCTTAATGGATGATGGAAGTGACCATCAGCAACACGGAACAAACAGACGTGTTTCCTGAAGAGAGTGAGGCACAACAGCCCCATGCAAAGGTACGTAACTTGATTCTGGTCATGAGGAAACAACAGCCAACCCCAAATTGAGGTTCATTCTACAAAATTATGGGCCTATACACTTCAAAAATCTCAAGGTCAAGAAGACAAAGAAAGCTCTGGGTTGAAAGAGATTAAACCTGACCAGTGAATGCAATTCACAATCTAACGTTTTGTTTTGTTATAAAAAAGGACAACAAATGAAATCTGGATGAGGTCTGTAGATTAAATAACAGTGTCATTATCAAGTGCTCAGTTCCTGATTTTGATAACTACACTATGGTTATAAAAGAGAAAGTCCTTATGTTTTAGGAAAGACACGCTAAGCATTTATGGGTAAAGAGGTGTCATGTCTGCACCTCCTCTCAAACGGTTCAGAAAACAAATGTACGCTACGTGGAAGTGGGAGATGAGAAGAGAGAGAACACAGTAAAACAAAAGCAGTAGAATGTTAGCACTTGGGAAATCTGGGTAAAGAGTAAAAGAAAATTTTTAGTACTACTGTCACAACTTTTAAGTCTAAAATTATGCCAAAATAAAAATTAAAAAAAAAAAAGGATAGCAATATTATAGTACTTTCCTTATTTTTCTTGCATTCCCGTAGTGAGGTACACCATGACAGAGACTAAAAGAGTTCATCTTTGCAGCCCCCACGGCACATGACACAGCAGCATTAGACACTCAATAAAGGCTGAATTAACTGTATCTGCACTATGGACATTAAACGCATCTGGAAAAATGTATACTGAGAAAATATAAAAGCAATTAATTTTTACAAAAGGTTTCAAGCAAAAAATTGGATTAATATGAAATGTACCTTTTCCTCTCTCCAGGGCTACAGGTAAAGGATGGTAATTGTGTGCACCATATTTAGATTCCCTTTCAAATATGTATTCAGAGGTTGGAGGGCCTTGGACTGTTTTTTTAGTTGCAACAGATGTAGCAGAAGCCACTGAAGAATGAACTCCACGACCAAGCACCACAACCTTCTGCAAATGTGATAGTTTGGAAAACATTGTGTCCTTCAAGCAGGAAAACCACAGATCTGTCCAAAGAAAAGAGAAAGCATTAAGAGTGAGAATCTTGAGTCAGACACAGTAGTGCATGCCTGCGGCCCCAGCTACTTGGAAGGCTGAGGCAGCAGGCCACCTTGGGCAACAGAGTACGACTTCATCTCAATCAATCAATCAATAAAGGTTGAGAGTCTCTCCAGAGTTGATGCAAGCACTTAGTATTTGTTGAGGATCTACCACCGTCCAGTCCAATACTACCCAGCATGATGCTACCGGGCAGTTACAACTGTAGGGTAGAGACTAGGCGCAGGGGGAACAAATAATAAGGCAGCTGCCAGAGCCATCACGGGGCAGGAGACACAGGGACTGAGAACTCTTTAGTCCTTGTCTGTGGAGAGTGAAGCAATTAAGGACTTGGTTTCTACAAAGATACCGCAGACCATCCTAAAAGAGAAAGAACAGGTATGGAGAGGGGAAAAGCTGACTTTTGGGAGACGGGAAGAGTTTAACACCAAAGACAGAAACCATAAAAGGTAAAATCTGTTATTTAGCCACAAATATCTAAAACTTCTATAGGTCAAATTTATCATAAACAAAGGTGAAATGCAAAAACACTAGGGAAAAAATGTTTTGTAATTCATAATAGCTTTGAAGAGCTTTTACAATTAAGTTCAACAACCCCAAAAAGTATATAAATGTAAAGTATTTTTTAAATAATTTCCAAAAGCAATTCCCAAAAGAAACAACTATTCTGCTAGGATGGTTGTTTCTATAAAACTTATCCTCAAAAGATTACAGCATAAAAGCAATCGTTTGAAGGAGAAAAAGGTAATTGGGAACTAGAAAACATCAAAACACAGTAAGTTACTTGCATGAATGTTAGTAATAAAACCATCACTGAGCATGCCTGCATTTACTCCAACATATTTGTATATTTCACAGTCCTGGTTACACTTCCCAGTCGCCTCCAGCCCTGAAACCAGCCCCCACCACTGGGCTTCACATACCTCTTTGTGTCCAATTTAGCATTAAGCATCACTATAAGCCATAAAAAGTAAGCTATGAAAGAAACTAGGAATAAAAAGGCAATTAGAAAGCACAGGAATCATGTCTGGGAGAAAAAAAAAGTTTAAAGATAAATTCAAGATTAGGAAAAAGTTGCCAAAAACGAGGCATACGTATGTAGTACATCTATACTTATTTTTTAAAAGACTAGTTAATTCATGTTTCAACAGAACTCTATCAACGACAAGTCAAACCATGCATAATCTCACAGCACTCTTGATGTGAGCTGCCAAATCAGCAAAACATAATACTTAGAGCTTGGCTTACTTCCCTTTCAACTTGGCGCTACCCAGTAAATATAGTATGTTCAAGAATTCAAAATTACTAAACAAAATCCAGCATTCTGGTTTGCCAAAGACTTACCAACAATCCTTTCTTCCCACAGTTCAGACTAGAATACAGATTTTTATCCAGAGATGATCACACAGTATTCAAAGGGTCCAATATCTCCTGAAATAAAAGTCAGAACTATAAGTAAAGGTATAGTTTTCTAAGAAGGTCCATAACACTTTCACCAGATTTTATCTGAAAGGGGTAGGTACAAAGCAGCAAAAAGTGATATAGAACCATTAGATTGGAGGTGGCTGCTGGCAAAAATGTCTAATTGTTCTAGACAGAACTTTCCCAAAATACTATTGCTAAGTCTAAAACATTAATCTATAATTTCTTTCTTGGGCTCTTTATGCTCTACTCAGTATGAATTAATTCTGTTTGACCAAATAAAAAAGGACAACATTACTTTTTGCTAACAAATTAGCGATAAAACACTCTCAGGCTGTGGGTGTGGAAAATCTGAAACCCCGTTTCTCCTCTGCTCTCACACCAACACAACAATCAACAGTGAAGATCTCTGTGGTCATGAAGTGGAAAAGTGGAATTTTCCACTACCAGGCTTTCTCTCTTGTGATCCTTACCTGGGTTCCCTCCTCCCCTGCGACCTTTCCCCTCATAAATCACCTGTAGCAATTAGTGTACCTGGCTGTAAAGCAGCTTAAGACCCTGCTTCACTAAAGTTAACCCTGTTGTAACCGTGCCCCTCCTCCTTAAGCAGAGTGTATAAAAGACTGCAATGCTCTGTCTGGTGCTCAGTTGGGAGGAAAAATCCCCGTCTGAGCCGGCTGGCATATAAACCTGTTTTGCCAATATTTCTGTGTGCGTGTCAGTCTATTCCCGATCGTCTCTGCCGTAATAGTCAAATGGATGGGGCTTTTCCCCACACATCAAGCAAGCAAGCAATGCTGTGGCAGGCCCCAGCTGGGTATCCTCCAATTCAATTCTGACACTGACACTATTCTACATGGAGATAGTGTCAGATCCCACACACCGAGGGCTCAGTCCCACAAGTCAGGCTCCCCGCTTCCGACCAGTTCCAAGTGTGGGCCTCAGGAACTTCTGACCAACTGGCTTCAAGGTGGGGTTCCCACGATCTCCTCTTTGGGTTCAATTAATTAGCTGGAGTAGCTTCCAGAACTCAGGGAAACACATTTACCAGTTTATTATAAAGGATATTACAAAAGATACAGTGGAAGAGATGCGTAGGTAGAGGTATGGGGGAAGGGGCGCAGAGTTTTCAAGCCCTCCCTGGGTGTGCCATCCTCTAGGATCCTCCATGTGTCATCTATCTGGAAGGCCTCCGAACCCTGTCCTTTGGGGCCTTTTATGGAGGTTTCATTAGCTAGGCAATATTGATTAAGCCACTGGCAATCAACTTAACCTTGAGTCCCTCACCCCTCCAGGGAAGGTGGGGGATGGGGCTGAAAGTCCCAACCCTCTAGTCTTGCCTTGGTCTTTCAGGAGACCAGCCCCCATTGTGAAGCTGCCTAGGGGCTGCCAGCCACTAGTTATTCATTAGCATACAAAAAGGCAACATTTTGGAGATTCTAAGGATTTTAGAAGTTGCAAGGCAGAAACAGGGTTGAAGAGGAAATATATATTTCACAATATCACTTAAGCAATACTCCACACTGAAACAACTTTCTGAAAAGAATTAGAGCCATAATAAAAGTCTTACGTGTGTTTGTACTCAGACCAGTAATTTCACTCCCAAGCTCTTTTATAAAGAAATAGGAATGTGAAGAAACACCCATAAAAGATGTTCGATGAGAATGGTTCAACATAATGAAAAACGGTTCAGCCATTTAAAATAAAATTTTAATGACATGAAGAGATGTTTTAGGATATGTTTAAGTGAAGAAAATAAAATCATATATACAAGATGTTCAACTATGCAAAAAATTAAGGAAAAACTATAAGGAAAGGCACAAAAAGGTCATTGTGGATATCTTTCTACTGTTCTATGCTTTTCACATTTTCTACAATGATCATGAATTACGTTTTTAATGAGAAAAAAATGCTATTGAAAATGAAACTGGATGTCTGCCAGGGTCATCACATTAAACAAAGAGAAAGTTTAGGCAACAAACAAAATTAAGAGAAAAAGAAAGGATTTGATAAGCTTTGAGAAAACAGAGCATGGTTAAAGAAAGGTAGAAGTCGCTACTCCTAAAGGAAGTGCAGCCTTGATTATGATCACACCCGAAAGTTCATCTGTTTCTAGGGAACAGGGTCAAATTTTAAAATAATAACTATTCTATATGATGATTTCATTATCAAGGTCTACAGCTCTGTGACTTCACTAAGAAAAAAAATGAGGTATTAAAATATTACTAAAACCCTCTGCATAGCACCTTAATTATGAAAGACTGCAAGTGAAAATAACCTTTGAGATTAAGTAAATTCAACACTCTCATTTTATTTATTTATTTATTTTTTTTGAGACAGAGTGTCGCTCTGTTGCCCGGAGTAGAGTGCCATGGCGTCAGCCTAGGTCACAGCAACCTCAACCTCCTGGGCTCAAGCGATCCTACTGCCTCAGCCTCCCGAGTAGCTGGGACTACAGACATGTGCCACCATGCCCGGCTAATTTTTTCTATATAGATTTTTAGTTGTCCAGATAATTTCTTTCCATTTTTAGTAGAGACAGGGTCTCGCTCCTGCTCAGGCTGGTCTCGAACTCCTGACCTTGAGCGATCCACCCGCCTCGGCCTCCCAGAGTGCTAGGATTACAGGCGTGAGCCACCACGCCCGGCCAACACTCTCATTTTATTTTATATAAGAGTTATTTGCTCAGCTAATTCACAACGGAAATGGAACAAAAAATCCATTTATCTGCTGAGTTCAGGCAGTTTTATTAAAGGATAATTATAACTTAGTAACATTCAAAACATTACTAATTCTCATTGTTAGGGTTTTTAAAGGTAAAGTCTGGATATTTAATTCAACTGAGAAAGGTCAGAAGTTGGATGCATCATGATGTACCAGAATCCTGTACACACACTTCTATTAAAGACCCTTTTCTGTTCAAGTTACTGTGCTTGGCACTATATGGGAAATACCAGAACAGAATTAAGATCGGCTTAAATATAGCCAACATCAATAATTTCTTCTTCCAAAACAGTTTGGAAAACCAAGAGAACAGAAAGGAAAGTCCCCAGAGTTTGGAGACCAGGATTTAAATTCTGTATGTGGCTCTTAAAGAGTATCTCTGGACAGTTTTGTCAGTCTTTCCGAGCTACGATTTCCCCATTTGTAAAACGAGGTTGAAGCTTTACTGAGGATTAAGTGAGTTAAAGTGCCAAACCTAGCACAAAATGGCCACTCGTTTAGTTTCCTTCTGCCCTTAAATTCACAAGCGATCTAGCCAGTTTCTGAAATATAAAAATCAACAGGGCCATGTTTTCTTTTTTAAATTGGTTTTTCTTAAACAGTAAAATTTTTCTGTTGATAAAAAATTAGAAAACACAGACAAGAAAATTACCTGCAATTTCATACTTATTAGATAACCATTGACTTTTTTTTTCTATGCATAAATACTATACACATTAGCTTTTTTTTCACCCTCCCCTATAGAATTTACCACATAAGTCCCTCCAGAAGACTTTGCAGACTTTTGTCACCAGTCCTAACACCTCAGGACACTTGTTTTCATGCCTGTCCTCCATTAGACTCTAAGCTCCATAAAAAGACAGTAATTTTATCTTAAAATTCATTTTGCATCCCTAGAACCTAGCCCAGGTTCGGCATTCTGTTGGCAGTCTTTGTCTGTCAAATGAATGAGGTCAAACCTAAATACACTTAGGACTCCTGAGGGAGTCAAGGTAGCAAGTGACCAAGAGAAATCACCTAACCGTAACCGAGTTGAGTCTAATGCTAAGAGGCAGTGATCACTAAGACCTCATCTGGAATAACTAATCTTTCCACCAGGAGTCCACTTCATTAGATTAATGGCCTTCAAAGGTCAAAATAATGTGTTCCAGTCTGCTGTCCAGCATTTAACTGAGGTCCACACTAGGGTCCTAGAAATAAGAACAAATTGCTACTGACAAGGAGAAATTTTAACACTGAAAGTTTTAAGTGATCCTCATAATTAACAGAGTCCTTGAAGCTACCATTACTCCCTCCCCATTTCGCCATTCCTATCTACTTCAGCACATACCTACAAGAATTTCCATAAAAGGCTGCATTTTGAACAGTTAATTTAGTCTAAACTATTAAATACTATTTTCTTAAATTACTTTAAACAAATAATCAGTGTAAAGTCATCCAAAAGCCACTTAAAATATTCAACTTGAGGAGTAAATTTGGTTTGCTATTTTTGTCAAATATTTACTTTTCTTGACGTAACCATTCACAAATACTGGCCTTTTTTTTTTTTTTTTTTTTTCAAATTCTGCCAACAGGATTTTTTTTTTTACATAATCAGGACTCTGGCTGAAATTCAACTCGAGTGCATCATTGGCAAACAACTAAGCATTACTTCTGAAAAAGGATTGGGTCAACTGCACCTCGCCCTCCACACACCTCCAAACTTCGGTCCATTCATCACTATTTTAATGCCTTTTTAAGAATTTTTACTATTTAAACTGGGTTTTTCTTTGGGAGAGGAGATGCAAAACTAATCTTAAACACCATGAACAACTGTAAACCCCAAACAATAAGCTTTTTAATTTAAACTTTGTTTTTATTAAAGGGATTCTACATCTTTTTCATAGTCGAGAGCTATTTCAACATATGAATTTGGGGGGAAAAAAAAGAAAAGAACTAGATTCTCTAAAGACGGAACCAGGATATTCTAATGAAAGGAGTCTACTGTTTATTTCAAATGGATAAGATTCTAATAGATTATAATCTAAAAAACAGTTCCAGGTTCAATTGAAAGGATTAGTTTTCCTACAGAAACTCTTAAGATCCCGGAAGGAGAGATACAGAATTGAGAAAACTTGGGAGACTGGTAATTTCTTAAAGAAAAGCCACTTCATTTCAAAGTCACTCTTGCTTTTCCCCCTTAACTTATCTGAGGTAAAACGGAACACCAAGAAGGTAAGATACAGAGTGACAAAGGGAGGAGACCGCCGGTCACTGAGGACAAGTGCTCAGTGAACTCAAGTAGAAGTTACTGATACTCAGCAATGTGTGTAAAGAACTCTAAGAATGAGGTCTTCATGCTGAAAGTCCTGTCGGCCCCAATCTCGACACCATCTAATTGACCTGCACGTTGCTGTGTAATTTTTTTATGTGGACAAAGGCTGGCGAGAAAGTGACAGGTCGGGGGGTGGGGGAGGGGAGAGATGGGCAGGTTTAGCCGCAAGGCCCAGGAGACGCCCGGGACAGATGGACCCCTGTCAAATTCTCCATCAGCGCCTCCGGACCGTGACCAAAGTCACCGTTTACTGAGCAGTCCCCTGTATCCAGAATGTACCCTCCTGGCCCACCCCAGGACCCGAGGGTGCCCGCAGTGTCCCCAAAAGCCTCCTTCCCGAAAACCCCGCGGCGCGAGAGGTGGGGCCTCCGCAGGGGTGGGGCCGGGGTGGGGCCGAGGCCGGGCACCCACAGGCCTTGAGGCGAGGGCCGGCCGGCTCCGCCCGGTCTGGCAGGCGGAGGTGCCACATCCACAGCCTCTCTCCGCTTCCTGCCCCATCGCCCGCCCGCCGCCCTACGCCAAGAACCCGGGGCTCAGGCCTCCGGCCGGGATGCGCCGTGCCCCTGCGCGCCGAGGCCGCGTGCCGGCCGGGGGCTCCAGGCCGCCGGGTCCGAGCCGGCTCCGGAGTAAGCGGAACCTCGGGTCCGGCCGAGGCCCGGCGCGCCCCCTCTGCCCGCTCCCTGGAACCCGGCCCGGGGCCGCCCCGCGCCCGCCTGCCTCGCCACCCGCCGTCGGGGCGCCCCAGCTGGGCCAGAGCCGCAGCCCCGCGCGGGTACCTGACGGCGGCAGAAAACAACCGGGTCTCGAGACGTCGACGGAGCGCCGCGGCAACGGCGCCGCGTCACGCAGACTTAAAGCACGGCTCCGCCCCGCCCCCAGGACGCCCTCGCCGCCCATTGGCTGGAGCGGACGGCTGGGCACCAAACGCTAGGGCCCCGCCCGGCCGCGCGCCGCCGACCACCCCTGTGACCCCGGGTTCCAGCAGCGCTCGCCCCTCCGGCGCCTCTGGCGCCTCCCTGCCCCGGGCGCTTCCCGGCAGGACCGGAGGGACCACCGTCCGCCCGTTGCTGGCGAGAGGACGGAGCCCCGAGAGGAGGAAAGGCCTGTGGGGCCCTCGCGGGATCGCTGCATGGGCCGGGCGCGACTCCAGCCCCGCACTCCGGCCTCCTCCGGTCCCTTCCGTCGCGGAGCCTTGCGGGCACCGCCACCAGCTCTGCCCGGACATAGCTGCTGCAGCCCGGGCCCTTGACCCCATGTGCCCCATGTGCGCAGGGCTGAGCTGTGCTGCTGAGCCCACGCCCGCAGTCATTGCTGCCGCTAGAGAATGCACCGCCCGCCTGCTCGTCGCTGCCTTCAAATACGTGACAGCAGTACTCAGAGTGCAGAGGCCTGTGATGCCCTCCACATCCAGATGGAAACCTCGGAGCTCAAAATGGATATTCCGGGACAATCTCGTGTTAGAATTGGAAGGAACTTGGCCATGATTTAGTCTACGACATTTATGTTACGTATAGGGAAACAGAGACCCAGAGAGGGGAAGCGACTGCCCACAGGTAGGGGCAGTCCAACCCGTGTGCCACGCACGGCTCTCAGAGGGCAGGCGCTGACAGCTGCAGGCACCACATTCCATTGAGCCACAGTGATCAGTCAGGGTCCCAGCTGCAAACAGATGGCACACTTCGATGTTGACATTTATGTAAATGTGGGCAGGTAAACCACAAAGGATGGAGAAGTAACCTGGGGCTACTGGACCAGGGAGGGCAATTATCAACCCTAGGCATAAAGGGCCATAAGTGAGGTTTCTAGGACCCAAAGAAAGAAGGAATGTGAGGAGAGGCCTTCTGCCTGGGCTGAGGTCATCGGTGACCCTGCTGGGAGGGAGCTGGGTGATAAGCATCTGCCAGGGAGTCCTTTAAGTGTGCGGTCCCCAACCTCCCGTTAGGGCAAGCAAGGGAAGTCCCACCTGCACCCACAGCCGCTCCTCATAGCTCGCATCACCGCCCAAGCCCTGTCCTGTCAAATCAGCAGCCGCATCAGACCCTCATAGGAGCGCAAAACCCACTGCAAAATGCACATGCGAGGGTTCCAAGTTAGGCGTTCCCCATGAGAATCCAATGCCTGATGATCTGAGATGGAGCTGAGGGGGTGACGCCCACCTCCCCTCACCCCCTCGTCCCCATCCATCTGTTGAAAAACTGTCTTCCGCTAAACCGGTCCCTGGTGTCAAAAAGGTTGGGGACCGCTGCTTTAAGGCAGTCTCTACAGGTCAGCCTCCTGGAACACCAAGCAATTGGAAGACATTCAACACACATAACTGGCTGAGATAAGTCTGCGCTGAGCAGAAAGTCAAGTCCACGCTATCTGGTAGTGGCAAGGAAGAGATGTGGGCACAGAGGCAGAGCTGCCAACATCTGTAGATGTACACAGCAAGACACCAAAAGGGACTCCTGGGCCAAACCTGCTCTAGGCCAAGGTCACTTCCTCTGGTTGTTATGGCCTACAGAACTTTGCCTTTTATTCCTTTGTCATTCATCCACAGCACAGAATACAGTGTGATTATCTTCCTGCATGTTAGGTTGTTCTGCCCAAGGGCTCAGAGAGGAATGGTTTCTGCATGGTCCTGGGTAGGTGTTTGGAGCCAAGCATAACTCTTAGAACTCTTATGGAGCCCAGGAATCCCCAGTTATGCCTTGGCAAGTTGGAGCAGGTGAATTCAGGAGGGGGTATGACACTCAAGACCTAGGTGTAACACCCAAATATGTGCAATGCCTTTGGACTCACAGATAATGTGTTCTTTAAGGCAATAGTTTTCATATGCAAGAAACTGCTGAGAACATCTGGGTTTTATCTCTTCTTTCTTATCAGAAAAATGCAATGGGTACAGAGAGCATGATAATATTTTATGGTTTCTCTGCTAGCAGTTGTTTTTCAGCATAGTGTGGCCTTGACAGGGAGACCTGAACTTGAAAGCTGCTTGTTTTCAACCAAGAAATAGAGCTGCTTTATTTGTATGCACTTTATTTGTACCATCTAGAAATATATAAGGGTAGAGTATACAGTACAGAAATTTTTGTGCCTCTGAAACTGTTAATAATTCAAGTAATTAACTACACAGGGACCATAAAGACTGAAGAACTTGCAGTTATAAAGACTGGTGCTCATGGCAGGTATCTAAAACCTAAATTAATTTCATCAGTTCATTCAGCAAATGTCCCTTCAGTGCATTAGGTGCCTGAACCCGCAAGGGGTTTCACATCAGGCAAGACCGTGTGAGTCCCTTTCATAAGGAGGGAGAAGGTCAGGAAATGGTCCTGCAACAGGTATGAACAGAAATCTTGCAACTTTGACCATCTAAAAAAGCTGCAACTGTATAAAAAAGGAAAGAGTACTTGATTTTCTTATACAGGCAGCTCTGACTTATTTAGTGACCAGAAAATCAATTTATGGGTTATGCAGTCCTCTTGCTTTCCATGACTTCCTTCATTGTCTAACTCGTTATGACTTGTCACTGGTATTGCTTACAGGCACTTGGCCTTCAAATGATTAAAAAGGAAAATCCAAGCTGAAAGCCGAGGAGGAAAACTGATAAGGAAACTGAGGAAGTAAGTGTTTGGTAATTTTTACGCAGCTGGAGAAATTTTTTTTCCAGATTGTATTCACCCTAAAAAGATGTCTTCCCGGCAGAACACTGGGCAGCATGTATAACTCGTCCCTCCTCCTGCCATGGCACTAGGTTGGAGCAGGTATCTATGTCTGGAGAAGAGTAATCTCCTTAAGTCCAGAGTGGCAGGGATTTGGCAGGAGCCAAGTTAAATGAGGCCACAAGGACAGTGAGAGAGGAATAGTAGAAGTTCTGAACTTAAGTCCGAAGTGGAAACCATAGGCAGAGACTCAGAAACTGTACAGTTAAAATATGGGTCCTACTACGAGGATGTGCCTGCCAGGGATATTTATTTTTCTCTCCCCCTTGGCTGGGCTGAACTCCAGCAAAGAATTCTAGCTGCATCCCCTGCCCTTCCCATGTGAGACCCTCCCTGACCACGCAGGTGGCAGGGGACTCCTCCTCCCCCTTAGTCTGGTGGCTGCCAGCAGTCATTATTTAATTCACGTATCTCTCTAGCTCCCTTTATCTATCAATGTCTTACCTTCCCAACCAGACTGAAGGCAGAGCCTGTCTTGCAGGATTTTTGCAGCCTCCCAGCACCCATCTCTACAGTCGCTTTTGGTAGAAATTTCTGTTCTACACTTGTCACTACTTGCCTTTATTCCCCTGGGCAGGAATTAGAGGCAGAGCAGGTAGCCATTATGGGGAATATGGTTCTGAGATTCCACCCCTAGAAGAGTAACAGCCATTCAGATTAAAGCCCCAGAAGCTTGAGTTGAAGGAAAGAGGATACTTCAAAGCATTATTGTCCATTAACACCTTGGTACCTTGGTAATTGTTGCTGCTGAAGGAATGTCACCTGGGCCTGATAAATTTGTAAAGTTGTGTGCTAGAGAGGAGATGCACCATTTCTCAGGATGGGGCATAACACCTGGAGGAGAGCCTTTCAGATGACCTTGGGAGCTGGGGGCTGTGGCCAGAGACACTGTGTGCCTGCAGACCGGGTAAGGGAAAGAGAACAGAACACACCAGAAGGATGGAGGAGACCAGGACAATTCAGCTCACCAAGCTGGGGATCAGGCTATTTAAATCAGCTTAGTAGCAAATGTTTGAAATGAGATTTCTTTCATTGAGCTGAAAAAGTCAGCTAATTCTCAGTATTGAAAAATAATAAATGTTTTATATTTATTATTAACATATGAATTAGAGATACAAACACAGAATAGACTTTGAGCTGAAGAGAGAGCCTTAAAGACCTAATCTAACACTTCTAAAGACAAAGAAATCCAAAACTCCAAGGTAAAGGGCCCCGCCAGTGTTATGAAATAGGTCACGGACGAGGCCAAGAAGCCAGGTGTTCTGCCCAATCATGTTCCGTGTTTGAAACATTTAATCAGAAAGTCAGAATTTAGACTAAAAGCAAAAAAGATTAAATGAAAATTTTTGATACAAATTTAAAGAGTGAGTTAGAAGCAGCATTTGTTTGGAAAATATTACATTGCTTATTAATTAAAAAATAAAATAAGATAAACTTCAAGTACTAGTTAAACATTTACATCCTTATCTATTTAGACACCAAGAAGCTCAGTGTATTTTGCAATGATTTTTTTTTTTTTTTATTGATTCCATGAAGGTGAACTCTGAGTGTCAAAGCTTTTTCTTTTTTTTTTTGAGACAGGGTCTCACTCTGTGACCCAGGACTAGAGTGCAGTGGCATCATCATAGTTCACTGTAACCTCAAACTCCTACTCAAGGCATCCTCCTGCCTCATCCTCCCTGGCAGCTGGGACTACAGGCATGCGCCACCACTAATTGTTCTATAGTTTGTGGAGATGGGGGTCTCACTTTTGCTCATGCTGGTCTCGAACTCGTGGCCTCAAGTGATCCTCCTGCCTCAGCCTCCCAAAGTGCTAGGATTATAGGCATGAGTCACTGCACCTGCCTGATTACTTTTCTTTTAAGGACATTAATTCTGACTCTTTTTCTTTGGACTATAATAAAAACAAACCAGAAAAGAAAACAAATCCCATGATTTGTTCATTGAAAATAACTGACTTTTTCCCTAACATTGTTGATTTAAATAAATGTAGTTTTAAGATTCTTTTAACTTCAAAGTTAAATGCTATTAAATAAATATAATATGGTATTATAAATCATTTCATCTTTGCTGAAGATATTTAATATTTTTTGTTCAGAACTTTGCCGAGAGTTATTCACCATTTTGAAAAATAGAGTCACAGACAGCAATGCCAGTCCGTGGTATTTGGGTCACCAAAATGCTTTGCATTTGTGGCTGTCATGTCATTAACAGTGGTATAGGATCCTTTTCTTTTAAACTGGATTCTCCCCCAAAGGATTTTACTAATAAAGATTAATTAAATCCTTAAATTAGAGATCCTTAAATTATATTCTTCCCTGCCACCTCAAGTTTAACTTATTCCACTGATGAAACAAATTAACTTTTGTTGTCTGACTTCATCTATTAATTTAAACATAGATTATAGCACTGGAGCATCTTAATTACTACATTCATCTCCCCATTTTTAATTCGATTTTGAACTATTTGTGCAGTGCTCCTAATTCACACAGCACGGTGCACAGCTCCAAGAGAAATCAAAGGAATTAAAGAAATTGCAGCTCTGGCCTTCTGAGTTACAGGGGTGAACACGGCATTCGGCCGTGCTGGTGTGAGTCTGCCTGTGGCCAATGCTCTAAGGTACATGTTAGCCGCACTCCAGAGTGCCTGGCATCCGTGCTGTAGAGTGGTTAAGGGAGCAGGCTTTGGAGTCAGACAGTCCAGAAATCACATCCTGACTCCACTGCTCGTCAGCTGAGTAAACTGCGACCCGCAGCCCACTTAACCCATCCTGTAAAATGGGATGTTCTCAGGGTCACTGATGGATATGGCACTTCTAAAACCCCAGCCACTTCTAAGCCACCTAGGGCTCAGTACAAGGTGGTATACTTATTTTTATTTACAATGATAAGTAAAGGACTTTTCCAAGTCCTCTAGCTGTGAATCTTCCCTCTTCTACAGAGATTGCTATTGAAATTTAAATAAGTTATATATTATAATACATACACTTAGAAATCTTTAAAAATTGTCAGTTTAAAAGGCAGCAATATTTTATCACTGAGTAATTTTATTCAGAAAAGTCCATTTTTTTTTCTGATATATAAAGAGCTTAGAAGAAAAGTCTCTCTCTTTTTTTTTTAACTCTGTTAAATGAAGCATTGTGCTGATAGCTCAGAAAACTGTTCCCACTCTGGCTGTAAACACCGGCCACCCTAGAGTTACCTCTGCAGCTCCCTGGAGTTTGGGAAGCACAGTCGGGCTGAAGTTCACACTGAGCTGGCCTTCTTCTGGTCAAGAAACAAGCTTTAGTAACACCTTCCCAAGTGTTAATTTTCAAAAGGAAGCTTGAGATAAATCCAGGGAGGTGGCCCAGTGCCCCATGGGGCAGACGGTCAAAAGACAATTTCAGTTCTCTTCTAAATTTCCAAAGACTGATGCTAAAAGGAACTTTGGAAATCATCAAATTACGTGTGTTAAAATATCTAGCTCCTTTTTTTCTTTTCTTTTTTTCGTCATTCTATAGAACTGCTTTCTTCTTTGAAGTTTTCTCCCCCAGGCAACTTCTTTTTGTTTTGTAAATAATGAATACATTTGCTTCTTTCACAAATCAAGGCAAATTGAAAAAGTATACACTGGGTAGTCTCTTTCCTGTTTCAGCCCCATCCAGCCTGTTCCCATGGACAACGCTTCATATTACTTTCTTGTTTATCCATCCCAGTCATTCCTCAAGCAAATAGAAGCAAATACAGATATATGTCATTGTTTTCTTCACTTTATAACACCTGAGATAGCAGATTATGTGTGTTTTTTGTACTTTGCCTTTTAATATGCCTGGGCTTCTCTCTGTCTCAGTATGGAGAGATGCCCTCATTCTTTTGTTTATAGCTACATCAATAGCCCCATACTGCAGGACACTTGCATTATTTCCAATCTTTTGCTGTGACAACCAATGCCACAAAGGATAACTTTGTCTCTCACATTTTTTGCAGGTGTATCTGTAGGACGAAGTCCTAGAAGTGGGCTTGCTGGGTCAAAAAACTTGCCCCCAAGTCCAATTTCAAGGCTAAGACATCTAAATCTAGGGCTCATATGAGAATAAAACAGACTACTCAATGTGTGGTCCCCAGACTGGTGCCGGTCTCTCAATGAGATACTACAAAAACTGACAGTAGTTAGAAAATTTAGAGCAACTTGACCTTGTTGTGACATCCAAAGTGCATGATCATTTTTTTCTAAGTAGTTCATTTTTATTTTTCTCAATCTGAGACAACTAGAATGAAAAAAAATACTTCTTATGGCTGAAATCATTAGTAAAAATCAACGTTTCCAAAGTCATGAACGGCATCTTTACTAATGCAAGATTTCTTTTCAAATCATTTCAAATTCAGAAAGATTTGTTATCCAAACTTCTGAAAAAATTGTGGAAAAATAGAACTATCCCTAAACATCAAAGAATAAAACATAATTTGACTAACCAAAAAGTGAAAACATTTTAACAATTTAACAGCAATTGATTGAATATCAGCACATTGGGGTGTGAGAGATAAAAGATTTGCCAAACATATGGATGAATTGCCAAAGAAAGAGACAGAGACAGAAAGAGGGAGAGAGCACCTCTCCCAGAGGAAAGAACTAGACAATGACGCAATGCAAAGTGCAGTGAGGTGTCACCCGCAAAAGGGCTGGACTCCCAGGCACAAAAACAAAGCGTTAGGAACCAGCCTGTCTGCCAGGCACCAGTCTCCAAAAAAGTGGGCAGGGGATATAAGATGAAATATAAATATGAAGGAAGAAAATGTTAGAACATCGGCTGGGTGCGATGCCTCATGCTTGTAATCCTCGCCCTCTGGGAGGCCAAGGCAGGAGGATCACTTGAGGTCAGGAATTTGAGGTTGCAGTGAGCTCTGATCAACCACTGAACTCTAGCCCAGACTCTGTATCAAAAAAGAAAAAGAGAAGAGAAGAAAATTTATTTACGTTTTATAATCTGATTTTTTTTTTTTGGACAGAGTCTCGATCTGTTGCCCAGGCTGAAGTGCAGTGGTGTCATCATAGCTCACTGCAGCCTCAAACTGCCAGGCTCAATTGATCCTCCCGCCCTCAGTCTTCTGAGTAGCTGAGACTGCAGGCATGTGTCACCATTCCTGGCTAATTTTTGGAAATTTTTTTGTACAGACAAGGTCTTGCTGTGTTGCCCAGGCTGGTCTTGAACTCCTAACCTCAAGGAATCCTCCCACCTCAGCTTCCCAACGCTCTGGGACTACAGGCAGAAGCTACCACCCCGGTCTATGATCTTATCCTTTTAAATGTACATTTTACTTTGCAATGTAGATCATCTATTAGCACTGTGTATATTTACACAATTTAAATAAACACATATATTGGGGATGATGCAGGGTCATTATTTTTTATTCTGAAAGGTATGAGATCAAAAAAGCTGATACAGAATTAACCTAAGTGTCCATCAGCAGATGAAAGGATAAGGAAAATGTGGTACATATACACTATGGACTACTCTTCAGCCACAAAAACACAATGAAATCCTGTCATTTGCTGCGACATGGATGGAACTGGAGTTCGTTATGGTAAGTGAAATACGCCAGACACGGAAAGACAAACGTCGCATGTTCTCACTCATATGTGGGAGTTTAAAAAGGTGGTTTCATGGAGGTAGAGAGCAGAACGATGGCTACCAGACCCTGGAAAAGGGGTGGGAGGGGATGAAGAGAGGCTGGTTAATGGTACAAACACGAAGTTAGGTAGAAGGAAGAAGTTCTAGTGTTCAATAGCTCAATAGGGCAACTGTAGATAACAACAATTTGTCATGTATTTCAAAACAGCTAGAAGAGATGACGCGAAGTGTTCCCAACGCAAAGAAATGATAGATGTTTGAGGTGATGGATATCCTGAATGCCCCATCATTGTACAGTGTATATAGGTATCAAAATATCACATGTATTCCAATAATACGTACAATTATTATGCATCAATAAAAAAATTTTTTTAAAGCTGAAAGGCCACCGGACTAGATTCATGGAAGGACTGGAGGGCAGGGACCAGGTCTCATTTGCTCACCAGGGCACCCCCAGGGCCTACCACAGTGCCTGACACACAGGAAACCAAGAGGGGGTCGTAGCTCTGTCACAGCCTTGAAAATACGCACCCACATCAAGAGACCAGGTGCTTCTGCAAGTGCGGTTGCTAAATATTTAAGCTTCTAAAGAGAGGGTTGGGCCAAAACATCCTATATCTGTCCTGCCATGGAATTCTTATTCCAGCATAGTATTTTCATCTTCTAGAGTTGAAGGAGAAATTCGAAATCAGCTACGGATCCAATTACATGGGTTTATACTCCCAGTAAGATAAAGATTTCTCCAAACCACTGAAGGTAGTCTCACTTCAACCTATTTTAGAAAACCAAGATGGAAGCTAATGACTTTATAAGGGGGAAAAAGCCAGATATGATTCATTTCAGAAAAACAAATAACTCTGGTCTTTTGAACTTACCTTGGTAATATCATTAACTTCTATGTTAGTGATGTTTTGCCACACTCTGGGAGTTATAAATGGCTGCCAAAACCTTTCTAAAACACAAACCAGCTCTGTCTAGAACAAGCATGGCAAAAGTGGAATTAGTAGCATACGTATTTATTTCCAACCTGAATTCCAAATGACGTCAGTGCTAAGGACAGCGTTTCTTTGTGCAGAAACAGCTGACAGGAAAGCCATGGCATTTTCACACTCCACTACACCAGTTACACATGCACCTGTCTGCAAGCTCCATTCACCTGGGTTCCTCTCACCAATGTCAAGCCAGGGTCTTTCTGTTGCATCCCAGGAGCTTAGGGTAGCACCTGGCACACAGTTGGTGCCCAATAAAAGTTTGTGCAAAGGAAGGGAGGAGGGAATCTTTGGACCATATATTTATTTTAATGTACAAAGAAATAAGGGGAGGATATAAGTGTTTAGAATATATAAAGAACATTTCAAATTCAACAACAAAAAGATAAACAACCCAATTTAAAAATGAGCCAATAACCTGAATGGATATTTATCCAAAGATAGCTAAATGGCCAAGAGGTACGCAAAAAGACACTCAATGTCATTAGTCAACAGAGAAATACAAATCAAAACCATGACAAGATATCACTTCCCACCTACTAGAATGGTTGTAATTTTTTTTTTTTTTGAGACAGGGTCTTGCTATATTGCCCTGGGTGATCTCGAACTCTCAGGCTCAAGTGATCCTCCTATCTTGGCCTCCCAAAGTTCTGGAATTATAGGTATGAGCCACCATGCCTGGCCTAGGGTGGTTTTAATTTTTAAAAAGAAAAAGAAAAAGAAAAAAGAAAATAAGCAGCATTAGCCAGGATGTGAAGAAATTGGAATGTTTATACATTGCTGGTGGGAATGTTAAATGGTGCGGCCATTGTGGAAAATAGTTTGGCAGTTCCTCAACAAGTTAAACATGAATTACCATCTGACCCAACAATTCCATTTCTAGGTATGTACCCAAAAGAATTTAAATCAGAGACTCAAAAAGATACTGGTTCATGAATGTTCATAACAGCAGTATCCCCAATAGCTAAAAGGTGGAAACGACCTAAATGTCCATCAGCTGATGAATGAATAGACAAAATGTGGCCTAGCCATATAATGCAATGGTATTCAGTCACAAAAAGAAATGACGTCCTGACATATGCTACAACATGAGTGAACCGTGAACACATTATGCTAAGTGAAAGAAGCCAGGCACAAAAGGACACATAACGTATGATTTTATTTCTATGAAATATCCAGAATAGGGAAATCCATAGAAACAGAAGGCAGACTGTTGGCGGCCAGGGGCTGGGGGTGGGAGGAGGATGGAGAGGAGAGGGAAAGAAGAAGGAAGAGCAACGGGATGCCCCTTCATTCCAGTGCTGACACTTTACCTGTAGCTACAAAACGCCAAGCAGCTTTCAAATTATTTAAAAATAGTCTTAAATATTTTACGATTAGTGGCCCTATGTATAATTTAAATCATCCATTAGGCCCAGATTTCAAGCTCCTCTCTTTTTCTTACTAGCTGTGTGACCTTGGGCAAGTTACTTAATCTCAGTGAGTCTCAGTATCTTTTTAGGTCATGTGGGTGACCTTGGGCAAGTCACTTCCTAAGACTCAGTTTATTTTACCAATAAATGTGGAGATTAGCTAGTGGGCAAAAGACTTGACTAGGCGGTTCACCAAAATAGGTATCCATATGGCCCACAGGCATATGGAGACATAATCAACATCATTATTCACCAGGAAAGGAAAATCAAAACCACAATGCGGTACTACTACTTACCTGCCAGAATCATTGGAAAGAAAAATGGAGTCGATCCAAAGTCCCTGAAGGATGCAGAACACTGGGAACTCTCATTCATTGCTGGTGGGAATGTACATTGCTACAAGCACATTGGAAAACTGGTGATATCTGCTGAAGCCAGACCTATGCATGCACAGTAATCCCACTGCTAGATCTATTACCAAAGGAAATATGAAGATAATATTAACCAAAAGACATGTACAAGACTGTTAAGTCATAATGGCCCCAAACTGGAAAGTATTCAATTACCCATCAATAGTAGAATGGATAAATAAGTTGCAACATTCATAGTATAGTAAAATACCAACAGTAATAGGAATGAAAACTCTACAACTGTACAAAACGTGGGTGAAACATAAATAATGTTGAGCAAAGAAAGCCAGAGACAAAAGAGTGTGTACCGTATGATTCAGTTTTTATACTTAAAAAAGCAGTCACAACTATCCATACTGTTAGAGGTCAGGACAGTGGTCCTCCTTGGGGAAGACGATTACTACAAGCGACACAAGGGAGTTCTGGGTGCTGGTGATATTGTGTCTTGAACTGAGTGCTGGTTATATAGGCATGTCTCATTTGTGAAAAATGCACCAAGCTACACACGTCTGATATAGTCAGTTTTCCGAGTGTTTATTATGCTACCAAAAAAATTGTTTTAAACAAAGTGGTTGGGCTAGGTACAGCATCTTCAACATCTTTTCCAGCTTTGACTGGAGTAACAGCTACCATCATTGTGCCAAGCACTAAGCTAAGTGCTTCCCACATAACTGTCCTTTCCATCGTCCTCCGAGGTAGGCGTTATGGTAAAGAAACAGACACAAGAACGTTAGTAACTTGCCAAGGTAAGGTATCCACCGAGGGTGGAAGTGGCTTTGAACACAGCCAGCCACATTTTGAGCACCGTACTATGCTACCTCACCTGTAGCCCTTGCTAACCACGGCCCCAGACAGCCAGGGAGGGCCAGCTGACACTCCCCACCCTTCACAGGTCCCTGACTGTCACCTTCCAGTTTTCCTGGGGCTCTGGAGCACTTCCGGTTTCTCTTCCTGTTACTCTTTCTCTGAATCACCTTGGAGTCTTAGATGCTTCCCTTAAACTGACTGCCACCCATGACAGAATTTCTGCTTTTGAATGTATTTAGCATTTATTGAAGAATTTCTTTTCTTACCCTACTCATAACTGTAAAAGCTAGTTAAATCAGTTCATAAGAGTTATTTCTAAAAAAGGCAAACATGCTAAATTAATTTGTGCCTATAACATGGACTGGGGGTAAGAAATGCTCTCCATTCCCTTAAATAAGGCTCCCTGGTTACATGGTTTCAAGTGGGGATCTGAAATGGTCATTTTTAACATCAGAAATCTATGACCAGTGGGTGGCGCAAGTCTGAAAGATTATCTACCGGGCTGTTTTGGGGATATTAAGAACTTGTAAGGTAAGGCCAGGAGGAATTTCATGTCCCAGAACTTTGATAGGTAGGTGTTGATTTAATTAGTAGCCACTAATTAAAATTCTGTGAAGATGCTTTTCTTCTGCTATGAAAATGGCCCTACATGTGTGTCTGTATGTACCGCCTGCAAATGCAGCCACTCTGGGTGTATCTAGCATGGGTTTGAAAAGCATGGCTCAAGAAAGGAGCATTAGAGTAGAAATATTCTCTATTTGGGAGTAATAGCTGGAGTGAGTGAGACATAGACACATCCTCTGACGATGATAAGATTGTTTAAAAGCTTTGTTAATAGAAAACACGGAGTAATTAAACAAGAAATCAAAGAGAATTTCTTACAAAAAGAATTTATTAGACAAACATACCAATGATTGAGTCTAAGGATTTGGTTGGAAAGCCACCAGGCGTTTTAAAGCAGCAGCAGTTCAAAGTCACATGCCTCCAGTGTTACTCCGTGACAGTTTGTGGAAACAAGAGAGTCAGGAATTCCAGCACCAGGCCGGTCCACAGATGAGCCCCCCACCCCCCTCCCTGTTCCCTCTTTTTGACTTAAGTCCTTGATTCTGCTACCTGAGAGGACTGGAATGAAACGTTTCTCACTTATTACAGAAATGCGGCTTCTTTGTTACAGAGCTTGCCCCTGTGCACATGAATCGCCTGTTTATACACGCAGAATATTGCTTTTGAGAAACCAACAAGCAGAGATTTAAGGAGTGTTTACCAACATGTAAAGTGAATAACATAATATTCTCTAATCGGAAACTGCATTTTTAATCGCATCTGGCACCAACTGTCTTTTAGAAAGTTATAATGTATTGTTGAGGACATTTTTCTTCTTTAGAATAGAAGGAAAAGAGTCTAATTAGCAAATAATACATAATTAAATAATACATACTCTCAAATCTTATGAGTCACATGAACTCTTCATTTAATTTAGGAGAAAGGGGGGATATTTTCTATCATTCCTGATAATAGAACTAGATATTTCAAGATTATAATAACATAATGTGTTTCTAATACCAAACAATGTGCTTTTACTTTGAAGCCATTAATCATTAAACTTAATTGTTAATGGCATAGGCTACCAAGAAATAGCAAGGAATATGGTATTCATATAGATCTCAGCTGGCCTCAAATAACCAAAAGAAAGTGAGAATGAAAAATACAGGACATAGTTGGGGACCTCTGGGTTTCCGAGATGTAGCCTACAAGATCATATAACATAGAAAACTAAAGGAAGAGTATTCCAAACAAAACTGGCATGGGAATTTTATAGAACTAATTTTTTAAGGGAGATAATCAAAGTAGCAGTTAGAACTCATGTTCTTGTATTAAGTTCCTGCAAGTGAATCGTTATGAACGTGGGTTCGGCTTCCACTCCTTACACTCAACAAGTATTGCTTTCACAGAACCACCTTTGGCTTGTTCACCATCATGGAGAGTCTGTTTTGAACAAGGATCGCTTTCAAGTCAGAATCCTAGATGAAGATCTAAAAATGCCGAGTCTGTGCTTTTGAAAAATAATCCAGCTGTCCACATGTAGTGTGTGCTGGTGGGGCTGGCTCTCTCTCAGACTGGCTCACTATTTGGGAGCCCAGGAATCGCTGGGACAGATAGATTGGCCAGGACTGAAGTTTTAAAATATCAAATATCTCAAATCAAAACAGGCAGCCTCCTGCAGAGACCCCGAGATTTTGGCTGATCCCTGGCTCCCTTCGTCATCATTTGTATGCATTTGGGGCCACTGTGTGGTTTGGTCCAAGCGGTTCCCAAAGCCTGCAGTGCCGCAGACCTGTGTCTGCTCTAGCAGGCAAGTCAGCTACAAAGCCCAGTTGCCTTTCCTAGCACAAACTTCCGTCCTACTCAGAAAAATACGGTACCCGCTGTCTCAGGAATTACCTGCAGAGTCTGTTTGGAACAAGTACCGTGCTCCAGTCCAAATCATAAATAACGATCTAGAAATGTTGAGTTTTATGCATTTTAAAAATAGTCCATTTCACATCGGCAGTGTGTGCGTGGACCAAGCTCTTCTCAGGATTTAGAAGGAATCCTGGGTTTGGGGCAATAAGCAAGTATGAAGCGGGGCGCAATCCGCTACGAAAGGGGAAAAGCTCCTTACCCTGAGAGAGCTAGAACCATTGCAGACGCCATCCTGGCCATGCACAGCTGGCGGGCAAGGCGTCTTAGCTCCCTCGAATTTCCCTCTTAACCCTTGTGAGCCCCGCGCCCAACACCCAGACTCTCAAAAAAGAGCCCTTGAACTGAATTAAACCTGACCGAAAGTGAAGAGCAAGGTCCAGACACGGGAAGATTTGACGGCAGCCTCCACCTCCGGACACTTTTAAAGACGGCAGGTCCCTGATTCCTTGGTGGCCCGCGTGGACTGAGGGGGTGCGCGGGCGCAAAGGGGCGCGCCCGGAGTCCGCTGCCGGCTTCTCTCCGCCCTCTGGCGGCGCCTCCCGGCACTGGAAGGGCGGGGCGCGCTGACACCCGCGCACCGGGAGGGGGCGGTCCCTGCGCGGCGGCGCTCCGTGGAGGGGGACACACGACCGTGCCAGGCCCCTGTGAGTCCCGACCAAGCGGGGGCCGGAGGGTTGGTTCATAGGTGCGGGGCGTAGAAGGGGGTCAAGTAGGAGGGCCCGAGGAAGGGCGCGAAGGGACTCCCGGCGGAGGCGGCCGTCAGAGGGAAGGAGGCGGCGGCCGGGAAGAGCACGTTGGCCGCCGAGTAGGAGGGGAAAGTCTGGAAGGACAGAACGCCAGGGCCCGGCGGGCCGGGGCTGCCCCCGGCGCCGCCCCCGCCGGTCCCCGCCGAAGCCCCGGGCCCCCCGGGTTGGGGCGCGCCGCCCCCAGCCTGCGCCGCGCCGTCAGCGCCCGGGTTCTGCTTCTTCCACTTGGTCCTGCGGTTCTGGAACCAGATTTTGACCTGCGTCTCCGTGAGGCTGAGCGACAGCGCCAGGTTCAGGCGCTCACACACGGACAGGTAGCGCGTGGCCCGGAACTTGTTCTCCAAGGCCACCAGCTGCTCGTAGGTGAAGGCGGTGCGCGCGCGCCGCGGCTTGGCGCAGTTGGGCTCCGCGCGCCGGCGCCGGGGCCGCGGGGAGCCCGGCGAGCCGGGGGACCCTACCGGGCCGCCCCCGCCGTCCGCGCCGCGCTCCCCAGCCGCCAACGCCCCAGCCCGGGCCTCGGGAGAGCGCGCTGGGCCGCCCAGCAAGCACGCAGCCCGCTCCAGCCGCTGCGGCCGTCCCGCGTCCTCCGCGTCCTCCTCCTCCTCCTCGGCCTCGGAGCCCTCCAGGGGAGACGCAGGACCGGCGCCTCGGCCCGCAGCATCTAGGGGAGAAGGGGACGGTGACCAGAAGTCCGAAACGACCCGGCCTGTCCGGTCCCCAAACTTCCTCTTCGTCCTCCCGGAGCACGCAGGTCTCCCCCATCCAAACCCCCAGCTCTCCTCCTCTCCCCACATCGCGCCTCTCCACTCCCCAGACCGTACAATCTTTAGGGGTGCGATGTCCTCTTGCTCTGACAAATCTGCCACCAAGTAGGCGTCCAAGCAGTATATGTTGAGTGAATCAATGACACCCCGCACTAAGAAGAATAGTGACCTTACTGGGCAGCCATATGAGGGTAGGATCATAGTACATTAAGACATCGACGTCAAGTGCGTTTAGGGTTGTGCCTCCTCAGTCCCTATAAGTCTATTTTGGTCTGGCACTCCTAGCAATTAAAAAAGAAGTTATGAAGCTCTCCGCCCCCCTCCCTTTAAAGTGAAATTCCCCCTTTCCCATCTTCTCTCTCCCGCCGTGTTAATAGAGTTTCAGATTTGTGAGGGCCGGATCGATAGATGTCATCTATTAAAGGTAAGTTTTAATCGAACAATATTAGGATCAGACAGGGAAAGGGGGTTTGAAGTCGGTACCTGCAAGCTGTGGGCAGGAGATATGCAGGCGCCAGTAATAGAATATCGATCACGAGAGTGGGGGGAGGGCAGCTGGGTCCCTCGGAGGGAAGATCGGAACAATTGCTAGGCCGCCTGCCCGGGCCCAAGCGCGGCCGCCAGAGGCGCCCGGGGCCCCAGGCAATCTCCGCCCAACTTGGAGAAGGGAGCAGGGGCTGTGTGGCGTCCAGCCTTCCCGGGGATCTGAACTCCTGACCCTCAAGGGAACCTCGTGCCCACGCCCCACCCAGCACGAGTCCTGCTGTCTTTCATCCTTCTAGCCACAAACTTTCCTGGACCCTTCATCAGGTATCCGCGAGGGTTAGGAGTAAGTCAAAAAGGGTTTCGAGGAGAAAGTACCAAAAGCTTCCCATCACCCCACCCGCGCCTCGCCCCCAGCCCCAGTGAACAGTTGGGTCTAGGGAGAGTGAGCGCGTGGAGCAGCCGAGTCTCTGCAGGTGTCTCCGGGTGGTTGGAAGTAGGCACCTGACCTCGCTACTCAGACAGACCCGGGGCACAAGCCTTCAGCTCTCTCATCCATAAAATGGGGGTGATGTCAAGGATGTTGCCTACATCCTTCCGAAGTTCCTCATCACCTTTATCCCAGCCTCTAGCTCAGGTCCTGGCACGTGGCAAGCGCATTAAATGCCGGATAAATGAGTGAACCTGGCAGCGCGGGCGCTGGGTGTTAGTGTCCACTGCGCTCAGAGGTGTGGCGCTTACTCGCTTGGCGGGTGAACAGGGATGGGGCTTCTGTGACAAATCCCAGCCCCGGATGCTCAGAGCCTCCTGTCCGCCTCAATCCAATTCCGAGACGGGGGCTACACCTATACCTGGTCCTGTGCGCCTTCTCTCTTGGGGGAAGACGCCGTTAAGGGCCACCGGGGCCTGGCTGTTGCCCCGACACACTCCACCGCATCATCCGGACCGGGGCCGCCTCGCATTCTTACCAGGGGTCTCCCGCTGTCGGCCCAGGTCCCCGGGGCTGGCGTCCTTCCCCGCTTCAACCTCCGCCAAACTTTTCTTGGCTTCCCGGGGAGCGAGGCGCACGGCCGGGAGCGCAGCGCGGGTGAATTTCTGCGGGTCCAGGATGTCCAGGACCGAGAAGGAGATCCTGTGGTGGGACGGAGCCGCCTTGGCCCCGCCGTCCTGCCATGCCAGCATGCCCGCCACCCGCGGGCCGGGGGCCGGCGGCGCGGGGTCCCGCACGGCCGCGCTCGGGCTTGCCTTCGGCTGAAGCTCAGCCGCAGCTCTCCAGCCGGCAGCTGGGTTCGCGCGGCCAAGTGAGGCTGGGGAGGGGGCGGGGAGGTGGGGCGGAGAGAGACCCGGGGGGCGCTGCGCGCCGATTGGCACTTGCGCCGCCCAGGCCAGCCTCGGGACTATCCGGCGCCGCGCTGGGGGGCGCTTGCCTCTGCTAGGGGGAGCCTCCGCGCTCCTGGTGCGCGCGCCCGCAGGGACAGCGCCGTCCGCCCCGCGCGCCTCCGCCTTGAGACCCGCGGAGTGCGCGAGGGCGGCTTCCACCCCGAGGATCCTCCCGGCGCGCACACACACCCCTCTCTAACTTGAGTTTGCGCCCTTTTCCAGGTGTCCCCGCCTTTGATTTGGGGATGAATTGAGGCCAGGGCTGAATGTTTCAGGGCAACGCTCAGCACATCTCCTGCCCCGCCAGTGAGCCGCAGTGACAGCCTCAGACACGGTTACCTCGGATTAAAAGGCCCTCATATTTTCACAGTTTACAGTACACAAAGCCTTTGGGCTCGAACGATCCCCTTAGATTCCCAGAGCATCCCGGTGAGGCAGGCGTGTGGTGTGGCGCAGATCATTGCCCCCGGTGTAAAGATGAGGAAATTGAGGTTTCAAGATGAGAATTGATTTGTCCCGGGTTCGTTGGTGACAGAGTCTGGGTTCAAACCCAGGTCTTCTGGACGAGTGCTTTTTTTCAGTACATCCTAATACTGTCTCAGAAATAGAGAAAGAAAATCCCGCGCACTGTCGGAGTCTTTCCCTTCCACCTCGCAGCGGAGCTGAGTCAGAGGCCAGCAAGAGTTTTGGGGAGGTGACTGTGCCCCTCTGCTTTGGAAACCTCGGGGCTGCGGGCACAGGGCCACGTGAGACGGCTGAAGGCGGCTGCCCTGCCTTGCTGTGACCCTGAGCACAACCCCTGATGCCCTTCACTCAGTCCTTCACAGCCGGAAATTCAATCATTTGCAACAGAAATCGGGTCTCTGGGAATCAGGTTGCATCTCTGACCCCCATCCCCTTCCAGCCCCCAGAAGAAAAAGGTTAAAAGATGCTTGTCTGGTTTGAATTTAAGGTGGGAGAAGAGAGACAATTGAAATGGCCCCCATCTGCCCTGCCAAGTCCCCTGTCACGGCCAACATCACTGTTTTGGGGAAGCTTCCACCAACCACACTCATCCTAACATTTCTTCTTTTGTCACTTGGAGAACACATTGCAGTCTGTGAGCACTAAGCATTTATTTCAGGCAAATTCTGAGACTTCTATCCCAGAACCACCTCTAACTCTGTTGTTCCTTTCTTCACCACCCCAGGGGGTTTCCAAACAATGAGTTGGCGATTAATATTGTCTGAGCAGGTAAGAAGTAGGAAGAGGAGGAGAATCCTTCCCATTAAAGTGCTGGGGGCTGCTAATCCCATCTGTTATTGAAGAGGTGTCCTTAGAGGCCAGCTCCTTGTAGCTTTTCTCATTCAAACCTTTCTGCCCCTCCCAGAGGTGGCTACCATGTTCCCTGCAGACTTTAAAGCCCTGCCGAAATTCAAGCCAGCGCCAGTCCTAAAGTGAAGATGGATTGTGCTTTTAAAGCTCAGGAAAGGAAGTGCCCTGCCAAAGCCCACTGGACGACCTCCCACCGAAGGGAAACCAAAGAAAAGACGGGCCCTGGAACTAAAAGGTGGCATGCTGGAACCTGGATTGCAAATCACAGAACCTTCCTGAAATACAGATAGGGTACTTTCTGTTCTGACAACTTTCTCACCCAGTTCTCACTTCATTTTTTTTTTCTGCCTTCCTTTTCCTTCCCCCCCCCCCGCCCCACCCCATTCATCCTAGCCCCTTTTTCCGCCCCTGTTTATATTGGCTTGTACTCAGGTTCTTCAGGGTAGCTAGGAATAGATTTCCTTAAGGTAGCTCCAGAATGGAAATGTATGGCTTCCATGCTCCCTCTTCTTACCCTTTCTCCTGTAAGGAACCTTGAGACTGTTTTCACAGGGTGATGGGCTGGCGTTCCAGAGGGCAACCCATACCCCAAACCAGAGGCACAAGGAAGGCCCAGACAGCCAAGAGCAGCCCAAACCTGGATTATTTTCATTGTGCTTTATAGATCGCCTCAAAAGTTTTTGTTTCAGTGATGTGAATTGTCTTTCCTTTGAGGTCCGCAGATGTTAAATATGGGAAAGGAGCCAAAAGCGGAAGAAGTAACAAATTAGGGAGAAAGCCAAGAACATGCAGAGCCCATATTCTTTAAACCCGCAAATCTTTAAGGACTCCTTCTCTTAATGATTTTTAAATTTGTCTTGCCCTTTATTTTTCCAATAGTTCTGGTACGTGTGTTCAGTGCAGCGCGAGGTTATATGAACTCTCAGTGCGGCTTCAGACAATAGGTGACACACAGGGAACTCTGCTGCGTCTCTCAATGACCTTGGAGGAACAGAAATGCTCTCTCTTCCTTGCCCAACTTAAAGAGAAGCCTCCTACCCAAACGACAGAATACATTCTTCAATTTGGGAGACAGTGCAGGGGAAGGTCCTAGGGGAATTTTTTTCCTGGCCACCTGCTTTGTAAAAGACCAGGCGGGGATGAGGCCTCCGTTTGGGTACAACTTGACGATGTGTTTGACTAACACCCTCACATGTGTATTTACACCCAAGGCATTCCTGTATAATACATATATCCATATCCAGTAAGCCATCTTCCCTCTGTGCAGGGACTCCATTTGTGTTGTTGTTTTTTTTTTTTCCCCAACGTGGGCATTAAAATTCTGCCTGAGTGCTGTCTTTAAATTGCTTTGATGCTAGGTGGGTTCCAACCCTGACCTGTCCTGATGGCAAGTGATGCCTGTAACAAGCTTGGGATCAATATTCATAGCGGGTGTCCTGGGCTGATAACACTATCCAAGACAATGTTCACTATCAGTGCAGACAGCTGAGATATTGCGCCATTAGGGATGTTGTGTTAAATAACCTGATCCATTTCTGGGGCTATTTAATGAATTTCACAGTTTAGATAGTATCTTTAAGGAGAAGGCAAAGGCTATTCCGGAGGCACTGATGCAAATCAATGGTGCCAAGCTTCCAGAGCTATTCTACAAACACAGTGGCCTGTAATTCCAGCACAGCCTTGAGGAGCTGCCGCCACACCATGAATAGTGTTAACAACGGAAATAATTTGCAGTTTATGCAGAGGGAGGGAGGGCAATATTACGAGCCATGTTAAAGCACCTTAGATAACATCTTATGTTCCTGAAATAAAATACAACTGAAATTCTCTAGGTAAAACCCCAAGGTTTGAACCAGCCCACAGGGTGGGATATTTATGCCAAAGAGACAGCTTCATAAGGCACAGCTTGCTGACAAAGAGGGAGACCTCCCCTGCAGGATATCCTGTGGGCAAGCCCTTTTCTCAGGACCTCAGCCAGCTCTCTCCAAGACGTGCTTCTTCAACTCAAACTGGTCTGTAAAATGGGAGGGGGAAGACATTAGATTTTAAAAGGAAACTACAGACAGCAGAATCAGTTGTTTGTTTACTTGACTCTGTATCCAGTGTTGCTGGAGAGTTCATTTACAATTAAAGGCTAGCATTTACCATTTCCCACCAGAGGTTTGAACTCTGGCCGCTGAGCAGAGCAAGTATTCCTTTAAAAAACCCACCTTGGAGGCTTTAATCTGTGAAATCAGAGTTCAAAGTATAGCCTTCCCACCTGTCCCCAAACTACAAACAAAATAAAAATGTTTACTAAACGTATTTTGCTTTAAAAAATCAGTACGTTATCTTGGAAATTTAAAAACCACTTCTTTATTTTAGGATTACAGAGAAAGCATCAAAGAAGGTATTAAAGCAATAGTGGTTATATTGGTAAGTCAAATACATGTCAATTGGTCCTGGTAATGATAATATTATTAACAATAATAGCTGCTCTTTCTTGAGCACTTGTTCTGGGCCAGACATTGAGCTAAGTTTTTTGCACGAGTTATTTCATTAACCCTCCCCAAACCCCACGAAGAAGGCACTATTATTATCCCCAATTTCCAATTGAGAAAATGAGCTTAGGTTAAGTAACTCGCCTATACGTCAGAGGTAGGTAGTGGTGGAGCTGAGATTTGAACCCAGGCAGTGAGATTTCAGAGCCCCATTCCAGTAAGGTTCTTATAGGGGAAATTGAATTCCTGCCCCAGGATGAAATCCAATTGTCAACATTTATCCAATGGCTTTTCCTTCAAAGTTACATACATAGCTGGGATACATTTTAACAGGACCTCCAAGAAAATAACTAAGCCCAAGCACTGCCTGAAGCATACTGCAGTGCAGGATTTTCGGATCCAGTTTTGGGAGCTCTCACATTCAGTATTTTCTAATGTTTTAAGACTGTGGTCCCCAATCCCTGGGGCCGAGGATCAGAGCCAGTCTCTGTCCTCTTAGGAACTGGGCCGCACAGCAGGAGGTGAGCGGCTGGAGAACGAGTGAAGTTTCATCTGTATTAACAGCCGCTCCCCATCGCTGGCATCACCACCTGAGCTCCGCCTCCTGTCAGATCAGTGGCAGCATTTGATTCTGCATGATGGTGAGTTGTGTAATTATTTCATTATATATTACAATGTAATAATAATAGAAATAAAGTGCATGATAAATGTAATGTGCTTGAATCATCCTGAAACCATCCCCCCATCCCCCGGGTCCATAGAAAAATTGTCTTCCAAGAAACCAGTCCTTGGTGCCAAAAAAGGTTGGGGACCATGGTTTTAAGATATTCATTCCCAGGACAGCCTGGGCAACATAGCAAGAAGCTGTTTCTAAAAGATTAAAATCAGCCAGACGTGGTGGTGTGTGCCTGTAGTCCCGGCTACTGCAGCGGCTGAGTTGGGAGGATCACTCAAGCCCAGGAGTTACCAGCTTGGGCGATATAGTGAGACCTGTCTCAAAAAAAAAAAAAAAGATATTATGAAGAGGAGCCCAAGACAAGGGAATTACCAGGCAAACCAAATTGCTCTGGACACATGGAAAAGTAGAGAAATGTCATTGGGAGAAAGAGAATGGGGAAAAAATGCCAAGTGGCAAGCTGAGGTCATATGAAGACAGACTGTTGAAGCGGGCTGGAAAGAGCAGGGACCCACAGCAGGCCGGGCCCTTTCTCACAGTGAGCATAGCATGCCGTGGTGAAACTGTGCCCTGGAGAGGCATTTGCAGAGCAAAGACGGGGCAGCAGAGTAGGACCCTGCAAGCCTGAATCACCTGCTTCTGCATGAAGTGGAGACCAGAATGATCTGTTGCTCTGAGGTGGTCTCCTGCAAGGTAGATGTCAAAGCCTCTGTTCCCTGAATCTGCGCCCAAATTTCATGCCTTCGTCCTCTTCTCGCTGATCGCCCTGCCTGCAGCCTTGCTGCCTCTGCAGTCTGTTTGGCTCACTTTGGTGTGCAAACTCCACCCCTCAGAGGGCCAGGCCATGGCTTAAGGGAGCAAAGTCAATGGGGTGAGGACGCTGACAGGCTGGAGCACCGGCGTTCCATGTCAAGGGGACACTGCTACTCTACCCGATGAACTGTGACCTTGTAGGAATGCTGATCGACATTGTCAGATCTGGATTCTTACGTGACATCTGCAAAGTTTTAAACACTGGTAAGTAATTGAAAATGCTGGAAAACAGGCCATCAGAAAAGGTCTGTGGATCATAAGCTTTTGACCTCGGCTGTGCCCAGGCCTAGGAGCTCATCCAATTCACTGTTCCTGGCATTTCGATGACTACTGTGGTCCATGAGATGAAGGCTAAATGCCTTGACATAGAATGCAAGGTCCCTCAAGATCTGACCCAACTCCCTGTGCGGCTCTGGTCCCTGGATAGGTCATGCTCCATTTGGGTCCCCTGCCTGTACCTGCTACCTTCTCAGAGGCTCCATCACAGTGAGTGGGCAGCAGGGCTGGTCAGGGGACACCCAGCCCATGTGATGGCCTATTCCTAACCTGCCTAAGGACGAGAGTGGTGCAGTCGGCTCAACCAGGTGAGCTGGGCCAGCCAGGTCCCTCTCCCAGGAGTCTGGGTTAGGCCTCCAGGGCATGCTCCCTGCCACCGGTGGGTGCTTGAGCTTAATAGGCAAGGAAAATGGAGAAGCAGTGGCTGCTGGGGGCCACATGAGCATGGAAGTTATGAAGAAGTAGAGACTCCTCAGGATCAGGGAGAGTTGAAGAGGGGTGCAGAGCAGAGAAACTGTGAGACACTGACAGACGGTGACTACCTGCCACTGCCTCAGTTGCCTTCGTCCTGACACTGGTTGTTCTGCTTCCTCTGGGTTCCCTGGGAGTCTACTGTGTCCCCACTTTTATGTGAACCACCCCGGAAGGGGTGCTGGTCCTTGCAACTAGAAGAACCCTGGGCGGACTCACTCTCACAGCTGTGTGCATTTACCACTGGGCAATGCTGTCTTCACCTGTACCTGCCTGGGAAGGTTCTGCACGCCTTCAGTCTCCTCTGTTCAAGGGCTGCTGCTTCTGTGGGGCCTTCCCCGGCTTACGCCGTGCTGGCTCTGGCACTCCTTCCACATCCTTTCCAGGGCACTCTTCCGTCACAGCCTTCAGTGGATGTCTCTCAGTTTTGTCTCATCCGAGGATCCACTCCCCCTTTTCTGGTGTCAGTAGTTTGATTCTGCCCTGACCCCCCACCCTGGCCCCCACCCTTATATGTGGTAGTGACGGGACTGTCAATCAGGGGCCCCACCAAGGTCTGGTTGTTCAGCATTTTCTTTGCTTTTATGAATTGCATACATCCTTCCAACCCTCTCTCCCCCAACCCCTCACATTTTGGTCTTAAATTAGCCAAAATCAAAGAACCCTGACAGGTGCAGTCTTTATCACACTGCATGGGATACAGACTGCCTGGTCCTCAAACTGTCTTAAAGTCAGGGTCAAAGAGCATCTGTCTTTGCACCCATTAGCACCTTGGCATTTAGTAGGCTGAAGAGCTGAAAGAAATAAATGACGGCCCAATAACATAAACCCAAAGCACCACAGTTTAAGATGGGTTGGAAACCCATACCTTAAAAGGCGGTACGGGCTGAAGGTAAAAATAGGATCAAGAAATATTTAGATGTGGATATGGGTTCATGATGGATCTGACTCGGGGGAAATGCCATGCATTTGCTTTTAAGTGGGTCATCCATGCCAGGCACCATGTTCTTTGTAAAAGAAAAATGCAGGAGAAGAACAATGAATTTAGCCCAGGGTGGCATTTCTGACACTGGTAGAAAAGTGTTGTGGTATCTGGTTTCCAAAGATGACCACCCCTACTAAACCACACTGCTTGGTGTTCATGTCCTGTGTAGTCCACTCTTACACTGAGCCTGGGCTGGCCTTGAGTGACAAATAGGACATGGATGAACAGACTCTGTGGCTTCTAAGGCTTGGTCACAAGAAGTCCTGCAGCCTCCACCTTGTTCCCTCGGAATGCTCACTTTTGAGACATTTCGTCTTCAACTCTGGCTGTCATTGTGTGAGATACACGAGACACACACAGAGGCTGTGTTCAGGGCTCCCGCGGACAGTGGGCATCAACTCACAGCCACGTCCCAGGTTCTCAGGGCCATCCAGACCATCTGAATCCAAGTCTGTCTTATAAGAAGATTCCAATGCACACTGAAGCTTAAGAAGCACTTCTAGATCAATGGCTCTCCACTTCTTTGTTTTTTCATGGCAGCCCGTCTCAATAAAATAGAAGACCCTTTTGTCCACATGGGCCTCGCTTGGTCTGGTCTCACTTTCCAATGGAGACAGACTTTGATCACAAGAACAAAGGTCCCTGTGGATAGTGGGCTCCTGCTCCTTCTGCCTGTACAGTGTTGCTTCCTTCTCCGTCTCCTTATGGTGCCTGGCTTTTTGCTGGGGAGCTTCTCCTAACCCCTTCCACGTGGCCATAGTGGGACTTTAGCAAATGCCTCTCCCTCAGCCCTAGTGAGGGCATGTGAGTCAGGCTGGGTCATCCTCGCATCCCTTCCCTCTGAACTCAGACACGGGCAGTGGGGACACTGACCCACAAGAGCCAATCAGAGTTCTTTCTGAAACTGTCAGACCAAGTGGAGGAAAATGTTCTTCACCAGGCAGTTTATCCACAACTCTGTTACCCTGGAGCTGATAACCAGCCATGTCTGAAGTTATCAACTGCTAGACCTCTTGGTTGTATGAGCCAATACATTCCTTTTAAATTGAAGTCATTTGAAATTTGGTTTCTGCCACTGGCAACTAAAGAGTTCTGATTAATATAAGCAAATCTGGAAGGATTATACATATGTCTAGTATAGCAATAGAGGATTGATCTGTTGATATTTGAGCTAAAATTCAGACATGATTTTTAGATTTGTTATTAGAAACATAATGGGCCCAAAGCTCAGTTGAAGAAGTATGCATCTCTGCACACTGATGCAAACTAGAGCCCACTGGCTGAGTAGTACTCCCTGGTATACATATATCACATTTTATTACTCCACTCATGTGTTGATGGGCACCTAGGTTGTTTCCACATCTTTGCAACACTTATGTGCACATATGGAAATAAAACTCATCAGAAATGAAGCAGGTGGGAGGGGGAGGAGGGGATGAATAAATTCACACCTAATGGTACAATGTGCACTATATGGGTGATGGGCATGCTTACAACTTTGACTGAAATTGTACAAAAGCAATTTATGTAACCAAAACATTTGTATCCCCATAATAATCTGAAATAAAATAAAAATAATTGAAAAAAAAAGAGTCCACTGGATCAGGATCCTAGGGAGGCTTTTGTTTTCCTGGTATAAAAGCCAAGCCTCAGCTGCCACACAGATTTTTTTCTTTTCCTTCCCCTTCTACCTGCCTGAAATGCAGTCACGGTGCCTGGGGGTATAGCAGGCACCTTGAGAGGATGAGGGTGAAAGCCACATGCTGAGGGTGGTGGAGCAGAAAGAAGGAAGCAGCCCACTCCTTGCTGGTCCTGGGAGCTGTTGTCCCTGTCCAGAGTTGCCCTCCTCTGGGCTTCTTGATATTTGAGGAAAAGTAAACCTATTTGGTTGAGCAACTATATTCGGTTTCTGTTACATGCAGCCACGTGTAACCCTAACTTTGACAATGCCCTTCACCCAATACATCCAGAGAAAGGTCTTGGATTTTGGGATCAGGTCTCAGCCCATCAGTGGCTCACACTTAGAGATTTGTCACCTTGGACCAACTTGTCATTTTTCAGGTGAGAGACGTGGGGCTCTGTATTCATTTCCTGTCACTGCTGTAACAAATTGCCACAAATTTAGTGGCTTAAAGCCACAAATTTATTATCTTACAGTTCTGGAGGTAAGGAGTCCTAAAATCAAGGTATCAGCAGGGCTGCGGTCCTTCTGGAGGCTCGAGGGGAGAATCCATTTCTTTGCCTTTTCCAACTGCCAGAGGCTGCCTGCATTTCTTGGCTCACGGCCCCTTCATGTTCAAGGACAGCAGTGTGTGTCCTCCGGTCGGAATCTCTCTCTGACCTCTGCTTCTGTTGTCACTTCTCCTTCTCTGACTCTGACTCTCCTGCCCTCCCCCTTTCCGTGCGAGGACTCCTGTGATTACACGGGGCCCACTTGGCTCATCCAAAATCATCTCCTCACAAGATCTTAGGCTTATTCACATCTGCAAAGTCCCTTTTGCCATGTAAGTTTCTGGAGATGAGGATGGGGACATCTCAAGGGGGCATCATCCTGTCCACCATAGTCCTGGAGATGGAAAGTGACTGGTCCAAGGGCACACACAGAGCTAGTTGTAGAAAGAGAACTACATGGAGACTCACACCATGGGCAGGAGCTCCCTTTCTCCCCCTCCTTAGCATGAAGCTAAAGCACAGCCACTCTCCAAGGTCCATTTCAGGCTGTCTTCTGCCCAGAAGCCACTGCTGCCCTCCATAGCCCATGGAGTCCACCCTCTTGGCTGTGTCTGTGTTGCTCATTGGCACTCCACGCACATTTAGTCAGCAGTCTTGAAGGTGTTCACTTGTTCTCTGCCCAGTCTTGACCCTTGAGGGCAAAGATCATACCTTGGACCCCTTTTTTACCCCTAGAGCCCGCTGCACAGGGTAGAGGCTCAGTATGTATATGGTTCATGTTTGTGGCACATTTTCCAGACTGACTCACTGGGCTCCTGTACCATAGAGTCCAGAAGGCTAGAAATTGCGTTTCCCAGACTCCCTTGCAGGTTGGACTAGGTTCCACTAAACCAGACACGGTGAAAGTGAGGTGGTGGCCACAGGTGGAGAGAAGGAATCTTCAGAGGACACAGCGGTGGGTGTGCTTGGTTCTTGTGGGGCAGCAGTGCCAGGGACTGTACTATGAGGTCCCTGCCATCTTAGGAGCCAAGTGACAGGGGCAGTGATCCCAACGGAGCAGTAGCTGCCTGGCTCCTGGCTGTGCGATACTTGAGCTTGGCTCCTCAGTGCCCCTGGAAATCTGTAAGCTCCTTCTTGTCCCCGCCTTCATTGCAGATCCCCAGAGGCCAGGAACTACCTTTTATATTTCTTTTGTAAACAACTGTAAATAGCTCCCCCAGTAAGCTTATCAACAAAATATGCACAATTTGTTGAACTGGGTTAAAGCTCTAACATTCCGATGAATTTTTCATCCTTTCTGTGAATCAACGGCCTGAAATGGCCTGGGGCATGCTGGCTCAAGCCTGTAATCCCAGCACTCTGGGAGGCCAAGGCAGAGGATCATTTGAGGCCAGGAGTTGGAGACCAGCCTGGGTGGGCATCATAGCACTATGATTGTGCCACTGCACTCCAGCCTGGGGCCACAGAGCAAGACCCCGTTTGTTTAAAAAAAACAAAACAAAACACAAAGAGCCTGAAATAAAGTGGCGAAATAATAATATGGTCCTCCTCCTTTGAAACCTGAAAGCTAAACCAGACCAGAAGTCACATTTTCTCATTTCAATTTAATTACTTGAAACGGTCATAGGGCTTCTTATATCGATTTTTATTTATTGCAAAAATAATGTAACATTAAGTGGAATTTTGTAATTTATCCAAAAATCTCACTGGTCTAACAGATTGTGATATTCCCATTTTCTTCCCAGCGCTATTCCTACGAATCCTCATTTTTTCAGGGCTGTCTTCTGTATACAATTTTGTATTCTACTTTTTCATATAATGTTAGAACATTAAGCATTTTCCATGTCATTACCTAGTCTTCAGTTTTGATGGCGTATTTCTTTCAGTAGCCATGCTATAATTTTTTGAACAATTCTTGTTCTTGAACGTTTAATTTTCTTCCAGCTTGTTTTGGCGTGATAGCTTGCACCGTAGTCATCGTCTTGGGACTCATTTCCTTAGCGTCGCTTCCCAGGCGCGGGATTGTCCATCAAGGGGGTTTGACTGGTGGTTAGATCCGTGCCACCTCCCTGCTAGAGGATGGGAACACAACGAAGCCCTAGTACGGCCTGTTCTCTTTAATTTTTGTTACTTTTACAAGTGCCTTCTTGTGTCAACTTGCTTTTAACTATTTCGCAGGGACTTGTTTTCTGCTTTTGCTGCTCTTTGTCCACGGTTCTCCAGAGAAGAAGGAGCCCATTTCGGGAGCACGCGACCCCGGAGCTCGGAGGCAGCGCCCACAGTTACGGGTTTGCGCCCTGCAGTCCCGGATTTGCGCCCTGCAGTCCCGGATTTGCGCCCTGCAGTCCCGGATTTGCGCGCGGCCGTCCAGGGTTTGCGCGCGGCCGTCCCGCCCCGCCGGACTACACTTCCCAGGCGCCCCTGCGCGGCGGGAGCGGGCGCGGGATCAGGTTGCCTGTTGGGACCCGGAGTCTGAGGTACACGGCGGAGCGCGATGGCCGCGTGGGGCGAGCGGCTGGCGGGCTTGCGCGGGGTGCTGCTCGACATCTCGGGCGTGCTGTACGACTGCGGTGCGGGCGGCGGCAGGCCAATCGCCGGCTCCGTGGAGGCGGTGGCGAGGTGAGTGGGCCGCGGACGGGCCGCCGTGGGCGCGGGGCTCTGATGTCTGCCGGGTCCCTCGGGCCACCGCCGGGGGGCGGGGCTGCCACCCTGGCCCCGCCCCGCCCCCGCCGAGCGCCGAGCGCGGGTCCCCGACGACCTGGGTGGCCTGGGCTTCCGCGGGGCTGGGCTGCGCGGGCCGAAGGGCCGCCGCTTGTCCCTGTGGCTGCGAGCACTCCAGGTGTGGCTAGTCTGAATTGAGATGTGCTCTAAGTGTAAAGTACGCAGCGGATAACAAGATTTAGTGAGAAGAATGTAAAATAGCTTATTGAAATCATTTTATGTTGATTATATGTGGAAATGATAATACTTCTAATATACTGTATTAGGTTAAATAAAATATTAAATGGATGCTACTTTTTTTTTTTTAACGTTGCTAATGTGCTTACTAGAAAACTTTAAATTACATGTGTGGCTCGCATTATAATTCTATTGGGCCGCATTGGTTCAGGTGCGAGAAGGGGGAGGAGCTCTTGCCGCCAAGCCTTGCTCATGGAGGACACTCCGGGGCCATTGCCGGACCTGGGCTTCGTAAGGCCTCACGCCGGCATCCCTGGCCAGCGCTGCGTGATGTGATGGGCAGTTGAGAAGGGCTAATTGCACAGGACTTGGACTCCCAGAGTCACTAGCTGGGGCCCCCTGGCTTGGCGGCCTGACCTTGCTGGGACTCAGTTTACCTACCTGTAGATGGCAGTTAAGTGAGCCTCTTGTTCCTTCTTAGAGACCCACCCCACTGTTCTGTATGTATGAGAGCTGCTAAGGAAATAGGGACCCAAACCGCCCTGCATAGCAAAGCAGGAGGTGTTTGGGAGGCTGGAAACTTGGAAAAGGGAGACCTGGTCTCCAGGAGCTCACATGAAGGGCAGCCAGACCTAGGAGACCCCCTCGGCTCTGGCATTGGCCCTCAGTGTCGGCTGGAGTCCTAGTTTTTTAACTGCCTCCCTGTCCCCTACCTTATTCTCCATCTGTCACAGAAAGGAGAATTATGTGCTGGCACCTATGGGAATGGAGCAGTGGGCACTGGGCTGTGTTTTGGGGTGAAGTGGGCCTCATTTGGGGGAACAGGAGGCCAGCACCTCAGTGCCGTGACTGAGGCAGGCAGGGCCTCATGATGCTCACGTCTGGAGGGGAGATGGATGGTAAACCTGCACACAGACGAGTAAACCGAGTCACCACAGGTTGGCATAAGTGATGTAAGACAATAGGGTACTGAGAGAATGTGACGGGGTGAGGGGGTCCCTGCCAGAGATGGGGGCCGGACAGCTCCGAGGAGAGGGCGTTGTGCTGAACCAGAGAGATAGGAGAGTGCCCCCTGTGTGGAGAGGCAGAGGAAGCGGGTTCCAGGCAAGAGGAACAGGAGCTGCCAGGGCCTGAGGCGGAGGGGACGTGGCAGGCGCAAGGAGCTGAAGGGCCCTGTGTGCCGGGGAGGCGGGGCAGTGGCCACAGAGAGGTGTCCAGATTTTATCCCGAGTGGGAGGAAGTCAGTGAAGATTTTAGGTCTGCCTGTCATGTGATCTGGTTTGTTTTAAAGAAATTTAAATGTAAAAAGTGAAAACATGAGTGCAAGTGAAAGCAAAGGAGATTTCCTTTGAAATCTTGGATTGAGAGAAAGTCTTCACATCTCTGCCTCCAAATCTAGGAATCAGCAACAGCAAATCAGCCCAGTAGGAATATGGACAAAGGACATGAACAGCTCGTAAGAAAGGAAAAACAAGGGACCTAAAAGATGCTCAGCCTTACTCAAATAAGAGAAATGCAAATTAAAACTATACCAAGATGCCATTTTTCATCAATTTGAGAAAACTGGCAAAAATCCAAAAGTTTGAGAACACATTCTCTGGGTGAGTTTGTGGAAACAGACCGTAATGTGTATTGCCTGTGGGAGATTTATTTGATGTCTATCAGCAGTTCCACTTCTGGGAAGTGGACTTGAGCTCCTGGCAGGGTGGAGAGGGGCCAGGGAGGGCGTCATGGGGCAGGTGTCATGATGTGTGCCAAACTCCTGGCCCAGTGCTTGGCACGCAGCAGCCCTTACAACAGTGCAACCTTTAAATGTCATTTTCTGTGTTACTAATATAGGGACTCCTATTGTACATGCTTTTAATTCTTTTAAAATCAGAACCACTTAAAAACGACGTATTGTTAAGGTAAATCATACAGGTATTGTGCGTGTAAAAGCCGGTGACGAACTCGCCTGTGTAACCAGCATTTCCGCACCCTTCGTGTTCCTTGGCGCTTACTGTCCACCCTCCCTTCCCCTGGGTAAACACTCTCCTGACCTCCAGAGCTGTAGATTAGTTTTGCCTGTTATTAACTTGATATAAATGAAGTCATACAGTATGTTCCCTTTTATGTCTTATTTCTTTCACTTAGCGTTGTATTTGAGGGATTTTTTTCTGCCTGTGGTGTGTAGTTGTGGATTGTTCATTCTTGTTACTGTGTAGTGTTCCACTGAGTGAATATCGCAATTTATCCATTCTCCTATTGATGGAGTACAGTTTCCCATTTAGGGTTGGTAGGAGTAGTGCTGCTATGAACATTCTGGAACATGTTTTTGGGCGAGCACACAGATGCATGTCTGTTGGACATGCATCCGTGGGGTATGCAGACCTGGGAGTGGAATTGCTGGGCCCTAAGACAGAGAGGTATGTTCAGCTTTAGTAGATGCTGCCAAATAGTTTTCCAAAGTGGCTGTGCCAGTTTACATTTCAAGCCTGCGACATATGAGAGTCCCAGTTGCTCCATGTTCCAGTCAGAGCACACACCTCCCAGGCAGGTGACGCTGCAGGTGTGCAGCAGTGGCAGCCAAGACAGCTGCTTTCAGAGAGCACGTACTGTCTGCCAGGCTTAAGTGCGTTCCTCTTGCAGTCTCACTTAGACCCAGCAGGAGCAACTGCAGCTCAGAGAGCGGAGGGCTTGCCAGGTGTCAGAGCTGGGACAGCCCAGGGACAATTTGAACCCTGGTCTGCCCGAACCAGGCCCATACTTAGCATTCTTTGAAGGGGTAGAGGGCATTGGGAGAGGTCAGGGGCATCTCTCCAACAGTTTCTTCTGAATAGAGGCTCCCAGCCTGATACAGAACTGTCCAAGAAATGCATGTCCAAGTAATGCATGCGGAGTCCAGGGGGTGGCGTTGAGAAGGGTTCTGCTAGCCTCGGTGGGTTCTGCTGGCGTCTTCTGCCTGATACGCGGGAGGGTTTTGTTTTGGTTTGCTTTGACTCCTGCAGATTTATCTAGCTGGGTGTCTCTGGTAACAGCTACACTGTATAAATCTAACAGCGATATAATAACAACTTAAAATACACGGCAGCAGCCAGTTGTGTAGCTGAGAGAGGCCTGTGGGATTGTTTTTGGTGAGGGCCGTGTACCCATCATCCTGGGAGGTTTATCACTGTGCTGTCCCGGGGCCCACAGAACTGGCGGCCTGGTATCTGAAACCCCCTGGGCTTCCCATGTCACAGGACCAAGTCCCCACTCTCTGCCTGGTCCACCGGGGCCTTCTCAAGGGGCCTTTGTGGCACTTCCCACTGGCTGGCAGCCCACACTGGGGTGCTCTCTGGTTCTTACTGACCTTCGTTTGCTCTCCAGCTCTTCTGTCATTTTTTAAGGACAAGGTTCCTCCCTCCCCCGTCCCCCCAGACCCAACCTCTGTGGGCCCAACTCATCACACCCAGGCCCAGGAAAGCCCGCGTGCCCACCCTCCGCCATGTGCCCACGGGTGCTGTGACAGATGCCGAAGAGGCAGTGAAAGCAGTAGGGAAACGTCCCCTTCAGTAAAACATTCCTGCCTTTGGAGTTTTCTGTGGGGATTTTCCAGAGATGCAGGACACTGTTACTTTCCTCTCTCGGGGGCTAAGGCAAGAACGGACTCTAGCAGGAGTCTTTCATGGAACGGGCCCTGCTTGCCAAGGCGCACAGCTCTGGGCATTGGAGGGGGGTACTGTGTGCTTTTGCAGCCATCACCGTTCACTCTGTGGCCTCCTTGATATGCACAGCTCCCTTTGAAGTCCTGCAGGGGCTCAAAGGAAGTTCCTGGGGTGAGACCAGCAGCTGCAGAGGGATGAGTGTGTGGGGGCTTGGAGTCCTGGGGGAGCATAGGCCTCCGTGGCAGCTCCCCAGTGCTGTGAGCTCCTGGGTGGCATCGTCCACTCTGTGGGCCCGGGAGGAGTGGCTCGCTGTGGCCACTCTTCTCCCTGGATTTTCTTGGTGACAGGTGTCCTCAGATTTTATTAAGAGACACAGAGCACAGGGGAGTATAAACTGGCCTTGTTAAAATAATATTGCCACAGTAACAGTGGTCACCATTCATTGAGGGTGGCCTGTCCTGTACTGGGCAGGTGCCTAACCACCCACCTCATTTCACAGCAGCCCCTGGAGTAGGGGTGCCCGCCCCTTTTCAAGGTGAGGACTGAGGCTTAGAGAGATTCAGGACCTGGCAGAAGTAGAAAAAGTGGCTGAGCCCTCATTAAAGGTGCACATGCACATTCCTTCCTTCACGCATAGGCCAGCAAGCAAGCACTGAGCACCCTGCCGTGCTAAGACCACGGTTCTAGGCACTGGGGCTTTGTGCCAGTGAACAGGCAGATGGAAGCCTGTGCCCTGGCGGAGCCGACTCTGCAGTAGAGGACACTCGTGGGCAACAGCATTAGTGTTTCCCCATCCGAGAGATGGGGAGCCCAGGGCTGGGGGGTGGCCTGGCCGGGCAGTCCCTGCAGTGAGCAAGCTGGGATCAGGAGATGCCGGGCTAAGAGTTATCCAGATGGAGGAATAAGAGGCCCAGGCTGGTGCTGCCTGTGCTTCCTGGAGCTGCAGGGCTCACTTTTTGCTCTAGGACTTGTGGGTGGGCGTGGCCACAGGCCGGGGACATCTGTAACCAGCTGAGTCGCGCCAACTAGCCCTTTATTGGAGCCCATTCTTGGGCGGATTGGGCTCCCTGAGGGGAGCCATTCAGAGGCTGGGCCGGGCACAGCAGGGGTGGCAGAGGCCCGCCTAGGGGTCCTGCCCGATGGCCCAGAGGCATCTGCATGTGAAAGGGGGGTGGGCATTTACTGCATCCTGTAGTGGCCACTAAAGCACATCTGGTGGGCCCAGCCCAGGCCTGGCCTGGCCTTTTTGGAGCCGGCGGAAGGAAGCAGGCTGGGCTGGGCCCAGGGCAGCCTCATAAAGCAATTCCCACCCAGGACCGCCCCATGGCCCTGGTACTGCTGAGCCAGGCCACAGCCCATCCTTCCAGTGGCACCTGTCAATCCCCAGTGCACACCTGCAGCCTTGGGGACCCTCTCAAAATGCAGGTGGTTCCCAGCAGGTCTTGGAGCAGCGAGGGACCAGGGCCAGGTGAACTTTGAAGTCTGGGTAGTCCTGGAACCCTGGGGCCTCCTCCTCCTCCATGCTTGGCTGCCCTGGCACCATCTGGCCTTAGGGACACGGGTGCCCAGGAGTAGCAATAACAACAACAACAGTAACAATGATAATAATTGTGTGGCCTGTGCAGCCTTATCCCCCTCCCACACGTGGCATGGCACCTGCCAGAGGGGCCCTGCAGGACACTGTGGGGGCATTTGTTTGAGTTTGTTTAAGCCAATGGGAGCTTTCCTGACTCAGCGTGGACCTTGGACAAGGGGTGTTTGTCGTGGGCTGTCATTTGTGCTGCTATTTACCGTCAGGAGGTGAAGGAGCTGCCTTTAGAGGTGGGGGAGGGTGGGAAGAGCACGCTGCTCTCCTCATCCCAGGTTCCGTGTTTTCTGTCTTTTTAAATTTCATAAGAAATAGATGGCTTCCCTATGTAGACATTCCCACCGGCACATGAATATACAGAGTGAAAAGTCCAAGTCCTCCGTCATTGGCCCCATCCTAGTCACTTCCCCAGGGTGACACGGCAGGTCCTTCCAGATCTTTCCTTCGTATTCCCCAAAAAGCACAGAGGATTTTGAGACACAGCTCCTGCCTTCCCTGATTCTCACTCAGTCCTGGGGGCACTGGCCCGTCACACTCTCCACTGCCCGCTGCCCCTGCCCTCCTCGCTCCGGACTTGTGTTTTGTGAGTGCCCAGGTCACCAGAGGCCAGAGATCCCTTTCACGTCTCTAAGCCAGGGGTTTTCAACTCCATGTAGCCTCAGAGCATTTATCCCCCAAATCAAATATGGTATAAAACTCCAAATTTAAAAAAAACAGATAAAAGAACAATCTGAATAGTGTATGTTTTCTATATTTAACATTATAATGTTATTTTGAGGTCATTCAATGAAAGTGATGAAAGCGTTTTGATGAACAGCAACGTGGAAGTCTGGGCGCGTGGACCATGCAACCCAGGTTAGGTCTTCATGATCTGATGTGTGTGCCGGAGCAAGCTGCCATTGGAAGGGGATGAGTGGGTACCCTGTGGCTTGTCCAGGCTGCGGACCGTGTGCAGCTGGGAGAAGGAAGGAGTTAGCTCTGCTGGGTGTCGTGTATACTAAGTGAAAAAGCTATAGAACAATGTGCATAAAATTCCATTTTTGTTGAGATAAAGAAAGGGAACGCAACCACCCACACATATCTGGGGTAGAGAATAATAAATCCCAAACTTGAGCTGTATGGAGGGAAACTGAGGAAGGTTGGCTGGCTGTGGAAGAACCGTCGGGAGTAAGATCCGATTCTCAGTTTCTGATCTCAGCCTTGCGGGCAGGGTCGCCCTGTGGAAATCAGGGGCAGCCGGGTGGGGCTTCTGGAGCAGAGTCATCAATCTACCTGGACAGAGGCTGTGTCTGCCAGGGAGCCCTTGGCCAGTCAGGAGGGGAGTGGGGCACGAGTTACCCACGAAGTCCACAAAATGGAGCTGTGACCCCACCCCCAGCACCCCAAGGATGTACAGAGAAGCCGCATTGGCAAAGCAGTGCCCGAGCCGGCCACTGTGGTGCACAGGGCAATTGCCTATGCCCCAGGGGCCGGGATGTTGCTGCCCAGATTGTAGAGGGGGAGCCTAACATTTGGAGAGGTGACAGGCTTGCTCAAAGACATTTCTCGAGGGGAAGGAGTGGAGGCTGGTGCCCTTGCCAGGGCAGGCGCCACCTCTTACTGGTCATAGCTTTATCCTGTTACCTAAAAAGTGAGTGTGTATGTCTGTAGTCCCAGCTACTTGAGAGGCTAAGGCAGGAGGGTGGCTTAAGCCCAGGAGTTTGAGGCCAGCCTGGGCAAAATAGCAAGACTCTATCTCAAAAAAAAAAAAAGGTGGTAGGTGTCAGTCTCAGCTCTGCCCCATAGTTGCTGTGTGGTCTCAAGCAAGATCCTTAGCCTTTTTGTGCCTTAGTTTCTTACCTGCAATATCTGTGTCACAGGGTATAAGAATTAAGTGACATACTTTCTCACTTAATTTTAGGCTGGGCGTGGTGGCTCACGCCTGTAATGCTAGCACTCTGGGAGGCCAAGGCAGGAGAATCTCTTGAGGTCAAGGAGTTCTAAACCAGCCTGAGCAACAGCGAGACCCGGTCTCTACTAAACATAGAAAAAATTAACTGAGCGTGGCGCACGCCTATAGTCCTAGCTACTGGGGAGGCTGAGGCAGGAGGGTCGCTTAAGCCTGGAAGTTTGAGGTTGTAGTGAGCTATGATGATGCCACTGCACTCTAGCTGGGGCGACAGAGTGAGACTCTGTCTCAAAAAAAACTGAAAAAACCAAAAAACCCCATATTTTATTTATTCCACATTTAAGAGCTAAAGGAGCATTTTGTTGTTTGAAGGTTCAGATAATTTTGAAGAGTGGGTTGCTTTGTAAATAAGCAGTGTTTTAGTTGTTGAACCACCAGGTTGCTTTGAAAACAGAAGCACTCATGAGGCCAACATAAAGAGTCTTGTCCCAGCTCTGCCCTTGTGCGAGTCACTCAGCTCCTCCAAACTGCAGGTCCTCATCTGGAAATGGGGCTGTGACCCCACCTCTCCGATTGCCACCAGGATTCAATGTGAATGTGTGGGTAAATCCTGGCGGGGGAGTGCCACCACTGGGTGTTGCTGTTGGCTATTGCTGTGGTTCCCGCTGGTGTGACCTTTCCCCTCTTTCAAAAGGTGCCCCGGGACGTGCACTGGGGCTCCTGCTGCGGGCACCTGTCCGCTCCTGTGAGACCCTGCCTGCCTGCAGGGCCAACGTGCTCCAGCACCCAGCACGGGGGTTGTCAGAGATGTGGCTTTCGTTGTCGCTGCCACCGTCATCACTGCCATTTACTGAGTGTTCGAAATGTGAGAGGTGCTTCCCATATGTTTGTTTTTAATATGGTCTTCGCATAGTAGCCCTATCCAGTAGCTATGTTAGTGTCTCGCTTCACAGATGAGGAAGCTGAGGTCGGGGCAGGTTAGGTGGCAGGCTGCGGTTACACGGGAAGAGGGGTGTCTGCTTGCCAAGCCAAGCTCCCACCTTACTCTGGCATGCCTGGCCTCTGTTCCCTGCAGCACCTGGCACTGGACCAGCTGTCGTGGTGCTCGGGGACCACGGGCTATTGGCTGAGCTTCTCAGGCTGGGAAGTGGCAGAAAGAACCCCAGATTCCCCCCGGCATGCTCCAGGGCACCTTGTGTCCTTCTGGGCCTCAGTTTCCCCCTCTGTGGAATGAGTTATGTAGGTCGGACGATCTCCAGGGTCACCTCTGGCTTGGAGATTCCTGGGCACTTGATCATAGATTGTGTTTATTCATTGCTGCTCGTGCTCGTGAGCTCAGCGTGTCCCTGTAACCTGGGCTCTGTGACTCCGGCACATCAAAGAGAGAACACCTGGATGTGTGTGCTGTGGGCGGGTGAGGAAGGCACAGGCATGGGGAGGCGTGCCACATGTTTCGTAAGGTCCCTGGCTGGGGGCCTGCTGTGTCTGCTTGACCTCATTGCTATCCCCCTGAGGTCACTGGCCAGCTGCCCCAGACTGAGAGGCCCAGCCAGGGCCCAGCCACCGCGTCACTGAGTCTCTTTTCTCCATACAGACTTTGGACTCTTGACGACACACGGGTGTGTGCCACTGCCCCACAGAGTGTCTGGCAAAGCATGGGGAGGGCCCTATGGTCAGGGGCCAGGGGACAGGGGCCAGGGACAGCTGGCCCTCAGCCTAGCTGGAAGGTCTGTCCTGTGTGTCATCAATCGGGAAGGAGGAGGAAGCGCAGCAGGCCGAGCTGGAGCTAGTGGCAATGACCCCTGCTCGAGGCCTTCAGGGTCACCTCTGTGCCCAGCCTCTACCTGGTGTCCTGCCTGGCAGCCCTGGACAGCCGGAAGGCCACTGTTACCGCGTTCGTGGCTGGGGCTTAGGGACCCCCAGAGTTCGGCTGTGGACGCTTAGCTGTCAAGGGCAGGCGCAGGTGCCCAGCTAGGAAGCCAGACCCCATCCCACAGGGCCAAGAGCCTTTCTGTTGCTGCTCCTGCCACTGCACCCGAGCCGTAGCACATCAGGGACATGGGGAGCTGGGCCGGGCCCATCCCGAATCTGTCTGGGTGTCCCTGGGGATATGTGAATAACTGTATTTTTCTACTAAAAAAAAACTCTGCTCCGCTCATGGGCTCTCATTTGACCTTCTATTTAAAAAAATTGGGTTCTTTCTGGAAATGAGCACCTTGCAGGTTTCAAGTCTCCAAACGTGTTTCCGGTCTGCTTTGCTTTCCAAAAGGGAAGCAACTGAAGATCTCAAAATCGGTGGCTGGCACTGCCCAGTAACCCTGGTATTAAAAATATCTTGGGGCCAGGTGCAGTGGCTCATACCTGTAATCCCAGCACTCTGGGAGTTCTAGGCAGGAGGATCACTTGGGGTTAGGAGTTCAAGACCAGCCTGAGCAAGAGTGAGACCCCATCTCTACTAAAAATAGAAAAATTAGCTGGGCGTGGTGGCATAGGTCTGTAGTCCCAGCTACTCGGGAGGCTGAGGCAGGAGGATCACGTGAGTCCAGGAGTTTGAGGTTGCTGTGAGCTAGGCTGACGCCACAGCACTCTAGCCGGGGCAACAGAGCGGGACTCTGTCTTAAAAAAAAAAAAAAAATCTTGGTGCCACTGGAGCTGCTGTGGGCCTCGGGCAGGCACTGCTGCCTGTGTTTCCTTCACAATAAGCCCTCAAGGGTGCTTAATGTCCTTTGTCCTTTCCCCTCAGAGGAAACTGAGGCTGGAGCTTTTACACCTCCACACTGGCTCCATTTCTGTAGTGTTAGGGACCCTCATCCCACATCAGCTGATCTGCGTTGTGGCCCCAGGAGGCAGGGGCAGGCTGGGGGTCAGGGAGGCTGGAGCCTGGTGGGGGACGTCCCTCCCTGCCCACCTCCATATCCCCTTTCCCCTGGCCCATCCAATCCGGAATTGGGTCATTTAGTTGCTTCTCTCAGTAAAGCATCTGCCTGCTGGGTGCTGGTACAGTGCCAGATATATTTAGGGTGCAATTCTAGAGAGCATCCGGGGGAACTCAATGCAGGAAAGTGCTGGTCACTTCCTGCCAGTCTTGGGCCCCTGCAAACCTCTGAGCTGCTGTTTCCCAAATTCAAGCTTCACTTTGTGGACCAGGCAGCACATCCAACCTGTGAACTGCTGCCCAGAGCCCTTTGATGGCACTGTCCCCAAGGGTCCCATGTGGCCCTGCTCAGCAGCTCCCTATAGCCCTGTGGTCCCCTGAGCACCTGGTGGGCCCCTCTCTGGTCTCTGTGACCCTGGGCCTGGGTGCTGCCCATCCAGAGCCCCAGAGCCCAACCTAGGAGACACCAAGGTGACACCCACATTGGTAAAGCAGGGCTCTGGGCACTGGGGATGTAGCTGATCATGCACCAGAATGCCCCCAGCTGCCCTCAGCTCAGCTGTTCTTGGGCACCAGGCATGGGCAGGGTGCTGAGAGGACATAGCCTGGCCCTTGGGGAGCCCTGGACTGGCGGAGGAGGCAGAAGGAAGGTGGTTGTGAGCAGAGCAGCAGGGAGGGCTGTGCACGCCCAGCTGTGGGGGCTTGAGCTCTGCCTGGGGGGCGGGGGCCTCCCGTTGGAAGGGACATGAACTCTTGTAGGATGAGGGATTTGGCTGCAGGGGAGGGTGAAGGCAAAGCTTAGGGTGATGAGAGGGCCTCTGGGCTGGGTCAGGCAAAGGTGACACATTCCACTGGCTGAAAGGGAGCAGGGGACCCAGCTGGGGGGCTTGTGCTGCCAGTTCCTTGGCAGCCTCCTGCCTCCTGCCCGCCTCCCCTCCCAGCCCTTCTGAGGGGAGCCCCTGGCCCTCTCCAGATTCCAGGACTTGGACGAGCTGGCGAGGGCAGGCTGCTGAGCTGTCCCAAGGTCACTCAGGATGTCCAATAATTGTCCTAACACTTTACCTGCTATGGAACAATAATGCTAGGGTTTTCATTATTTTCGGGTGAGCGCTCCTGGCAGATGCCGACAGCCAGCAGATGTGTAAAGTCCGAGGTGATTTGTAAGGGACCAGCTCATCTGATGCACGGTAATTGCACTGGGCGACGTTGTCACTCAGAGGTTCGTCCCGGCCTGCCGGAGGAGGTGAAGGTCAGTGCAGAAATCCAGTTGGGCCCCAGGAAGCGGGGGCAAATCCCCCAGGAAGTGGGGCCCTGTGCTGAGGCAGGGCCCTGCAGAAGCCCCCCTCCCTGAGGGTCTTGGGTGCTGGGGGTGGGAGTAGCCCTTCCTGGAACTGGGCCTGCTCCATGCTGGAGTCCCTCTTTGCAGGGTCCTTTACAGCTCTCTGCAAGCTGTGCCTGGGTCCTCAGCCATGCTGGACATGGGTTTTTCTGACAGTTACACCGTGAGGAGCTTCCCTAACAGACCTTTGTTTTCCAGAGTTCTGAGGCTGGAAGGCTGAGATCAGGATGTCCCTGTGGCCCGTTTCTGGTGAGGCCTCTCTTCCTGGCGTGCGAGCGGCCGCTGTCTTGCAGTGTGCTCACCTGGCCTCCTCTTTGTGCAGGCACGGAAAGGGGAGGAGGGAGAAAGAGAGAGCAAGCTCTGGTGTCCCTTCTGAGGACACTAACCCTAACATATCAGGGCCCCACCTATGACTTCGTTTAACCCAAATTACCCTATAAAGGCCCCGTCTTCAAATACATTCACATTGAGGGCTGGGGCTTCACCATAGGAATTTTGTGGGGACACAATTCTATCCATAGCGTCAGCCATTCAGGCCCCCCGGTTGTCACTTGCCATTTCACGCGTGTAGCCCACGCACCTCTCCCAGCCACAGTCTGGGAGCAGAGCTGGGCCTGTGTTCCTGGGGCTGCCTGTGTTCCTGGGACCCTGGCCGGGGCCCAGGGTCTGGGGAAGTGCCAGCTGCCTTTGCTGGCTGGTGGAGGGCCCGCCATGCCACCGCAGGGCTGTGGGCTTTGCTGCTTACAGGCCAAGTGGCCGTGGGCAGGTCCCAGCCTCCTGGGGCTTCTGTTTTCTGTCTCTAGAGTGGGGATACTGGTTCTTGCCTCCCAGACCCGTTTATTCTGTCTGACCACACATAGCGAGGGTCACCTGTGCGCCAGGCATCTGGCCCTGGGGACGTGTGTGAGGGACAACAGATGCCTTGGGGCCTGAGGGCGGAATCAGATGGTGGATACTGACGGCAGGCACCGTGCTCACCCAGAGGCAAGGCTTCGTATAGTGTCGCATTGATATTTTACAATTTTTATGGTAATAGTGAATACTTTTATTATTTTCAGTGATTTAAAATAAGGAAGAGACAGCCTGGGACTGGTCCCAGGGTCTGTGGTGGCACCAAAAGGGGGCTTGGTCTGGAGGCACCAAAGGACAGGACCCACAGGACTTGCCCGAGCATCTGCACTAGGTTTTTCAGGGACAGATCCTATCTCTAAACGCGTACTTGGTTTTAGGAGCATGCGTTTTGGATGAGCTTACGTGGGTGTTTCAGAGGAGACCGATGGCTCCAGTGTCCCGAAGTGAGTTCCGTGATTTACTCATTTTTCACCCGTGTGAAGTTGTGTTTGGAATGACAGATGTGAGGCACTGTCATCGCGCTGTCACGCCGATTGTTCACTGTTCTGAGAAGGTCACATCATCATTCATTAGCAATAATTAGTCCCCCGGGACCCCCTGCACTTCTTCACTCAACTGCTCCATTAACTTGGGTGCGAATCGCACGTTCCGGGCGCCAGTCAATGGAGATCTGCCCATAATGCACAAGGTGACGCTATTAGTTACAATATATTAACTGCCTAATTTAAAAATAAAAATGCTATCTTTATGAAGGGCAATTAACCACTAAGTGTAATTGATAATTCATAAACCTCTGATTAGGAAAGACAAATAATAAGAAAGGAATGAATCACCCGGGCCGTCGAAGAAGACATTGTCAGCCTCACTGTCACTGCGTCATCAGCAGATCTACAGTTTCTTACTAAATTGCACCTGTCGGCTGCGCAGGCTGGGAGGGCCCGGAGGATCATGCCAACACGGGAATGCGTGTTTTCACCACTGAAGCCGGGCTGTTTCTGTCGGGGCTTGTAAGGGGTCTGCCGGCTCAGGGACACCCTCCGGGAATTAGCTGATGAGGTCATTTAGACTTTTCCATCAGTCAGTCATTCTGCAAATGTTATGAAGGGCCTGGTGTGTGCCAAGCCCTGTGGGAAGCCCTGGGGATGCCGTGGAGAGCTGAACAGACCCCATCCCTGAACTCGTGGTGCACACAGGCCAGGGAGAAAGACAATAAACAAATGCATACACCAGGTGATTGGAGATACTGGCTAGTGTTATAAAGAAAAACTGTGACAGAGACAGGGCAGGGCATAGGCACCCAGGATAGTGGGAGGAGGGGACACTGGCCTGAGACATGCCACCTTCCTAGTTGCTATTACCACAGATGGCCAAATTTGGAGTCCCCCCACCACCCCAGTAGTAGAGCGAGTGCCTGGCTCATCCCTGCCTCTCCACGGTCCTCCCCTCCTGTCCTCCCCTCCCGCCCTACCTTGCATGTTTCTCCAGCTGCCCATTCTTCCTACCCAGAGGGCGGGGCCCGTGCACAACCACCCACTGCAATGGTGGGCTGTTCTTCCCGCCATCTCCTTGTCTACCCTGCAAATGCCCAGGTGGGCCCGGGTTTTCCAAGATACCTTCTCTAAGACCCCACACTGGGTCATGCTCTTTCCCCTGTCCGTAGGACACCAATTTCCTGTTCCTGACTCCACTGTCAGTAGAAATCACCCCTCCCCAAAGTCTCAGTCTCAGGAGGGGGAACAGAAAGCCCTTGGCATTTCTGGGATTCAGTTTCCTCGCCTATAAAGTGGGGTAAATTATGTTCTCATTGGGGTTGAGAGCGAGCTGAGTTGTTGGTTGGGTCTCACTTGCTCAATTGGAAGTTTCAGGCCTTAGTTCTGAGTAACTGGGTCAAATCTGTGGGTTATTAATACCTCTGGATTCCTTTGGCAAGCACGTACCTCCTCTCTGTGTTTCCTTTTAGAGACAGGGTCTCACTCTGTCACCCAGGCTGGAGTGCAAATCATAGCTCACTGTGGCCTCGATCTCCCGGGCTCAAGCAATCCCCTGCCTCAGCCTCTCAAGTAGTTGGGACTGCAGACATGTGCCACCATGCCTGGCTAATTTTAAAAAATATATTTTCGTAGACATGGGGCCTTTCTATGTTGCCCAGGCTGGTCTCAAACTTGTGAGCTCAAGCAGTCCTCCCACCTTGGCCTCTGAAAGTGCTGGGATTGCAGATGTGAGCCGCTGCACCTAGCCCTTATATGTGTATTTTTATAAATTATAAATTATGCATTTGAAACTGTTAAGATATTGCTTAGATTATTTAAAATATACAACTTGAAAGGATGGGCAAAGAGTCAACACGTCTTCCTGCGTCTTTGGAGACCAGCGAAGTGTACGTGTTTAGGGACCTGCCTGAGAACAGTGCTGGGTGACAGGGTAGTCGGTTAATTTTACCAGGCTTTCTTAGAAGTGCCTCCTGGGACTTGCAGCCTGTTTTCTTTTCCACGACTCCACACTGCAGCTCTGTGCAGATGTCACATGTGACCACTGCCTCGACGGGGCCAGGTTGCGTGGTCTGGGTGAGGGAGCAAGCGGGGCCAGGTCTGGCCTGCCCCTGCCAGCTCCTCTGGCACACTGCTGGTAGACACCGGGCCCTCTGGCCTCCTCCCCCTACACAGACGCCCACACACCAGCTCTCTCCTAGGGTCTGCTCTTCCTTTCACCTCCTTGTATGCCCGCTGGAACCTTCTCTCCCTGAGGATCTTGGTGCCAGAGCTGCTTCCCCAGGGAGGCCTCCCCCAACTGGCCTAACCCACCTGGTCACCCTCTGTCTCTTCACCCTGCTAATACCCTGCATAGCACCTCTCCTTTCCCTTCCTTTGTGGGCTTCCTTGTTCGGTGCCTTCCTCCCGCCCACCCTCCGACTGTGTCCTGGGGAACGGGGGCCTTGCCGCGCTCATGGCTGCAGTCCCATGCCCTAGCACAGTAATCACATGTCGAAGGGTGAATGCTGTCTCATTCGGGGCCTGTTCCGGCATCTGCTGTGTGGTTTGCATTCCTAGAACTTGCCCACGTGCAGCTCTGGGGGGAAGGTCTCCCGTGAAGCCAGGTGGAGAGACGCTCGGTGCTGCTGGGGACCCGCAGCATCTCGGGTTCCCGTTGCCTTAATGTTGGGTTGGGACAGGGTTGCTGTCTCGTCCGTCCATCCCGGAATAGTTCATGTCCCTGATGACTTCGGCAAGCCTTCTCTTTATTGATAGCGGTGGGGAAACAAACCGTGGCTTGGTCCCTCTGCTGTGCACTTTGGGAAAATATGGATCCAGAGTGCATACGGCCCAGACAGATGCAGCTCAGACGCAAGGCGGAAATGCCGAGTATCAGCAAAGGTGCAGAGAAATAGCTGTGGACGTGCGGAGGTGTCCTCTAGCCAGGCCGAGAAGGACAGTGTGACGGAGGGGAGGTGTTGAGTGGGCTTGGGGGTGGGTAGAATTGCCACAGGTGCAGAGGCAACGTGTCCCAGGTAGAGGGACAGGCACAGACAGAGAAAGTCAGGTGGGGAACATGGGGAGTCTCAGGTGTGTCAAGTCCAGGGAGGATGGGAAGGAGGGTGTGGGGTCATGGTGTGGGATCCCCTAAAAAGAGGTCTGCTTCAGCTCAGAAACCCCCGCTTGAACATACCTGGGGTCAGTCAGGGCCACTCTGGGACTCACTGTGACATGGCCTGGGGCTCAACCGGTTGCCTGTGGAGTGTGTCTGTCTCTAGCTTCCTTCCGAGGGCCCCACACTCCACGTGCCGACAGCTCCCTCAGCTTGTCGTCCCCCCACAGACTGAAGCGCTCCCACCTGAAGGTGAGATTCTGTACCAACGACTCGCAGAAGTCCCGGGGAGAGCTGGTGGGGCTGCTTCGGCGGCTGGGATTCGACATCTCTGAGGATGAGGTGACCTCCCCAGCACCGGCCACCTGCCAGATCCTGAAGGAGCGAGGCCTGCGGCCACACCTGCTCATCCACGAAGGTAGGCCTGCCGGCCTGGGGCCTCGTGGGGTGGAAGTTCCTCTTTTCCAGAGTGGGCCTGGGGAGGGGGCTTCCACTTTCAGCCAGGCCACCCACTGGCAAGGACGCAGAGGTAACACCTCTTGCTACCAGCACTCACAGGTGTGTGTCAGGTGCAGCAGAAGCCTCGTGGGGCTTCCTGCTGGGGGCTGAGGCTGAGTTAGGACCTCACTCCATCCATCCCCTGGCCTCACACCAGAGGGTTGTTAAAGCAGGTTCCAGATGGCTCCAGGGAGGAAAACCCTAAGGCAGCTTTCCTTGATCTAGGATGAACGAAGGGGCCAGGGAATTGTCAAGGGGGAAAGTTCTAGCTGCTGTTGAGAGAGAGAAGGAATATGAATGAGAAGCTAGATCAGGGTCCATAGCTTTCACAAGTCTGGCACCTGTAGCCTCCAACTATATTTGTGAAAACCAGCCCTGCTCTGTGGAGCAGTTTGCAAGTGGCTGTGGGAACAAGGTTTGCATCCTGATTTTAGCCTGAATGCAAGAAAAGAGCCCCTTTGACCCTTGGTGGCGAGTTTTTTGGTTGTTTTGTTGGGGGCGGGGGTGGAACAGCAGAAGGAGCAATATTATCTGGTGCCTGCTGAATATTTAAAAAGAAGAGACATTAGCAACACTTCAGAATTCAGGACCAACTTCTCTGTTGGTCCACTGAGCCTTCTTCCCTCCTCTGCACTTGATATTTTTATTTTTACAAACCACTGGGCAGAGGCAAGCATGCTTTTTTCCTTCCCAGGGCAAGAGTGGGGGCTCTTAAGAGGCGAAGCGTGCTCCCTGGAAGGCCCGAGTGCTGAATTCACAGCCCTGGCGCCAGTTAAGGGCGACATGCCAAGCCTTTAGAAATCTTGTTTCTCAAAATCCTTTCTCTGCAATCTAGGATCCCTGCCAATGTCTTCAGAACATGGTCTTCAAAGAAAGAAGACTTAAGAAAGAAATTCTCTCCTGCCTACCCCCCAGAAAAGGGTTGCTAGACCTGGGAGTGGGCTGGAAGCAGCAGGCAGGAGAGGGGAGTCAGCACTTGCTCAGCCAGGGAGTCGAACCAGCAGACGGCGAAGCCCCAGAGGGCTGGAGGGGCCGGTGCCCGTCCTCAGCTGCGGTCCCGCATCTGTGCTTTCAGCAAGCGTACCTGTGTTTTGGGGATTTTTTTTCAAGGTTTATTGTGGATGGGTTTTCCCCCCAACATTTTATTATGAGAATTTTCAAACATACAGCACAGCTCACAGAATTTTTACTTGGAATATTTTTATACCCATCACCTAGATTGTCAATGACACTTCATAATTGTCTTCACTCTGGACCCATCCATCCCTTCATCCATCTATCCATGTTATTTTTGGGTGCATTTCAAAGTAAATTGCAGACATTCGTATACTTTCTCTAAATGCTTCAGCATGCTATTCACTAGAGTTCAAGATTTGCTGACAGTTTCTTCTGTTGGTGTAAAATTTACATACAGTGGAATGCACAGACCTCAAGTATACCTTTGCTGAGTTTGGCAAATGCACACACCTGTGAAACCAGCCCCCACCAAGATCTAGACTGTCACCATCCCTGGCAGTTCCCTGGTGCCCTTCCCAGTCAGTACCCACCACAACCCCCAAGAAGCAACCATTATTTTGACTTTTTCCAGTATAAATCAGTTTACCTATTCTGGAATTTTATATAAATACAATCATACAGTATGTAATTGTGTTGGGACCCCCCAGTGCCACCGCCGGGCTCACTGATTCCCTAAAGGACTCACAGGACTCAGCATAGTCATTGCACTCACAGTTACAATTTGTTACAGTGACGGAGGACAGACCAAACTCAGCACAGGGAGGAGACAGATGGGGCAAAGGCCAGGAGGAACCAGGCGGGAGCTTCCAGTTGTCCCCTCGAACTGGACTTGGACTGAGCTACGCCCAGTTATCCTAGCAATGCTGTGTGGCAACACTTGGGAAGTGTTGGCAACCAGGAAGTCCCTGAAGCCTCGGTGTCCAGGGTTTTCACTCAGGGTCAGTCACGTAGGCACGAAGCTACTATGTGACTGACCTTAGCTACTCATTCCCCAGCCCCCCAGAGTTCAAACTGATAGAGCATCGCCCAGGGCTGCAGGCATACAACAAGAGATGTTTTCCATAAATCACGTAGTCAGCATAAACTATACGGTCAAATTGGTACAGTTGGCCTAAGGCCTCAGGCGGATATTGCAAGGGCTCAGAGGTTATCTCTTGGGAGCCAGTGGAGGGCCAGTCCTGAAGATGGATCTTTGGAATGTGCAGGCTTTGAGCAGCCCAGGCCTGCCGAGTTAACCCTGTCTTTCACAACAGCCTTTTGTGTAAGGCTCTTTCACCCGGCATAATGGTTTTGAGTCTCATCCGTATTGTTGCATGTGTCAGCAGTTTTTTCATTTTTATTGCAGAGTAATATTCCACGGAGTGAACGTAACCACAGTTTATTCATCCACATGTTGATGGATATCTGGGTTTGTCCCAGTTTTAGGCTATTGCGAATAAATCTACTATGAACATTCCTGTACAAGCCTTTGGGTAAACACCTAGGAGTGGGATTGCTGGGTCACAGGGTAGTGTGTATTTAGTTTCATAGAACACTGCCAGACGTTTTCCCAGAGGGGTTGCACTATTCAACACTCTCTCCATCTGTTGCAGCTGTTCAGTATCCTCACTGGCCATTGGTGTTATCAGTCTTTTTAATTCTCACCATTCTGGTGGGCATGAAGTGGTATCTGATTGTGGTTACTTGAATTTTTTTAGTCCAGAAAGGTCAACGTCTAATACTAAGGGAGATGAGAGCATGTTTCTTCTAGGAGCTGAACACATAAAGCCAATCAATGACTCTATCCTTGCAACTTTTCCCATTTTGATTTAAAATGGGGTGAGGGGACAAAAGGGAAGGAGGAAGGACTTTCCTAAGGGAGCTGAAGACCTGGGCCGGTGGGGATGAATTCTGCTCCTTTTTCCAGGATGTATGTGTGAGTTTACCTCAAATTTGTTGATGGCTCTTATAGTTTGGGACCAGCAGTATCAACCCTCATTTCATCCTACTGCTGGGAATCTGTGTCCTCCAGGCAGATTTCCCTTCTTAGTTGCAAAGCCGTGGGTTTCCTGCCTGTAGTATTGAACTAAGGGAGCCGCTGGGGCTAATGCTGGTGTTGGAATGGAGGGTCCTGGGAGTGGTCCATCTTTCTCCTAATAAGCTCTCTGACTGTGGGGAGCCGCAACTCCCTCATCTGTAAAATGGGAATAACACCTGTTCCTTGTCCACGTCTCATGGGAGTTGTGAGGATCGGAAAGAAATCATGCATCTGAGAAAGGGGGAGGGCAGATGTGACAGACAAAAGGGTCTCTGGTGGGAGTTGGGGGGCAGGCTGTGTCACCCCGGGGCTTGATCACACTCTCTCTCATTCTCTTTCCAGGAGTCCGCTCAGAATTTGATGAGATCGACACGTCCAACCCAAACTGTGTTGTAATTGCAGATGCAGCAGAAGGCTTTTCTTATCAAAACATGAATAAAGCCTTCCAGGTGCTCATGGAACTGGAAAATCCTGTGCTCATATCCCTGGGGAAAGGGTAAGTGGGCTGCAGGGTGAGTCGTCGCTTAGTGCTCTGGGTGATGCTTTGTGGCTGTCTGACTTAGAGAATCAAGAGAGAAGGATGCTAGAAACAGCAGGAAACAGCAGGAAACGGGGTGTGGAGGGAGCACAGGTGACCTTCTCCCTCCTTCTCTTTTTCTTGCTTTTTCTCTTCATTTCTTCTTTCCTCTCCTTTAATCATTTCTTTAGGAAGTTGGAATACCCTGTCCTCAGGAGCCAGTTGATCAAGCTTCCGTGTGGACCCTAGGCTAGAGCTGGGGTGGGGATGGGGATGTCACTGCAGATGGAGACCCCCTTGGAGGTCTCAGAGGCGAAGGGTTGATAGTACCAAGTTTAGAGCAAAGAAGGAGAAGGTGCGTTTGCACAGGGTATAGCGCAGGGTGTGGAATAATGGTCCTGAGGGGCACCTGAGTAGTGAAAAACAGGCTTGAGGGCCTATGGGATGCTCTGGTCTGTGCACTACACATCTGTGGCTGCAGAGCACTCTCTCTGCAAAGTCACTTTTGTGACCAGTGATTTTGTCTGGGCCTCTAGCACATGCCTCGCCATCCATTTCTTTAAAGAAACAGCATTGATTATTGCCCTTAACATCTTTTCTTACCATCAAGATATCACATGTTCATTGCAGTAAAAATTAGAAAACACAGATGAGCAAAAGAAGAAAAAAGTACTTTTAATGCTGACAAGGAAAACAGCTGTCAACATTTTGGTGTATGTCCTTCCAAGTGGTTTCCTGTGCAATTAGATATTACAGATGGATGCATTCACAGCATTGGTATCAAACTTGACCTTGTCTTTTCACCCGTCTTTTATCGTTCACCAAACAACATTTGTGAATGACTTCCCAGGCAATAAGTGGATATCTCTGCGGCACAGTTAGCCATTGTGTGGATATCCTGTAATTTTTAAAAACTGATCCCTGTTGATGGACATTTGGGTTATTTCTGATTTTCTACCATAGTAGGTAGTAATTTTCTGATTTTCTCACATAGTAAGATGTGATGAGCATCTCTGTGCATTTCAGATGATGTCCTCCGGGACAATTACAGAGTGAGCATTTTTGAGGTTCTTGATACATGTTGTCAAGTTGCTTTCCAGAAAGCTAAGCAGATTGATTCTGTCCTCAGCAGAAACAGCACTAGAATTTTAGCATCACAGGCTCTTAAAGTTGCAAGACACGCTGGAGTCCCTAACCCAGTTTCTCAAGCAGCGCGAGAATTCTAACGCCGTCGCTCAGGAGGTATTTTCCAGCTTAGGTGCTTCCGGTGACTGAGCACTCACTGCCTCTGCTTGCCCGGCAGGGCCAGCTAATGGACTAGACAAGGAAAGGGCTTTCTATTTAGCCGCTGGCCATTGCTAAGCACTTTACGTACTCCATCTTGGTTAATTCTGACCACAGCCCTGTGAGGTGTACGCAGGGTCATTGCCGTTTTGCAAGTGGGGGTGTTGAAGCATTGGGACGTACATAAGCTGCTGTTCCCCAGCCGGTGAGTGCTGGCAGGACCAGGAGTGCCACCTGGCCTGGCTGGCCCGAGAGTCCGTGCTAGTCACCACTAAGCAACATTCTAGATCACATGTTTGGCCTATACAAATCTTTTTTTTGAGCCTGTGTTTAAAAATTGGGAGATTTTACATAAAATATCCAGATTTCTGGATTCTTTTAAAGAATCAGAACATCTGACAGTATCGGGCCTCGCATTCCTAGCACACACAGCAGCTTGGCTGGAGCCACTTTCTCATTAGTTCCAGTTCACCACAGACTCTGCCACTCCCTATTGTCCTCCAAGCTTCAGAGTCAGCTGCCATTTGTTGTTTTTTTCATAGTACAGAAATATTTCTTCACGCTGTGTTTCTATGAAAAATAGGCAAGTGAAAAGATGTTTCAAGAAAGAAAAGAGAGTACGTATTTTTTTAGGAACTAAAAATTCGTGGTGTGTTTATCATATAAATAAAATGTGTCCTGTTTTAGTCAGGGTTTTCCAGAGAAACAGAAACCTACAGGATGTGGATATATAGATTGATTGATTATGGAGGCTTGGTAAGTCTAAAATCTTCCGGGTGAGGCTGGCAGGCTGGAGACTCAGGGAAGGTTGCAGTTGAACCCTAAGGCTTTCTACTGGTGGAATTCCTTCTTGCTTGGGGAGGTCAGGCTTTATTTTATTAGAACCTTCAACTGCTTGGACGAGGCCCACCCACTGTATGGAGGGTAATCTGCTTTGCTTATAGTCTGCCAATTTAAATGTTAATCTCTCCAAAACACACCTTCACAGAAACATCCAGAATGATGTTTGACCACATATCTGGGCACTGTGGCCTAGCCAAGTTGACATGGAAAATTAACCGTTGCAGTCCCTTTTTAAACTAACAACCATCTGCAATTTAGGTCACTGCTGTGGAGCAAACCACAGAACCTGGTCTGCTTAACCCATTCACCTGAGCTTGGCCCTTCAGGCATTTGAGTTACCAGTTTCCAACCCTTCAGTAGAGAGCAAGCATAATTAAGAAGCTCAGTTGTAACTCATTCATGTTAAAACTATTTTCTTTAAAATTGTCTCATAATTATTAAAAGTCACTATTCCAGATTATAGGTTATAGTCAATGTAAGTATGCTGTTTGTTGAAAAAGAAAAAAAATGGAACCAGTTGCTTTCAACTTGTAATACTGCAGCAAGTTCAATAGTATGCAAGGGTTTGTTTAAAAAGAAGAGATTAGTGGGGTCTCTAGCTCACAGGGGTTCTGGGTGTTTAGAAACCAGAGAAAGGAACTGACAGCTTTCAGGCTGAGTCACAGCTTCTCAGGACAGCCGAAGAACCTGTGAAGAGCTGCTGTCACCGTGCTGTCATCGGCTGGGGGTCGCTGCTGCTGAAGGTCCGTCCTCCACCAGAGCAGGGCTCGGGCCGAGCAGTGCCGGCCGAGGCGGCAGGAGCGGCGGGCGGAGGCGCCAGGGCAGAATGTCCCTCTCCTGGAAACGGAGTGATTTACATTTGGCATCTGTTTGGACCCGAGAGTGGGAATTGGCTTTGTAATTTCTTCTGTCATGCCGCCCTCAGAAAATTAAGCTGTTTACGCGACAGACTCTGGAAGGTTAATGGCTCTTCTGGGAAAGGTCAAGTGGTCATTTTGAAGGGAGGCTGTGCTGAATAATCGGAAACGGCAGAAGAATAAAGCATAAAATCGGGTCTGACTCCTCCTCCCGGCGAGCCTCTCTCTTCCCAGCGTCCACAGCTTCCCCTCGGTGGCTGGACTGTGCCTTGGCTATGTCACGCCAGCAACACAGGACAAACACACACCTCCAGTGTGTGGAAATAGCCTGGGCCTTTATATTTAAAAAATCTGTGCTTGTATTTACAATCTGAAGAGAAGCCCGAGTACGTGGCCGTATTTCCTTTATCTCTAAAAAAATGTTTTCAGCGGCCAGTTGGCCTCAAGGCACCTTTTTCTTTTCCCGAATGAGTAAGAAACAAAGGAAAATATTCTGGGCACTATAAAAACAAGCCCAGATTCAGTTAAAAAAAGAAATACTGAAGTTTCTAATTTTGATTTCTGGAAGTCAGTGTTGTCTTTGTACTGTGAAGATTAGCACAGCAAAGGCGAGGTTTTGATTGTGTATTTTAAGTTGCACGTTCAGTTTTTTCCTCCCATTCAGGACTAAACTTAAACATAAGAAAGTCCAGGCCTCTTTCACTTTAGAAGAGACTCCGGGGAACGTGAGGCTGGCAGAAGCGGGGCCATGGGTCTCCTCGGGAGGATTCCCAGCAACGAGAGGCGGGTATCTGGGCCCACCCAGCCTCCGTCTCCAGGCGGCCCCCCGGGCAGCACAGGGACAGGAGTCTGGGTCCAGCAACTCCCAGAATCCTCAGCTCCAAACAGAGCTGTACCTGTTGCAACAGGGTGGTTTGGTTTTTTTAGTTTTCCTTCTGTTTCTGGGTAAGCATTTCCTGTACTGGGTATACACTTCCGTCACCTGTCCTCCGTCCCGGGCTTCTCTACACAGCATGTTCTTAGGGAGGCCCTCCCCGGCCCCTCATGCCTTCCTTCTTCCCCCCACTCAGATGGGCTTGAGGAGATGAGGGTTGTGGCTCTGAGGGCCCGTGGAAGGGCCTGCCTGGGGCGGCATGGCCCATCGTGTCCTCAGCAGGAAGCTCCAGGTGATTCCGAGGGGCTCCCCGGGCCTGGACGCTCCCATTCCCCTTCCTCGTAGCTGGGCGACCTCCTCACCCTTCAGGTCTCAGCTTTATATTTCCTGGGACACCTCTCCTGTCCCCTGTCCCCAGCACGTTCCTCGCCCTATGCAAGCAGAATGCTGCAGAGCACGGCCTTCCGCTGTCGTCGCCCGTGTGTGTTTGTGTGTGTTTGTGGGCTTGTCAGCTTCCCCACTAGACTGTGAGTCCCTGGGGAGCAGCCTGGGTCTGGGAGTGTCCCCGAGTCCTGCAAAGGGCCTGTGGAACAGCTGTCTGTTCATGTGCCCTGGGGAACTGAGTTCACACTACCCAGCGCAGGCCTCAGGACCTGGCATCTCCCTCGCCCTCTTGGCCAAACTGTGCCATATTCCATTCACTGTCTCCTTAAAACTCTGGGCCCATAAGGAAATCACCATCCCAGAGTAGCTTGCTGTTGAAATGGGAAAAATAAAAGGAAATACTTTTTTGAGTCTATATAAATGCAAGATATAGGTCTGGATTCTGGATTTAAGACATGAAATTAGGGATGTCTAAGCCTGTGTTTTGGGGTCACTCACTCTGTATGTGCAGTGTCCGAGCCAGCCCGTGTCCTTGTGGCGTGGCCCAGAGCACAGAGCTCAGAGGCTGGGGGCAGGCCTGGGGTTCACTGAGAGACCCACAGGGGATGCCCACTCCTTCGACAGACTCCAGGCTCCAAAGCCGCCGATGGGGAAGGTGGCAGGGACCCAGGCCTTGGCAAGGCCAGGATTTGGCTGAAGCCCTGCAGCCGAGCCGGGAAGCTACTGAGGGGGACCCCATGGAATGCAGTGGGGCAAGTGGCTGATCCCTCCTGAGCAGCTGGGTGGGCAGCATAGGCTCCTACAGCTTGAAGGCATGGGTGGGGCAGAAAGGGACAGCAGGGTCCCCAGGAGTGGCAGAGCTGGAGGCAGGGCACAGCCCCAGGCTGGCTCCCAGGGAACTGAGTCCTAACACTTCAGATGGGCACACAACGCAGCTCAACGGCCCAAGTTGGAAAGACCTGTGTTTGTTTTTCTTCCTCTAGCTCTTACTTTCTTGCCTGTATCTCAGCCTGGGTGAACAGTTATTAATCTTTTTTGAGCAGTTTCTGCATGCTAGGTATCATGTTAAGAGCTTTGCATACATCATTTTGTTCAAGCTTCACAACAATCCATGAGGTATGTGTAGTTTCTTGTTTATTTTGCCCATTTTACAGATCAGGAAACTGAGGCCCACAGGGATCAAGCAACCTAAAGTCATCAGAAGGCAGAGAGAGGATTTGAATGCTGAAGTCAGCATGCTTCTCTGCCCTTCCCTCGGGTTCTCTGCACACATGCTTTCTCAGTGTCCGCCAGATCCAAAGGGCACGACAGGAGGAGAAGGGATGTGATGTGATGGATGACAAGATATTTTAATAATTCTGAGCACCAGCTCCCCTTCTTTTTATTCCTGGGTTTCAGCGAATCCTGTCTTTAGAGTGGCTCAGGTTAAACCACCTTCTCCCCTCCTGCAGTCAGGTGGCTTTGCTCAGAGAGAACCGGGCTTGCTGCCCCGCGTGTCGAGGGCCTTGAAGCTCATGTGACATGGGCATGGGGTGGCCCAGGTGGTAGCGGCTGGGGTGTAGCCCAGCCACGGAGCCAGCGAGCAGACTCGAAAGGGCAAGGGACTGTCTTGAGAAAGGAATGCTCCCACGAGCCGAGACAGGAGGAAATCGCTGTCTTCTCGTAAAAGCATCTGGCGCCTGTGAAGCCGGCACCTTGCTTGACCCCCGGCTAATAGGGGATGGGGCAGGGTGCTGTGGAACTAATGGAGTTCTCTTCTTCAGGCAGCAATCGGGGTTAATTATTAGCAATTAGGGGTTCGCCACATGCTCTGCGGACCTGCTGTTCCTTCCCAGAACACAGGTCACTTGTCTTTCTCTGTGTTGGCAACTGCAGCCATCTGCCTCCAGGGCCCGCCGTTAGTCATTGCAGGGGGGTTCCCACGAGGCTGCCAGCCGGGGCGTGTTCTGACTGAACAAACCATGTTGTCCCCGGAGCTGCTGGCCCACTGTGTTCCCATGTCCCTGTCGCGCTGGCCTCCATCGGTCACTCCCAGCAGGCATCTGGGCTGACCCTCGGCCCTGGCTCAGCTCCCGTGTCCCTTCTGCTTTCTTCTAGACGCTATTACAAGGAGACCTCTGGCCTGATGCTGGACGTCGGTGCCTACGTGAAGGCGCTCGAGGTACTTGTCCTGGTTCTGTTCTGAGCCCTCTTCGGATCTCAGGGCACCTGAGATGTTTCTGGTCTTTCTGGAGAAGAGGGGTGCTTAGTGTATGAAGGGATTCTGTGTTTCTAAGTTGGCCCTCCCACTTGGGGCTCCCTGGCGCTGGGCCCCTCACCTGCCTCGTTGTCACCCTGCCCTCCCTCCCTCTCCTCTGGTGGCACAGCTCTCACTGCCCGTGCTGACCCTGCCGGCTCTCTCTGTGTGCTCTCTGCCGCTCTCCTCTCGGACTCACAGCTTCTGTACCTGTGCGGACCACCCTGGTTCTCCCCTGCCCCTGGCCATCTGCAGCACCTCAAGCTCGATGTGTCCTAACTGGACTCCTTCCTGGTGTCCCCTTTAGTGTCCAAGGCCATCCATGGTCAGGCCCTTAGACGGGGCTCCCCATGGTCCACTCTGACCCACAGCCCATCAGCTGCCCCAGCCAGGGTCTCATGCCGCAGGTCAGCCTCGTGTCACATCTCCTCCTCACAACTGCAGTGGCTTCTGCCTGCCTGCACTTGGGGTGGGGAGGGAGGGAGCCTCGGACCTCTCTGTTCCGGGAGGGCCTGTGACAGAGCTGGGGTGGGGGTGGGGCAGGAGGGGCAAGAGAATAGAAGTGCATCTGAGCAAGCAGACGGACACTGGCCTCCTGGCCCTTGGCAGTCCTGGGCTCTGCCAGCTCTTGGCCTTGGAGTGGGTGCCAGGGACCCAGCAGTGGGTGTGCCACGCGTCCCAGGCAGCCCATTGTGGAGTCATGAGGCCCTTGCCTAAGGAGGGATGTTTCTCAGAACACAGCACCCAGCCTCTACAAGGGCCTTGACCCTTGGGGCACATTTGGGACAGTCTACTCTGGATTGGGCACACACCTGTTCCTTGATCCCAAACCCACACCATGTCCTTCTCTCTCTTCCTAGTACGCCTGTGGCATTGAAGCCGAGGTGGTGGGGAAACCTTCTCCTGAGTTCTTCAAGGCTGCCCTGCAAGCCATCGGGGTGGAAGCCCACCAGGTAGGTTGGTGCCTCGCCAGGCGAGCGTGTGGGGGCAGCCTGTGGGTTCTAGGGCTCAGGCAGCGTGTGCGGTTGGCCGGGAGGCCGAGTGTGGGTCCCCCACGGGAGCAGAGGAGGTCCACTGAGTGCTTTCAGCCTGTTAAATTAGTGTCGGTGTGAGAGCGAGAAACAGAAATGCCTGTGGCTTTTTCTAAGTGACTTTTTGCTGCTTCTCTGGAAGGATAAGAATTGATAAGTCCTATCAGTGTATTAAAAAATATTTTTTTGGAAAAACAACATAACAGCAAGATTACAATAATACGCCACGTTTATACTATGAGTATTTTGGGGACAGATTGCCTTCCCAACTTTTAAATCATAAAAAGAAAAAAAAACAGTTATGATTTTGTCCACAGCTGCCGCCCACCCCTGAAATTTTCCAATTTCTCCACATCCTTGCAAATACTTGTTATTTTCCAGGTTTTTTTGTTTTTTTTTTTTTTTTTTTTATTATATGGGCATCTTAGTGGGTATGAAGTAGTATCCCATTGTGGTTTTGATTTGCATTTCCTAGCAGATGATGCTGCTGAGCATCTTTTTATGTGCTTTTTGACCATAATTTGGGGTTTTAATGCATTGCTGTTAAGTTCTAAAATGACCGCATTTTTTGAAAGGCATGCTACAATAAGAAAGGATAGCAGGGCGTAGTGGCTCACACCTGTGGTCCCATCTATTATACTTGGGAGGCTGAGGCAGGAGGATTGTTTGAGCCCAAGAGTTTGAGGCTGCAATGAGCTATGTGATGTTACTGCACTGTAGCCTAGGCAAGAGAACAAGACTTTGTTCCCCACCCCGCCAAAAGCAGAGTGAAGCTCTGACAAGTGCCACAATGTGGATGAACTAGAATGGGCAAGTCCATAGAGACAGAAAGCAGATTAGTGGTTGCCAGGGCTGGGAACACAGGGGAATGAGGAGTCCTGCTTCATGGGTATGAGGTCTCCTTTTTGGGTGGTTAAAGTATTCTGGGACTAGATAGTGATGATGGCTGCACAACATTGTGAATGTGCTTAATGCCAACGAGTTGAACACATTAAAATGGTTACAGTGATAAATTTTATGTCATGTGTATTTTATCACAATAAATTTTAAAAACTACCTTAAAAAATCAACAGTAATTTTTTAGTATTATCATATTCATATTTAAATTTCCAATTCATATTTAAATTTCACTGGCTATCTCAGAAATGTTCTTTTACCGTTGATTTGTTGGGATCTAATCCACATGAGGTCCACACCTTGCATGTGGTTGTTTCCTAAACCTCTCTTTTAACCGTTCATCATGGAACAGTTCAAATATCTATGCAAGTAGAAAGAACAGCACAAGGAACCCCAAGGTACCCACCATTAAGCTTCAGTGCTTATCAACTAATAACCACTTTTAATTGTGAATTAATTTCACACTCAAAAAAGTTGCAAAAATAGTTCAAAGAATTCCCTTCCTCTGTACCCTTTGCCCAGCTTCCCCAAATGTTGGCACGTACATCATAACCATAGAACAATTATGAAATCAGAAAATCTACCCTGGGACTAGACTGTTAACTAATCTAGAGGCCCTATTCAGACATCATCACTCATGCCACTAATGGCTTTTTGGGGACACGTTGCATCTAGCAGTCACATTCCTTGTGTTCTTTACTCTGAGACACTTCTCAGTCTGTCTTTGTCTTTCATGACTGTGGCATTTTTGAGGAGTACTCATGCTGTAATTTAGGTGATGCATTTTTGGCAGGAATCTCACAGAAACGATGCTGTGCCCCTCTCGGCGCACCCTGTTTAGAGGCATGTGGTATTGTTTTGTCCCGTTGTTGGGATGTTGACTCTGATCACCAGTTGAGGAGGCGTCTGCCAGGATTCTCCACTGTAAAGTTACTCTTTGTCTCTTTTGATTAGTATCTTGTGGGAAAGTACTTTAACACTATGTAAATATCCTCTTTCTGATCATTCTTCTAATTTTAGCATTGATAATTCTTTTTATATTTGATCATTTTGGGGACATAATAGTTGTATATCTTTATTGGGTACCTGTGATGTTTTGATGTAGGCATACAATGTGAGTTAGTCAAATCAGGGTAATTGGGGTACCCATCACCTCAGGCATTCATCGTTTCTTTGCGTTAGGAACATTACAATTCCACTCTTTTAGTTATTTTAAAGTGTACCGTAACTTATTGATTACAGTCACTTTGTTGTGCTAGCAAATACTGTTCATTCTATCTAACTATATTTTTATATACCCATTAACCATCCCCACTTTATTCCCACCCACCCGCTATTCTTCCCAGACTCTGGTAACCTTTATTCTACTCTGTCTCCAATGAGATCAGTTGTTTTTAATGTTTAGCTCCCGCATGTGAGTGAGAACATGCGAGATTTGCCTTTCCGTGCTTGGCGTATTTCACTTAACAATGTTCTCCAGTTCCATCCAAGTTGTTGCAAATGGCAAGATTTCATTCTTTCAATAGCTATATAATATTCCATTATGTATGCGTACCACAATTTCTTTATCCATTCATCTGTTGATGGACACTTAGGTTGATTCCAAATCTTGGCTATTGTGAATAGTGCTGCAATAAACATGGGAGCGCAGATATTTTTCTGATATGCTGAATTCCCCTCCTTTGCATATATACCCAGCAGTGGGATTGCTGGGTCATGTGGTAGTTCTATTTTAAGATTTTGAGGAACTTCCATACTGTTCCCTGTAGCGGTTGCACCAATTTATATTCTCACCAACAGTGTACGAGGGTTCCCCTTTCTCCACATCCTTGCCAGCATTTGTTATTGCCTGTATTTTTGATAAATGCCATTTTAACTGGGGTGAAATGATATCTCGCTGCAGTTTTGATTCACATTTCTCTGATAAATCCACAAAGCAAGACACGTGTAAGGACTCTAACTTGTGTCCTCTTCCTGCTATTCTGTCTCTACCTGTCTCGCGTACTCGGCCATTTTTATAGGTATTATGGCTTATCTTTCCATTTTTAAAATATGAGCAACTATGTATATATTTCTATCCCACTTCTAGGATGAATTTAAGAGAGAAGAAATTCTTAGGATAACTTCTTATAGAGAGGGAGAAAGGCTAATATCATAATCTGAGTTTTTAAAAATCAGTATTTAAAATTACATAAGCAGTGTGCTCAGAACCATCTCAAACAACTCCCTCCCCCACCCCAAACCCAAACCAGAAAACCTGCCACTGCCTAGAAAATAGGCCCGGAAGGAACTGAATGTCCAGACGGCATTGTTGGTTATATTTGGATAGTTGGACACTGGGTGATTCCCCTCTCCTGTTTCTTCTTTTTGGCATTTTTCAGTTATTTGCACAGTCAGCATCTGTCACAATCTGAATGAGAAACGCCCCTGCCCACACCCCAGAGTAGAGCCAAGGCCCTCACAGGGCGCTGGTTAATCTGGGTTTCTTGTTTTCAGATGCCGGCAATGGGGTCTGGGAGAGAGTGAGGTGTGTGGACTCCTGGAGGGTTACCATGTCTGCTAGAGGCTCGGCCACGCTGAGCACTGTGCCCTCGGACTTGCTTTGTCTGGCGTCTCTGAGCACATGTGGCAACATCGTGTCTTATTTACCTCCCACACTGTCCTCTCTTCTACCCTCAGCTGACATTTCTGTCTCTCCCCTTGACAGGTGAGTGGAAATTGCATGCCATTTTCTTAAAATGTTCATTAATGTTACTTGAGTCTCAGGATGTGTAGACACGTTAAAGCAGTATTTCAAAATAAGGCCATTTCAGATGAACTGCGTCCTATGCACAGGGTAATAATTCTCTGTTCCTGCCTCTTTATTTTTAATGAAAAATGCCTGTGAGGAGCTATCTTGCTGCCGAAGTGCCAGGCTGTGGTGAACCTTAAATTTTTCAAGCTGCTTTAATCAATAAAGTTATCACCAGTCATTTCCCTTGATAACTGCTTCTTCCTGAGTCCTGACTTGTGTCTTGCTGCTGAGGGGTTTTCAGCCTGCACTCAGAATGGACATAACTCCCCAAATCCAATTTTCATCTTAACCTTTCCTCAATAGCCTAGAAATAACAGATTGCTGGTATTACTCTAATAGATTGGAAATTCAAACCTCTTAGAGGCAACCAGGCCCCTTCTAGGCTTCAGCATTAAGGCAAAGAATAACACACCTTAAAGATTACTTCTAGAAATACCTAATTCTCATGGTTTAAGCTTCCAAATCAGTAGGTGGTTTTATAGCTTCATGTGAAAGCCCGAATGATGTGAAGGTTTTAGCGGTCCTTCATAATCGTAAGAAGTCCCACCAGTTGCAAATTGTGTAGGTTTCATGGAAATTGGGACTGTGCAAACCAGAGTGCTGAGTTAGATATTGCAGGAGCTGGGGCTGGAGGGGCCCGTTTCACAGGTGGGGAGCCCCAGGCTTCGCGAGGACAGCCCTCGAATACCCTGAATCCCCCCGGTGCCAGGCACACCCCGGTGCTGTCACCTACCCATTTATTTCATGAAATCCTTATTCCAGCCCCTGTCATAGGTGCTTGCATTTCCATCTTAGGGTTAAGACAGGATCTCTCAACCTGGGCACTGCTGACGTTTTGGGGCTCGATCTTTCTGTGGTGGGGGACTGTCCTGTGCATTGCAGGCTGCTCGGCAGCCTTCCTGGTCTCCACCCACTCCCTTCCCAAGTCGTGAAACCAAAAATGTCTCTAGACATTGCCACATGTCCCCTGGGGAGAGCCACAGCCTTAAGGGCACGGTCATGGGAAAGTCTCGCACTGAACCTGAGACCACTCTGCTGTTGAGGAGCGAAGCTGGGACCCGAACCGTCATCTTCCTGTCCCCCCACAGTGCTCTTTGCTGTACTGCCTTTCTCAGGGACGGCCAGCAGCAGCCCAGAGTCCCCGAGCTCCCAGAAATGAAGTTTGAAAGGCATATTTAGTAGTACAGTATCATTTTCTATTTTGAAAAATATTAAAGTATGTATTATTGGCAGAATACAAACTATGGAAAACAAAGTTAGATAAGACCTGGGGTGATGAGGGTAGGCAGGAGACGCAGTGATTTTCATGAGCTCATGCCCGCCAGACAGCCTAGGAAAATGGGGGTGAAGTTTGTAGGGTTCTCCAAGGAGGGCTAGTCATGAAACGTGGATTGTGCCCTGCCACTTTGTTCCCTGATTCTCAGGGCATCAGTCCTGACTGTGGGGCTTTGGGGACAGTATGTAGCCCTGGTGGGGAGGCCTGAGGGTGGGGAGTGTGTGTCTATGTGGGGGCTGCTCAGGGCCAGTCACTTCCTCCATGGCCTCCCTCCCCCACCACGTATTTCCACTGAGGGCCTGCCCCTTCCACTCCCCGCCCCCAGTGGGTGAGTGCCACCCACCAGCTGTGCACGTTTTCTCTGGGTGTCAGTTTGGGGATGACCCTGCTCAGCTCCTGCTGGGAACAGGCTTCCAGCACTGGGAGAGGGAGGGTCATGCGTGGCTTGGGATGCCCGCAGCTCTGGTTTGAATTGGAATCTCTTGCCCCCTGACACCTGGCACCTAGCCCTGCAGCAGTAGGTCCAAAACTGATGGGAGTTTTGGGAACTTCCAACACTGAAGTTGTCTTTGTGATGTGCCTTGGTCATAGGTGCCCATAAAACCTTGTGGCTTAGGTTTCTTTAAGATGTGTTCTCTCCTGGAGCCTTTTTTAGGAGATTTTATTTTCTTCTCCTTAAAGCAGAAGTATTTTTTTATCTGATTATAAAATAACTCATTAAAGGAGATAGGAAAAATTCAGAAAAGTACAAGAAAAAAATAAAAACCTTTCATTATTCCATTAGCCTAGAATAACACAAATTACACTTAGTCTTTCTAATTGTTTTGTGTCTATATGTTCATTTTTAACACAAAATTGGGATAATCCTGTTTCTGCTATTTGAAACCCCAATTTTTCCCCTTAATTCTCTGTTGGAAACAATATCCCGTGTGCTTATTTCAGCACTTTTTAAAAAAAGTAATTTTGTGGCTATGTAGTATTCTATCCTCCAGACTATTAGCATGTTCTTTACCATTCCCCTATTATTGGACATTAGGTTGCTTCCAAATTCCCTCTTGTACAAAACCCTGACAAACTATCTTGTGTGTCCATCCTCTTGTGCATTCCTACCCGTGGGTACCATGGGCCATGACGCACACTGCTTATCTCTCTTTCAGAAAGGTTGTGTCAGTTCACCTTCCTCACCAGCTGTGTATACGGGTGTTTGTTTTTTCATATCTTTACCAACACTATTATTTCTTGCTTTTTAATTTTTTTTAATTTTTATTTATTTATTTATTTTTGAGACACAGTCTTGCTCTGTTGCCTGGGCTAGAGTGCTGTGGCATCAGCCTAGCTCACAGCAACCTCAAACTCCTGGGCTCAAGTGATCCTCCTGCCTCAGCCTCCCAGGTAGCTGGGACTACAAGTGCACACCACCACGCCTGGCTAATTTTTTCTATTTTTAGTAGAGATGGGGACTTGGTCTTGCTCAGGCTGGTCTCGAACTCCTGACCTGGAGCAATCCTCCTGCCTCGGCCTCCCAGGGTGCTAGGATTACAGGCATGAACCACCACACCGGCCTATTTCTTGCTTTTTTAAAAAAAGTGGTCTTTGAGTTTTGCTGTGTAAGTATTCCTTATGAATGTGTCAGACCATGTGGGAATCACTTATCAGTGCACCGTCTCCGGGTGTCTGAGGGAGCTGGGTGCCTTTCGGCCTGAAGGCCAAAGGTCCAGGGCTCATCCTAGAGCGAGATGTCACTCAAGGCCTCTCCCTGTGGGGCGTGTGCTCCTCAGAGCTGCAGTACAGACACTGCCCTGCTGTTCCTGGCCTTGTGACAGGAGAAATATGCCTCCTGGCAGAGTCTTGGGATAACTAACACCTTCATGAAACGTGGAAGCTCTTTGGCACTGGGAGTTTGCACCCAAAACATCGCTCCCATTAGACAAGGCTCTTCTCCCGGTACCTAGGCTGGCGGGGAGGAGCATGGCAGGTGGACAGTGGTTTAAGAGGATGGATGAATCTGCTTTGGGAACCAAACCAGAAACCTGCCTCAGTGACTGTGGTGCCTCCCTCTGGCTCTCTGGGTTCCCGGGGGTCTGACCTTTCAGTTTGTATCTCCGTCTGCCCTCCACCATGTGACAGACAGAAAGGAAGCAAAACCCAGGCCTGACAGGTAGAGTTTTTATTTCCCCTGATAGCACACCTCTTGACCTCTATCTTCTTGCCAATGATTTTTTAAATCCTAAATGATTTGGCAATAATTGCTCCTTCTTGCACACTTATTGCCCTTCACCGACAGTAAACCTGTGAACTCCCCGGGGTCCCGAGCGCACTGCGGTCTACGGAGCCCACAAGCTGGCCCGGACAGGCATCGCTGCTTCCCGGCGCCGGCCCCCGGCCTGCCACCACGCTCATGCATGGCTCCATGGGCTCTGCCACGTGCAGGCGGCAGGGCCACAGCTGCTGTTGCCTGGATGAGAGCGCTTCCTCCAGGGACCAGATTCCTCCGCTTCCATCTCACGGGCCACGTCCACAAAACTCCCAGCCCAGGAGGTCCTGAGGGTCTGTATTCTGAGAAGGAAGAATTTCTGCCATCTAGCTGTGTGTCTGTGCGTATTTATGTGTGCACACGCAAAATTTTATTTTCCCCGGAAGCATGGAAGGTGTCAGACATGACATGAAATATTTGGAAGACCTGTTCCATTTCCAAGGAACTTTCTAGTAAGATGGCCCCAGACCCTTTGGCAGAAGTGGACGTGGTCCTCAGTTGGAACACTGAATGTTCAAAGGCTGACCTACGGTTTCAGGACCGGCCTTGAGAAGGACAAAGTGTTAAATAGAATCTAATGCAAGGGGTCACGGCTGGCACAGTCACCTGAGGCCAGGAGCTGTGTGAGTTGCCCGGGCAACCCTGGCTTTGCGTGACCTTTGGTGTCACCTGTATGTATGCAGCAGACTCGGTGCTGGTCCCACTGCAGGGAGCACACGGTGCCGCTGGCTGTTTCTTCCTCGGTGATCTGATGGTTTCCAAACAGCCAGTCTGATAGACACAGAAGCTCGTTTGGATTTGGCAGTGTTTTCCCCAACATCAGTCATTCTGGAAAAAACAATTTCAATTTTTACCATATGTGGGTATGTGCCACTGGCCCTGTTACTTAATGTTTCTTTTAATTGACTCACTTTTTAAAAAATAAATGTATTTTAAAAGAAACTTTCGATCACTACTATAAATGGAAAACCGGAATTCTTCATTTACCATGATAGATGAATCTAAAAAGAAATACCACACGATTACATTAAAGTGTATGTCCTTGTTCTACCTAGAGTCAAATAGTATGTCACCAGTATACACGACATGCCTCGGGAAACAGGAGTAGCTGCAGGAAGGATCAGAGAAAACTAGTTCGAAAAGTATGCAATATAGAATATTCACCAGGAAGAAATGCAGTTTTATTTCCAGTACCTCCTGTCTTGCAGTGGGCTTGTGGCTACTAGCAACTGGCAGAGGTCCCGGCCTTGGCAGCCATGGGTCACCTCCTCCAGACTCCACCGTGCCCTGCAGCTTCTCTGATAGAGGCGCCTCTGGCCTCGGCTTGAATATGATCGCGTGAGGAGCCTGTGCAATTATTAGAAGAGCTTCGTGTTTAGCTGAAACTGCCTCCCTGGCCTCTGGGGTGGCACCAGCTCTGTCGTCCTTTTCCTCGGCTCCCCTCAGTCCCTGTCATTTGAAGGCCTATTCAGGAGATGTTTCCAAGGACGACTGCTTAGGCTTATTCACATCTGCTTTTTGGAATTCATTGCCTGGCTCTCCCTGGTGAATGGCGGGTAGATGGGTAGTTAGCACAAGTGTGATGTCGCCTGCTGGGAAGGCTCCCTCCCTCCCCTGTACTCCCCAACCTGGTTGATCCCTCTTGCTCTTCAGAAGCCTCACCTCCTCCAGGAAGCCTTCCCTGACCACCACCAAGCCCATGAAGTCAGGCCTCGCAGCCTCCTGTGCTTCCTCACAGGATGTGATCATGTGTCTGTGAAATTACCTGATAAATGTGTTATTGCACTTGCTGTCAGCTCCACAAGGGCGGGGACCGTGTGTGTCTGACTCACACAGTGTACCAGCTGCTTGGCCCAGCACCCGGCCCCACAGGGCTCTGTACAAAGGTGCCGAGTGACTGGAGCAGAGAGTGCCTGTCGTGAGTCCCGTGGACTGTCCCCAACACGGGCAGGTTAGGAGTTTCTGCAACAAAACATTTCCTAGTATTTATTTTTCCTTCTTAACGTGTTTAGATAACTAATATGTCCAGGCACCGTGCTAGATGCTTCACTTGGAGATGTGATTTGAACACCACACCAGTTATGCCCATTTTACAGTGGATGTGGAGGCGTGCCTCTTTCTCTTTTATCTTCTATTTTTCTCCTTAACTTTTTTTTTTTTTTTTTTTTTTTTTT